>JAHZTW010000005.1:12862867-13025201 GCA_020283515.1 Alliaria petiolata | reverse complement strand
GTCACTTTTGCAATTGACCAATCTTTGACTTTTTGTAGTAGACAGCTGGAGAAGTCTACTAAACTTTTTTTGGTGTGACGAAAAGTTGAATTAAAAAGTAGACTTCTTTTGGCCTGAGAAGAAGTCTACTTTTTAATTAATTCAATGTTTGGTCAACCCCAAAACTAACCCATAGTAGACTTCCTCAGGGTTCAAGAAGTCTATTCCAAAAGTCAAACTTGGTCAATTGCAAAAGTGACCTGTATAAAGTCTACTCCATAAAGTCAAAGTTTGGTCAATTGCAAAAATGACCTGTAAGAAGTCTACTCCGAAAGTAGACTTCTCCACAAAAGTCTACTCCGAAAGTAGACTTCTCCACAGAAGTCTACTCCGAAAGTAGACTTCTCCACAGAAGTCTACTTTTGGAGGAGAAGTCTACTCATCTTTTGCCAATTGCAAAACTGACCTGAGAGAAGTCTACTTTTCTTGACGAATTCTACTATTAGTAGACTTCATTAACCATCTTAGAAGTCTACTTTTCCATATTTTTTAAAAAACGCTTTTTATCAAATATATAATGATTTTTTAAGATTTTTTTGGTCATGAGCTTGTGTTAGTAAGTGTTCTTGCCTCTATATCAGTTATACGTGTTTATAGTTTATAGGGATGGTGGAATCAGGTTTTGTGTTTTACAAGGTACTTAGCTTATTAGTCGTAGACTTCTCCGAGAAGTCTACTTAGTAGACTTCTCCGGACTTCAGATGAAGTCTACTTCTTTAATTTCTTTATAAAATTCTTTAATCTGTAGTTTATGAAAAATAAAAATTATTTTTTGACTCTTGAGTTTGTGTTATTTATTAATCTTTCTTATGTATGAGTTTTACATGTTTGTTTCTTATAATTGAGCTTTAATTAAATTTTTTGTGTTATTAGGTATTTAGCTTTTTTTTTTTTTTTTTTTAACAACATCAATTACTTCTCATTAAAAACACAGCCTTAGCCCAAAGAGCGATTAAACTGTCGAAGGGCTTGTTTGGCAACAAAGTCTGCTACAACATTGTCCATACGAGGGATAAATTTAAAATACAAAGCTTCAAAAGCATTCGCAATCAAACCCAAATCAGAGAGGATACCATGGATTTCAAGAATCGACGACTTCGAATTGATAGCTGAGATCAAACTCTTCGAATCGGATTGAATTATCAACGATGAGAATCCTAATTCAACCGCCTTGAAGAGCGCATGTCGGATTGAAATAGCTTCAGCAACGAGAGCTGAGGAGACAAAAGGGGAAACTGAGGAGTGGGAAGAAACTTGCTCTTCTTCGGAATAGAAAATCCACCCGAGTCTTGCTGTTCTGGTCAAGCCATCAGGGCCAACCGACCAAGCCGCATCAGTGCATCAGGTAAAAGTTCCTAATCTGTGAGGAATAACTCCACTCCGGGAAGCAGCGTATAAATCACGAGATTTCGTAGGCATTTGAGATAGTAACCATTCCCTTGCATCTAGAGTAGCTCTAAGGATAACTTCTTCTACCGTAAAAATCCTATTCTCAAAGATCTTTCGGTTTCTAGATGTCGAAAGAGCCCAACAGATCCACGAATAAAGCTCTCCTCTTTCGATACCAAGAGGAGGAAGTGTGACAAGATTTTGAGCAAGAGCCAACCCCTCTCTTACATCGATAATTCCAGAAGTATCAAATTCTCGAGAAAACGGGGTCCTTCTCCAAACTTCGCGAGCAAAATCGCAATGAAAGAGGAGGTGTATCATTGATTCCGGTTTTCGTCACATCTACAGCACTTCGGATTGACCGGGATACATCGAGCTACCAATTGCGATCCCACAGGTAAGGCTCCGTGTTGAATTCTCCAAAGAAACGTTTTAATTTTGGAGATGTCCTGACATTCCATACTTGATGATTCCAATTAATTGCAGGGATTATGGCAGGAGGGGTCTTCGCTTCAGTACGCTCCGCAGCTACAAAATAACCAGATTTTGTAGAATACTCTCCAGAAGAATGTTTAAGCCATCTTCTAGCATCTGGAGCCCCTAAAAGGCTTGGTTTCAAGGTGAGAATTTTTTCCTTGTACTCGGGGAGATGTAACTCTAGTTTTGCTGTATCCCACATGGTTGTGTAAGGGAGGAACAGATCTATCACTCTAAGCTCTTGTGATTCTTTTGTAGGAGGTCCCATTGGTTGCAGCTGTTCAGTGAGAGAGAGCCAGGGGTCCCTCCAAATTTTGATAGATTCATCACTGCCTATGACCCAGCCGAGTTGACTAGCCAGCAGTTCCCGGCCAATACAGATGCTTCTCCACCCATGTGATGCTACCTTTGGGACCATACTCTCCAAAAAGGTGGAATTACTGAAATACTTTCCTTCTAATGTTCGTGCCAATAAACATTTAGGATTGTTAAGAATTCGCCAACTCAATTTTGCCAGGAGGGAGTCATTGAAGTTGTTTATATCTTTGAAACCCATACCTCCGAATCTCTTAGATTTTGCCATTTTATCCCAGGCTACCCAACACATTTTCTTCTTCTCCGACGAAGCATCCCACCAAAATCTCAATCGAGCTGACTGAATCCGTTTGCAGAGAGATTGTGGCAATTTGAAACATGACATCGTGTAAGTTGGGATCGAAGATGGCACACTCTTCAATAGAACCAGCTTCCCGGCATTTGAAAGGCGTTTAGAGGACCAGCTAGAAGCTTTCTGCTTTATACGGTCAACAATTGCAGTAAAGAGGTTTTTTTTCTTCGTGCCAAAAAATTTCAGGTAACCCTAAGTATTTCCCTGATCCTCCCTCTTTCTCAATATGAAGCAGATTCATAACTTGAGTACACTTTAATTGAGAATTTTTAGGGGAGAAAGTTATAGCCAACTTTTGAAAATTGATAAGCTGGCCCGAGACTGAAGCATACTTGTCTAGGATCCGGTTTAACTCCTTGCAATTTCTAACATTTGCTTTGCAGAAGAACATAGTGTCGTCTGCAAAGAGAAGGTGATTAATAAGTGGACTCTTATTTGCAACCCGGATCCCTTGGAGCTTAGCAGAATTTTGGGCTTGATTACACAATCCAGAGAGAACTTCACTGCAGAGAATGAAGATATACGGAGAGAGAGGATCACCTTGTCTAATCCCTCTCATCGGTTTTACGAAGCCCCTCGACGCACCATTTATCAGAAAGGTATATGTCACTGTCGATATACATTGCATAATCCAAGATACCCATTTGTTATGAAACCCAAGTCTTAGAAGTACATGTTGAATGAAGTCTCATTCCAGTCTGTCATAAGCCTTGCTCATAACTGTTTTGACTGCCATAGAGCATGATACTTCTGCACTTGAGGTCTTGAGGAAATGAAGCACTTCATGAGTAATCAACACATTGTCCGATATGGCTCTTTTAGGGACAAAAGCTGACTGGTTTTCTGAAATTATTCCGTCCAGGTATGGTTGGAGACGTTGAGAAAGCAGCTTGGATATGACTTTATAGGTTACATTACACAAGGCAATGGGTCTATAATCAGCCACCTTTTTCGGTCCAAGAATCTTCAGTATCAATCTGATATGAGTGTCATTAGAACTTCTTGGGAGGGTTCCTGACTCGCAGAAGGCTTGGACTTCTGATATAATATCTTTTCCCACCACATTCCAATTTGTTTGGAAAAAACTTGCCGAAAATCCATATGTCCAGGGGCTTTGTCTGGATGGATCGCAAATAGAGCCTCCTTTATCTCCAAAGGTAAAGGAGTTTTGATGAGTTCTTGATTAGTTTCCTCCGAGATCATTGGTTTTAAAGCCCCCACAATGATAGCTCTTCTCTGATCATCCATAACTGCTTGAGACAAGAATAGACTCTGAAAATATTCGGTAATTACCTTCACTATTTGGTCTTCTTCAAATACAGCTTGTCCTAGCTCATTCTCTATAACAGAGAATTTATTGATGACATTTCTTTTTTTTGTTGATGCATGGAAGAAGCTGGAATTTTTATCTCCCAATTGGAGCCATAGTTGGTGGCTGCGTTGCTTCCGGTAAGCTTCTTCCACCATGTAAATTTTCTTCAAATCCTCATTCAGAGAGAGAAGACGGGGTTCATTAGGAGTTGAGGAGCTCATTTCTTCATCAATAGCTATC
Organism: Alliaria petiolata; assembly: GCA_020283515.1. Classification (NCBI taxonomy): domain Eukaryota; kingdom Viridiplantae; phylum Streptophyta; class Magnoliopsida; order Brassicales; family Brassicaceae; genus Alliaria; species Alliaria petiolata. The sequence goes on along the minus strand of JAHZTW010000005.1, from coordinate 13,021,077 downwards.
TTTAAAGACTCGATACGTTTTTGACCGTTTTGATGATGTTCTTTGTTCCACAGGATAATGGCTTGACGACAATTGTTGATTTTTTGGTTGACTTTAAGCTCTGTATTCTCAGCCCAAATCTTTGCAATTAAAGTTGTAACTTCCTCATTATCCTTTAATCTTCGGTCTTATCTAAACACCCCTCGTCTTTTTTTTCTCTTTGGATCAAAGTAGGAAATGATTGGCCTGTGATCCGAGCCTTCAAAACGTAAATATTCACACCTTCCTGAGGGGAATAAGTCTGCCCAAGCACTATTAGACAGAGCTCTGTCGAGACGGCATCTGACATAATCGTCTGATCTTTTTCCTCGCCAGGATAGACTATTGCCGGAATGCTTTAGGTCAAATAGATCACCTTCAGAGAGAAATGTACAGAAATCACCAAAGGTCCACTCATCTCTTACGGTCCCTCCTGTCTTTTCCGAGTTGTCAATAATGTCATTAAAATCTCCTGACAGAAACCAAGGAGCATCTCGGGCTTGGGCTAAGGTGATTAGATGATCCCACATTAGCTTTCTTGCAAGGCGGACAGGATTTCCATAAACAAAGGTAGCATAAAAAACTTTCCCTTCATAGCTTAATTGAGTATCAAAGTAGTTGTTGCATGAGAAAAGCACATCTAGCTGGATCTCTTGTTTCCATAATAATAGTATACCTCCACTAGCAATGCCTTGAGGGGAAACTATCGCCTTCATAGAATAGCCTAGACTTTCCACTTTGACTAACACAACTTCATCAGGATTTTTTTGTCTCAGATAAGAAAATGATGTCGGGATCCACTCTTTTTCGAATCTCTTGGAGACAATGAACTGTCGCGGGGTTCCCTAACCCTTGACAGTTCCAGCATAGAATCTTTAAGGAAGAGGAGAAAACGGACTGTGAAAATCCGACGTCGTCTTCCTAATAGCTGGGATAATTTTGGCCTGGGGTGGCCCTTGAGCAGATGAGGATCCATGAATAAGGGGTTTAGCCAGTCTACCACCAGCACCTCGAGATTGAGCTTGACTTGTACCTCTAGAGGTAGGAACACGCTTTCTGGGGGATAGAGCCACCTTTTGAATTTTCCTCTTTCGAGAAGATCCACCTTGTACATGGGAAAGTTTATCATGTACAGATTTTTTAGGTATAAAGTTTTTTCCCGGAGGTCTCCCTGGTCTTCTTTTTACCGGTGGGTCTTGTTGTTGATCAGTTCCTTTTAACATTGTCTCATCCTGAGCCTGAGGGGGGCCAAGCCTCTGAGATGCCGGAATTCTTTCCTGGGATCGGATAGGTGGACTTGGTAAGCACGGAATCTCCATCTCAGTAACTTGGGCAGCCAGAGAGGCTCGAACCATTTGAGCTGCTGTTTCCTCAAACTGACCTTGCTCATTTGCTAATATTAGCCTATCCTTTCTTGCTGCACTTTCAGATGGATCCGCACAAGTAGAGTATTGAGTCATAAAATCTCGGAGTTCCCCAAGAGCCGAATTCAGCGCTTCTCTAGGCAGCCCTTCCGGCGAATTCACCGACTCTGGTTCACTATCCAAGGGGGGGGGGCGTCTTTATCTTGAGGTTTGTGACACTGCAAACTCCGGATAAGGTAGTATTCTAGCATATCCCTCCACCAGAGGGACATCGATATGCCTGGATTTTTCCACCCAACGAGTCTGGGAATGAGGTTGATGTTGATTTCTTGTGATCTGGTTATCACTTTGTCGTGGATGAGGTAGGTGTCGGGATCTTGAGGAATCTGAAGATCTCCTATGATCCCTTGATGGGAATCTGAATAACTCTTTTTCTCTTGAGCTAACAGCAGGGCGAACTTCATAAGCAGATTCTCTTGAGTCAGACCGATGGGAGGAAGAACGATGTCTCGAATAGTGATGTAGAGAGGAGGAACCATTATCGGATCTGAATGAATTCCTTTGATTTGTTGGTTCTCTACCCGAGGGGTAATGTTTTCCTGCGTCAGATAGCTGGGAAAAGGGTCTCATATGAGGAATCGGTTCAGCCAACTGTTCAGGATCTGCCCTTCTTACAGATGACATAGATTTGTTTTGGGTACAATCTTTCACATCGTGATCTAGACGCAAGCAGGCTGTGCAATGTTTCTCCAGTTTCTCATAAACTAGGACTGCTTCGACTTCATCCCCACTATCAAACTCCACAATGGAAGACATGATGAGAGGTTGTAGACCATCAATGGAAACCTTCATTCTAGCTGCCGAAGCGGTAATTTCTAGAGCTTCAAAGTGGCCGATATCATTGGCAGTGGTCATCAGGGTTTCTTCAGACCATAAATGGATTGGTATTCCTTGCACTTGAATCCAAAAAGGAATCTGAGATGGGAATGATTTTGCAGCTGTAGGTTCCCATCTCTGTAGAATAATCATCCAGTGAGCGAAATGATAAGGACGGTTGTCCAGCACTGCCCGTAGATCTTCTTCCGATGCAAACTGATACTGGAATATACCTTGGCCTAGATCCGCACCCATAAGGCGAGAGGATACTTTCCAGTGGTCAGCAAAGAAAGGTAGGAGGGACCACACTCGTTGGATCTTAGGATTTGTTATTCTTCCAATCAGAGTAAGGGAGTGCTTGCGAAGTAATTCTGAGTTATCGAAATGGGGTACTCTGACCCTAGCAGTTCTTGGGGGGACCAAGGGGAGGGCCGGTCCTTTTCCTTTTTCTGAGTAAGATAAGCGACGACTCATAATGTCTCCGTAGATCTGATCCAGAAGATATCAACCAAATCTTCTAGGTCAAACTGTCGGTACAACCGATACAACACCTTAAGTGAGGAAATTTGCCAGTTTCAATCAAAAAGACTGGAAGGGTTACTGTTCCAACTTAAAACAGAACGGTGAGCACAAGGGTCAGAGCAGTAAATGAATCAGAAGGTATGTATTCATTACCCATAAATGCAATTTTACTTAGCGAATTCATTAAACTCAGCTTAAAAGATACTGTTGAAAGCTTTAACTTCTTCTCTGGAATGTGGATCTGGAACAGGAACCAACCTCCGTACCCATTTCCGACTATGACTTTCACGGGTAGAAGCTAAACCCACCCATATGGTTACTCTCAACACCTTACGCAAGGGTGGAAAGTAGAGCCGTTCAGTGGGAAGGCCTAACGACGAAAAGGCTTCATTTGAGCAGATAACCACCGTGATATAGAGTAGATCTGGTCGGAGAGATGGGTAAAAAGCAGATCGGGAAGTAGTTGCGGGGGTTCTCGGTATACGTGCCTGGGAGCTTTTAAAAACTTGTACGGCTAGTTCTCTATAATAGTTTCCAGTTATTCTGTATCTGGATATCCTATTTAGCTTATTAGCAGTAGACTTGTCCAAGAAGTAAATAGATTTCTACTTAATAGACTTCTACTCAAGTTTAAAAGTCTACTTTTTCTACTCATACATTTAATAATATTCATTTATCTGTAATTTATGTTAAATAAAAATTATTTTTTGACTCTTAAGTTTGTGTTATTAATTGGTATTGCTTATGTATGAGTTTTACATGTTTGTTTCTTATAATTGAGCTTTAATTAATTTTTTTGTGTTATTAGGTATTTAGCTTATTAGTAGTAGACTTCTCCAAGAAGTAAGTAGACTTCTAATGAAGTTTAGAAGTCTACTTTTTCAATTTTTTTAATAAAATTCATTTATCTTTAATTTATGTTAAATAAAAATTACTTTTTAACTCTTGAGTTTGTGTTATTTATTAGTTTTGCTTATGTATGAGTTTTACATGTTTGTTTCTTATAATTGAGCTTTAATTAATTTTCTTCTTTTATTAGGTATTTAGCTTATTAGTAGTAGACTTCTAATGAAGTGTAAAAGTTTACTTTTTCAATTTGTTAAAATTCCCGCCCAAGTTATTAAAGTTCCCACCTTTTAAAAATGATGATGATTGAGTAAGATGTCAAGGAATAAGTATGGTGATAAGTGAATAAGGTGTCAAGAAAAAAGTCTGAGTAAGAAGTCTACTAATGAAGATTATTGGAGAAGTCTACTGGAAAAGCCTGAGTAAGAAGTTTAAGTACTTTTGTTTCAGTTTGATTGTAAGAACCTCTTTTAAGACATTAAGTACTCATTTCTCTCTATTTGTGTTTTCAAAATTGGGTTTTCTGATGGTTTTCTTTACTCTTTTGTGATCTTAGATATTTTCTTTTGCTGTCTTATCTCTGGAGTTTAGTTTATCGAAAGTTCACACTTTTTATTAAAAATATGTAAATGAGTTAAATTATCGAGAGAAGTCTACTCGAGAAGTCTACTCAAGAAGTTTACTATGTAGTATAAGTCTATTCTAGAGAAGTCTACTTTAGAAGTCTACTCGAGAAGTCTACTAGAGAAGTCTACTTGTAGTATAAGTCTATTCGAGAGAAGTCTACTTTGGAAGTCTACTCGAGAAGTTTACTCGAAAAGTCTACTCTGAAATCAAAACTTAAGTTTTTCTTGGAGATTTCTACAATCTAAAGAGTTAATATGTTTACAAAAATGTAGCTCATATTAAAACAAAATCATTTATTATTAGCTTTGTCTTATTACCAAAGATGAACTTAGATCCAACAACAATGAGATATAAAAAATTACATTCAAAACGTTTAACATTATCAATTAAAAAAATACTGTAAAAAACTCTTCTGATTTTAGGCACAAAATCTTGACGCAGCTTCATTCTTTCTCCCATTTTCTCTGTCTGAACCTAATCCACCATTAAAAAAATAATCAAACCCAAATTATAACTAAAATACAGTTAGCATAACTAATGAGCATTTAAATTTTAATTACTGAAAACTCAGAAATACGCAAAACTGAGGATAAGATAGTAGTACCTTTGAATCTTTGGTTGTGAGAAAGAGAGAAGAAAAAATAATACCTGCAATAAAATTCAGATCTGCAACAAAATCTACCAAATTTATACAATAATAAGTTTAGATCTGCAACAATAAACCCAAATCTACAATAATAATTTAAAATCTGTAATAATAAGCTCAAATTTGTAATATGAACACAAAGCAAAGAAAAAGAGGAACACAAAAGCACATATTTGCTTACCACTACCATAACCAGCAAGTGAGAGGAGATTGAAGGTGAGATAGATATGATAGAGATGAGAATGACAACAAGAAATAAAGGAGAAGAGATTCATGGCCAGAGAGGAGGGAGAGGAGAGGAGGCGTTATTTTAGACAGAGAGAGAGGCACTTTATTTTTAACACAATTAGGTTAAACTCTCTTTATATATTTAGGAAAATTTTCGAGAGAAGTCTACTCGAGAAGTCTACTCAAGAAGTCTGCTATGTGGTATAAGTCTATTCGAGAGAAGTCTACTCGAGAAGTCTGCTAAAGAAGTCTGCTATGACTAATAAGTCTATTTGAGAGAAGTCTACTTTAGAAGTCTACTCGAGAAGTCTACTATGTAATATAAGTGTACTCGAGAGAAGTCTACTTTAGGAGTCTACTCGAGAAGTCTACTTAACCAGTAAAATTGAGTTCCCGCCCAATTTGTTAAAGTTCCCGCCCAATTTGTTAAATAATTTCGATTTCCCGCTGTATTTTATGAAGTCTACTCGAGAAGTCTACTATTGAAGTCTACTGTGTAGTATAATTCTATTCGAGAGAAGTCTACTGGCGAAGTCTACTCGAGAAGTCTACTTACCCTAAACCCTAAATAAAATATTTTTGATTAAAACTTATATCAAAACATTAATTTACTTAACATATTCACAAATTACAGTTAAAATAATAAAGATATCAACGCTAAATCATTAACCAAACCACAAATTATGAATTTATAAAAAATAATTTCTAACCTAATTTGGCTATGTTGATTTAAATTGATTCATTTTTTTGAAATTTTATTTTTAATAGATGGAAAATGTATATGTTTTGGTTATTTATCTAAGTTTATAAAATAAAGTTTTTATAATTTTTTTAATTAATTCTCAAAAAATTATTTGAGAGAATTCTACTCGAGAAGTCTACTCCAGAAGTCTATTATGCAGTATAAGTCACACGAGAGAAGTCTACTTTGAAAGTTTACTCGAGAAGTCTACTAGAGAAGTCTATTGTGTAGTATAATTCTATTCGAGAGAAGTCTACTGGAGAAGTCTACTTGAGAAGTCTACTTACCCTAAACCCTAAATAAAATATCTTCGATTAAAACTTATATCAAAACATTAATTTACTTAACATATTCACAAATTACAGTTAAAATAATAAAGATATCAACGTTAAACCATTAACCAAACCATAAATTATGAATTCATATAAAAAAATTTCTTACCCTAACAATTACACCCTTATACCCTATACTTTAAACCTTAACCCTAACCCTTTTAAATCGAATACACATGAAACTTATAAATTGATTCATATTCATGAAATTTTATTTTATATATATGCCAATTGTCTATGTTTTAATTGTGTTCATAATTTTTTTACCAAATTAGTTTTTATAATTTTTATTATTAAAATTTGTGATTTAGTGATTTAGTAGACTTCTCTAGTAGACTTCTCTAGATGTATTAGTTTCTAACCTAATTTGGCTATGTTGATTTAAATTGATTCATTTTTTGAAATTTTATTTTTAATAGATGGAAAATTCATATGTTTTGGTTATTTATCAAAGTTTTTTATAACATTAATTTTTTATAATTTTTTAAATTAATTCTAAGAAAATTATTTGAGAGAAGTTTACTCTACAGTATAAATTACATGTGATAAGTCTACTTTGGAAGTCTACTCGAGAAGAAAGTAGACTTCTTGGAGAGGTCAAGAAGTCTACGCGGAAAGTCTAATCTCTCGTAGTAGACTTCTCTAGGGTAAAACTGTTATTATCGCGGACGTTTTTTGTTTGGTCATAAGGGTGAGAGTTGTAATTTCACTACCCCTGTGAGTTACTTTTGCCAAACATGTAATAGAGGGTCTAGTTTTAGAGAAAGAATCAAGTTTTAGGTTATTTTTAGTAATTCCCCCAACATTTATTGATTTATTATTATTTTACTTAACAAAATTTTATCTTATAAACAAATACAATAGAAAAAACAACACATCGTATTTTATATACATTTTATTATATAAAACTTAATTCTGTAAATCTTTCATGAATTTTGTTAGTTTATTAATTCAAAATAAATTAAATTATTAATATAGATTCGCGCATAGCGCGGATTAAAAACCTAGTATAAGAACTAATAGCATACATTATAGAGTAGCTAACGAGAGTTGAATTGAGGATTGTCCATACTGAATGAAGATTGTCCATACTATGTAGTTCAAGTTAATATTTTATGTTCAATAGAAGAAACAAAAACAACTCGAAAGGCTTTTTCTGTTTTTTTTATTATCATCAGAAATAACATAAGCAGTTACATTGAGAATTTTCATAGACAAATTTTAGGTTAAGGCTTTTTCTGCTTGAGCGTTGCAAAATCGGCGGACACTGACACAGCGAGTCTACACATTGGATTTGACCGCTGCGAAAATTAAAATATAATACAATTAGGGTTGGACAAAATATATGTTATATTTGATTCGATCCGTTATTTGCTTCGATTCGATTTGAAAAATCTGAATATCCGTAATTGTATGGAGCAAAGCAAATACTAAAATTTAATATCCGTTGAAAACGGAGCAAATCACAAATACTAAAATTTTAGGAGACACATATCTGATCCACTCCGATATATGTATATATATATAAGTATATAAATAATTACATATATATTATATAATTATTATATGTATATATTAGTTTTTGTGAATGTTTATTTATTACATTAGTTATTTTAATACTGAAGATTAACAAATTAAAAACAAATTTATTTTTATATGATTTTTTTCATTTATAAGTTAAAATTTTAAAGTATTATTATTTTTATAATTATTTTAATACTTTACTTGATAGTTTAGATAAAGAAATATATTTTTTTCATATAAATGTATGCATTCTCTGTTTTTTTTTTACTAAAAAAATCAAAGTGAACATTCGCAAATATCCGTAAATATCCGCAAATATCTGTAAATTTTTCTGATATGCAAAAGTCCGGATATCCGTATTTTTCGGAGGAAATCAAATCATAAAATTAAATATCCGGTAAAAACGGAGCAAATCACAAATATCTGATCCGCGCCCAGACCTAAATACAATTGTTGAAACATAATAATATAATTGTTGAAACATTCTATGTGGTCTTTGAAAAGTTGTCCTTTTTCCTCATTGCTAATTAGGTAACACTTTGCATTTCATCATGGAATTTCGGTTTTCTTTGCCATTCAAATTAGATTTATTTCCTTTAATCTCTTTCATTTTGAAATTAAATTAAAAAATAACAAGCAATATATTATTACTATATATATAATTGAACGAACTTGTTAGGCTTATGTTGGATACAGTAGAACCTCTATAAATTAATATTCGATTCATTAATACCTTTCTAAATTAATATTTTTTATCAGTCCCAAAATAGTTTTTAACCAATTAATATATCTATAAATTAATAATCACTATATATTAATATATTTTTATAAAACCTCACGGTCCCAGCATTATTAATTTATAGAGGTTTTACTGTATTATAAATAAGAAAGTTATAAGATGCATGTTTAAGTATATTTCTAAATTTTCCAAAGTTCTAAATTTCCATTTTTCCCCAAATTCATATAACACATTGCATTTCGTGGAATTTTGCTAACTTATTTTCCATTCTTTTTTTTTGTAACAACTTATATTATTAATGTTAAACTGTATAAGGGAAATACAAATATTTAACCATCCATTGTGGTGGTACACAGAATTAAATAATTTTGCTTGTTTATCAGCAATCATATTCTTCTCCCGGTTAACATGAGTAACCGAACAAAGGGGTAACTTGTGAATCTAATATCTTAGGTCGTGTAAAATATTTCCCAGCTCCAAATTTTCTTCCTTTTTGTTGATGGCATTAACGAGAATCTTATTATCGCCTTCGAACCAAACCTGACGCCATATCTTAATCCAAACATGTAACACATAAAAATGCACTTGCTTCTGCTTGTACTGGAGTTTGGACCATTGGTAGCCGCACGCACCCCAACTCTAAATGTTTACCAGAACTATCGTGAACAATCCATCCAATACCAATGGATGTTGAATCGACTTTGAAGCTACTGTCAAAGTTGCATTTTAGCCATCCCTCCGGTGGTGGCTCCCAATGACTACTTCTCCCCATAGGTGTAATATTCTGATTTAATGTAGGTGTCAAAATTGTTGATTGGGTCTCCAAAAACTCCCGAACTGCAAGAATACTTCTTTTCCATTCATATAAGATTTTTTTTATTCTCTTTCATTTCGAAATTAAATTAAAAAAATTAACAAGCAATATATTACTCCTTCTGTCCCATTTTAAGTGATTTTCTAGATAAAAACACACATATTAAGAAAAAACTACTTTTTAAAGAGGTTGTCATTTAATAAAGAAATTGAAAACAATAAAAATAACAAAAAGTTAGAAAACTCTTCAACTTCTTCAACCAAAACTATTTTAATTAATGTATTGAATTAAAATAAATTAAAATTTTGCATAGATAAGTGGAAAAATCACTTAATATGGGACAAAATAAAAGTCTTTGAAAATCACTTAATATGGGACAGAGGGAGTATTATACTATATATATATATATAATTGAACGAACTTGCTATACGCTTATGTTGGATATTATATGTTGGATATTATAAATAAATAAAAAAGTCATAAGATGCATGATTTCTGCTTTGTGATAAGTTTTTCTCAAAGTTTTCGAATTTAACTTGTTCATATTTTCCGAGATTTTCCTATTGAAAGCAAAAAAATCCAGAGTTTTTATTTTACATGGCCGAATAGTTTGGTTTACAAAACCCCAATAATTTGTTTCAGGCCACAGTTTTAACTCTCTCTTTTTTTGTGCGAATTGTTTGGAAAATAAATATGTCGTGGGTGAAATATTAAAATTACAGTGTTTCCTCCACAAGTTGATAGTATTTTTTTTTTTTAATACCATTACCATTAACAATATTTTTCGATGTCCCAAATGTAAGCTCATATTTTTTTGTTAGAAAGAAAAAAATAAAAACAACTCGAAAGTTTCTCTATGTACATATATATAACCAATAAGAAGAAGTCTTCTCTATATAATTATTTTTTCTTTTTATTATCATTACACAAAGAACAACTTAATGCTTTTCAATTTTCTAAATTCTCTAACCAACTAAGCAGTGACATTGAGAATTTTCACAGACAAATTTTCCGAAAACGCAAGTAAGCTTGTATTCACAGTCACTTGCTGTCTTGCACGGTAATGGCGATCTCTGCTGGTTTTAGGTGAAGGCTTTTTTCTGCTTGAGCGTTGTGAAATCGGCGGACACTGACACAGCGAGTCTACACATTTGACCTCAAACAATGAACATCTTGGCAATCATCTACCGTCGAGCAGCTATGATACTTTACACATGCGCTTCGGCTTTAGGTATGCTCACCGATATCATGCCCAACATCGAGACATTGATTCGTTAATGACTCCACAGTCCACACCAGATTGATTCATTAGATTTAATTTGTGAATATAGATGATTCGAGAGAGATGATAGACTTACATGTAAGAAAAAGTGAGAGATGAATTAATAGGAGAGAAATAGTTTTAGACACCATTTGTTTTGGTGATGATGTTGATAGCTCAAGAGGGTACAAAACAATATGATTTATAGACGGTAACGAGCTAGCATAGCATATTGGTATACACTCACCTTATAATTTGTGTTTGTTATCATCAATGCAATGACAACTCCAATTTTTTAGAACCTGGAAAACAAAGAAAAGAACAATACAATAGTAGAAGGAAGAAACAATAGAAGTTCTAGACCGAGTTTGTTATGCAGAATTTGATTTCGAGTAAGCCCACATATTGCAACGACTCTATGGACACGTTGTTATGGACACGTTGGTATGGACACATGAAGACGAATGTATGGACACAAAGGTATAGGCAACAAACACAAAGTTGTTCATACACAAATAAGATGAATCTGGATCAGTTTCTAGGGGTTTTAAAATCCCGTTGTATCCACAACGTTGCATCCACACCTCTTCACACATACCGCAGAATCCATGCCGCTGCATCATGGTTCTATTAAACATTAATTGCAATTTCTAGAATTTGCTTCTTCATTTGGACATGGCAACATAAAACAAAAATAATGCGAAGCTTATATGTCGCAATTGCAACTTGTGGCATTTTAAGTTTAGATAAAGGAAACTAACACAATTTCATTATAATAATAGATATCGACTTTGTAAGTAATGGTAAGTTTGTTGTATCCATACCCTTTCATCCACATCGGTGTATCCACATTGCTGCTTCTACACCGCTGCATCCATACCGCGAAATATATGTCGTTGTATCCATGCTTGTTGTGTCCACATTGGATGAATAGTGTCATTGGTGAGCATAAACTATTTGGCGTCAGTTTCGTTACCGGTGTTGAGAGAGGTCTTTTAGTTCTTAGAGAATATGAACTAAACAGTATGAAAATATGGGTCAGAGGTTTAATTGTATAATTACCTGCCATAGCAAAGTTTATGTGATCCTTTGTGGTTGAGTTCAAGTATATTTTGGAACGAGAAGGATTGATCTATGATTTTGAGGTGTCACTGTTGTTTGAAACTTAATATGGTTTGTTGTCAACCGTACCCACATCCATTAGCAATTGTCCATTGAAAGTTTTCCATATCAAATGTTGTACATAAACATATATATATATATATATAATTGCTATGAGATTGGGCATAAGAGTTATCTGTACAATTGTTATTATAATGTGGCAAGAGCTGTCTCTCAAGCACTATATCAATACATTCTTCTCTTACATTTATAAGACACTCATGATCTCTAAATCCTTGTGTAAATTTTGTTTCTCTTTACAATGTGCATTATTCAGTTTTGTGTTCATCTACTAATCGACCTGTTGACAAAATAATTAAGTAGTATTCTACAAAGCCTAAGTTAATATTGTTCTTCATTGATTCCCTTTGCTCCTCATTGATTCAGTTCCCAACGAAACGTTTCTTTTGTTGCAGGAACTACAAAACGCTTTTGTAACGCATAGTGTATTGGAATTAAAAACTGGAACAAACAACGATTAACTTTAGAATGGAACCAGAGAGGCTGAAGTCTTACCACAATGAATACATCAAGAGAAGTGATCTAATGGACATGTTCTCGTACATAACACATTATCCATTATAATCTGTCCACAAATACTTGTCCATAAAGCAAAGTAGTAGTTATGGTAGCATGGACAATGTATTATGGACGAATAATGCATCAATAATACGGTGGATACAATACATTGTACGGCTTTCTAAGGACTTGATCTTAGCACACTTTGGAACACATTTTCCTTATTCATCTATGCCCTGAGGTTGTCTTTTTCTTTGAGCCGGTTAAAAGATTGGTGTTAAATAAAGTCCACGGCTTTGTCGTAAGTTATATCAAACAACCTATAATTAAACTCACCGAAAAACGCAACTATTGTTTATGCTAAATCAGACTTCTCTTCCTCAGTGTTGAAGTTTGTAATCTGGGAGACAATGAAAGAGAACAATAACATTATAAAGAATAACCAACATAAGTTCGAGATCGTGATTTTGTCCATCCAAACGTGTCCATATGTTCATCTTGTTTTGTCCATCCATATCCATGCATTCATCTTCTGATTATGAATGTGAATGTTCATAACACATTATCTTTACAAAATTGTTTTTTCATACACCGCTCTAGAAATCGTATTCATACAATTGCATCCATCTCTCGAGTGTCCATGAGAGTTTATCCATTTGGGTGCATCAATAATTTTGTGTCCATTCGTTCAGTGTTTGTCCATTACGTTATAAATGAACAAAATTTTGTTGTTTTCAGATCTTCCCTTTCATGTCGGAATCGGAGTCATCGACGGTGGTCTTGGTCTAGAAGATATGGGTACGTCTCCGGCGTAATTGGCTTGGGAGACGCTTATCTTCTTCTTCCTCTTCTATTAGGGTTTAGTTGTGATTTTGTTAGTGGATATGATTTTCCTTTCCACAGTTACGAGATTTTGGTGAACTTGAGACTTCAAGTATGAAAATAGGGATTCTACGGTGGCGGCAACAAAGAGGCGTTGTGTCTATGGCGGAGTAGTTGTCGGCCAGTCAGGTAGATTTCTTCCTCAGATTTGCAGCTATAGCATCATAAATATCAAAGTCTCCCTCAGATCCATCTCCTGATTTCTTCATACCCTTCACCATAGCCTATCGAAAAAACATATTTCTCCCTTTCAAAATTGTTTTTCCGATGCACCGTCGTCTCGCTGAAATTACTCTTCCTCCCTTCGAAATTATTCTCCGAGCTCCGTCGTTGTCTTGAAAATCCTATAATCAGCCATTGACGTTCGAGCTCTTCGCGCCGGAATAAGACAACCCGTCTTCTTCCGACCAGATAAAATACTCGTTCTCTCCTCGAAAACTATAGATCGATCTCGACTTTGGTAACAACAGCGATGAAAAAAAAATTCTTTTGTGTTTGTTGTTTTTCTTAATGCAAGACAAAAAAAAAATTTAACATTGTAGAGTAAATAACTAAAGAGATGAAACAAGGTGAAAGAAAGAAACGTGAGAGAAAAAGGATAACTTTGTAATTGAAAGTCCCCAAAGTGCCTAATAAGCAAAAAGTGCATATTTGTGTAAAGATAAGTGACCAAAGTGTCCTTGAGTGTAAATAATTCCGGTAATAGAGACATCCTGACTAGCATAGTAGTAAGAATGTTGTACCGACTTGGCCATAAACTCTAGTGTTTACAAATTCAAACCTCTCTTGCAACAATATTTTGGATATTCATGTATGTATAAATCGACAACAGATCCAGAAAACAGAATTTCCCAAAAAAGTATTTTATTCAATTATTGCATTAGAAGTTACATAAAAGAAAAGCATGTGTTTTTCTTTAACAACTACATACTCCTTCCATACACTAAGGCCCTGGTGCATCCTTGCAACGAACACGTTTCCTACAATCTTCCTCCATGTCACAAGTCCAATTGATACACTTTCCTCCTTTTCCATCACCACACCATATGCCATATTCGCATTCAGATTCTTTCGATCCTCATATTGGCAAAGGGCGATCAGGACTGTGCTCTTGCTACATCGGTTACAAGCAACATGATTGCGCCTACATGCTTCGGAGTCTGTTTAGTTTTAGATATACGCAAATAGAGATATAGCTAGAGACAAGAACTCACAAGATAGCATAAAGGAGAGGAGGAGAACGGATGTTGATCTCGACGCCATTTTGTTTTTGTTTTTAGATTAGATGGAGAAAAATGATTTCATTTGAATTTTGTTTTTGAGTTTTTGATGATTATATAGGTGTTTAACTGTTGAAACATTTACGGTGGCCTTTGAAAAGTTTCCCTTTCTTCCTCTTGCTTACTAGGTAACATATTGCATTTCATCGAATTTCGCTTTTCTTTGCCATTCATATAAGATTTCTTTCCACTAATCTCTTTCATTTTGAAATTAAACTCAAAAAATTAACTAGCAATATATCCCATATATTATGATTTGAGAAACATTTTTAGAAAGTAGGCTTATTTTTTGAAATATTTATAGTGGTGTCATTTTGCTAATGTGTCATCACCACACTTATTTTACCATTATTTTAATACAAATTTTTTTTATTAGACTAATTACATTATATGCTTTTATCCATTTATTACTTTTAATATAACCAGAAAAATATGTTTTAATTTTTGGATTATTTAAAATCGTATTTTTGGTTATGTGAAGATTTATGATATACATCATATTAAACAATACATTTCTTAAAAATGAATAAAACAATAGTTTAAAAAATATTATTTAATCAAATATAATTTATACATACTGTATGATATACACAATACTTTTTCAAAATATTTTTGATTAGACAGAAAATATGTTTACAATAAAATGGACTTGGATATGTGTGATTTTAATTTTAAAAAAAATAAGAAAATTATAACAAATCAAAACTATAATTTAGGTTACAATAAAAAAATACTTCAATATGTATGATTTTAATAGATATCCATATTTATGAATATTTTTTTGTTTATATGGTTTATTAATAGAACCATATCAATTAACCAAATAATATAAATATTTAAATTTGAAAACAAGTTAAAAATATTATGTCAAAAAGTTGAAATATTGAATTATATTATTCATATATATATATATATATAACTGATTAACTTATTTTTACTTTAAACAATTTCAAAATCATCTTTCATAAAATTATTTATAAATTTTTCATCTTACGCATGGCGTAAGTTATCACCTAGTTACTATATATAAATGAATGAACGTGTTATACGCTTATGTTGGATATTATAAATAAGAAAGTCATAAGATGCATGTTTAAGCATTTTTCTAAAATTTCCAAATTGTTTTCCAAATTCGTAACACATTGCATTTCATGGAATTTCCCTTGACTTCTTTGCCATTTATATAAGAGCATTTCCATCGCTCGTCTCTCACATAAGTATTTAACAATTAAAAAATAAAAAATAATCAAAAAAAAAGAAAGAGAAAGAGAAACGTCTCTGGTATGAAAGACCTTGACAAACGTTTCTCATCTTAATCAATCATATGTCTCTATTTCATTGATTCAATCTTTTTCTATTTAATTTTTAATTATATAATTAAACTGTAATAATATAATATAGTTTAGATACTTTAGTTGAGATACTTATCGATGGAAGTGCTCTAAGATTTCTTTCCGTAATCTCTTTCATTTCGAAATTATATTAAGCAATACATATATATATATATATATATAAATCATTTAGTTTTGGGCCCCTAATTTCTCCCACTATCCAAAGTGAACTTTTACACCTATATTCTAAAGAGAATTTAAAACATTAACACAAAAAAACCAACCCACATGAACTACTACTAGACTACTGCCATTTGATAACAAACAATATATTGTTGCTATATATATATAATTGAACGAACGTGTTACTTTTATGTTAGATATTATAAATAAAAAAGTCATAAGATGCATGATTTCAGCTTTGTGATAAGTTTCCTTCAAAATTTTCGAATTTAACTTGTTCATATTTTCCGAGATTTTCCTATTGAAAGCAAAAAAAAAGACCAGAATATATCGTTTTCTTTTACAGGCCGAATAGTTGGTTTACAAAACCCCAATAATTTGTTTCAGGCCGCAGTTCTAACTATTAGGCTTAATTATCTTTATAATTTATTAAATCCTAACTCATAAATTTAAATATAATATTTAAAAAATATCTATATATAAATATTTAAAATATAATATTTATAAATACAAACTATGAATAGAAATATTTGTCTTTTAGTTTTTGGCTTTTATAGACTAGGTTGTATTGATGATTTAGATTTGTTTCCTATGATTTGGATTTTATTCTTTTAAATTTTTGTTTTGTTTCACTCATATCTATTATTCTTATTCATATTCATAGTTTGAATCAAAAATTCAAAGTTTTTCGTAATAGTATAATTCTGAAAAAAATCGAAACCGAACCAAGTTACATATGTGTTTTGTATGGTTTTAATTTTATAAACCCGAAAACCCGAAAACCGACGAAAACCAAACCATACCAAACCGAAATATATATGATTTTTATATGGCTTGAATTTTTATAAAACCGATAAACCGTAAACTCAAAAATACCAAACCGAAACCAAACCGAAAACCGAAGTGCCCATCCCTAGTTCTAACTCTCGATACTATTTATCATTGAATTGTTTGGAAAAGAAATATGTCGTGGGTTAAATATTATAATAACAGTGTTTCCTCCAAAAGTTGATAATTTTTTTTTTTTTTTAATACCATTACCATTAACAACTTTTTTCGATGTCCCAAATGTAGGCTCGTATATTTTTGTTAGAAAAAAATAAAAACAACTCGAAAGTTTTTCCACATATCCAATAAGAATATAAGTCTTCTCTATAGAATTCGTTTTTTTTTTAATTATCATCACACAAAGAAAAACAGAAAATTTTCAATTTTCAAAATTCTCTAACCATTCAAGCAGTGACATTGAGAATTTTCACAGACAAATTTTCCGAAAACGCAAGTAAGCTTATCTTCACAATCACTTGCTGTCTTGCACCGTAATGGCGTCTCTGCTGGTTTAAGGTTAAGGCTTTTTCTGCTTGAGCGTTGTGAAATCGGCGGACACTGACACAGCGAGTCTACACATTTGACCGCTGCGATCAAACACTGAACATCATGGCAATCATCTACGGTCGAGCAGCTATGATACTTTATCTGCGCTTCGGCTTTAGGTATGCTCAGTGATATCATACCTAATATCGAGACATTGATTTGTTAATCACTCCAAACCAGATTGATTCATTAGATTCATCAGTTTGTGAATATTAGATGATTAGAGAGATCGATGAGATAGACTTACATGTAAGAAATAGTGAGATGAATAGGAGAGAATTAGCTTTAGACGCCATTTTTTTTGGTGATGATGTTGATAGATCAAGAGGGTACCCCAAAAAAAATTGATTTATAGACGGTAACGAGAGCATAGCATATTGGTATACGATAATATTGTTGACCAGCATCAAAATGAAAATAAATGGCTGGTAAAAGATAATTAACGTGTATCTTCATAGTCTTCGAATTTTGATTTGTTTCTAAACAGGCGGTTTTCTCCATATCTCAAGAGTTATAGAGTTGCCTTGAATATTATATGGCTTGGGTGAAACTGAAAATTATAGTATTTGTTCAAATTACAACTGAATGGATATCGAAATAGAAATTAAACACTTTTTTGTCCTAGTCATATTCTACTGTGGAGATTCAAACCTAATCAAACCGGAAATAGGTACAACTTTTAGAAGACTATGCCATCAGCTCTATATTAGATTAAGGACGTTAAAATACACACATAATACTCTTGTTCAACGACGGATCGCTATATGCGCCAATATTTGACTTGTCGACTAATCAAATTTAGACATGAATTCAAACACATGTAACTTTCAATTACTAACCAAATGTGTTTGGATCTAGTCATCTAGAGGTGTTTTGGTATGTCGCTCTAAAAAAGAATGATGATGGACTCTGTTTTGATTTTGGTTTGGGAGGGGTCACACGAAGCACCCACAACTAGTTGATGTTAATCACAGATACCCACATGCAACAACAAAAAATTCAAATACTGTTGCCATGCATGAAACTATCATATAAAATACAATTTCGGTATTGTTTGAAGAAAAGACATGTCAAGAATATCTAAAATATCATATAGGTATTAATTTTTAAAAAATTGGGGTTTGTTAATTTTCCACAAATAAACTAGTTACATCAAAATAAGATAAATAGTTTAAATAAAAACTAGAAGAAAATCATGTGAAAAAAAAGCCCTTCCAATCACCAGAATTTGTTTTTAAAAAAAAATCAAATTTTATTCCACGTCATTGATCTTAATTCTTCATTTCAATAAACAATGGTGCAACATAAGCCAATGAATCCATGCAAGAGTTCTATGCCCATTTAGCCATCAAAGACATTCCTCCAGCACCTAAAAAGACAGCAACATAAGCCAGTAACTGGAGTTTCATGTTTCCTTGCAATTTCTCTCCGAAGAACTCATGAGCCAAGAGATCAACAAGTGCCATGTAGTTCAATAAACCCGCTGAACACGCATTCAAGACCCCGACCACGATCAACGCGGTCGGGCTTGTCTCGTCATATATCTTTTGTACTCCCATCCCTAGAGCAATCCCAAACGGTGTTGTGACCGAGAAAAAGAACGCCATTATCAATCTCGTTTGTCTTCCATATTCCGCCTATTAAAAAAAAACAAATAATACGTTTAGATTGACTGTTTGATTATCGAATATAGCGATGGATTTATCGGATAATTTACTTGTAAAATGGAACCACCGAGTCCCATTCCTTCAAAGAGCTGGTGGAAACAAAGCGCCGCAACAAGTGATCGTATGGTACAATTATTATCCGAAGCCCCCATTGCGAGACCGATCACCACCGAGTGTACTACAATACCTAGTTCCAACATCTACACGAAAAAAAAATGATAATTTAGAAAGGCTCATGAGACTATTTTTTATTTTAATTGATGATATGAAAATTCCAAGTCAAAGTCCAGACTAATTTTCATATTGTAAAAATCCGTACATGAAATAAATATTGACTCGAGAAAGTTCCTTTAGTTGAAATTGATTCTAGTTTCAACTTCGAAAATAAAAATGTGAAAACATAAAAATCGTATATGTACCTGAGCAATGACTTTGTTCCTACGAAGTTGACTTGACTCATCGTTGACCTCTTCTTGTTTCTTTACACCAATAGATCCATTTTCTTGGGTATTGACCTCATCATCTTGTTTCTCCAAAGAATTAGATCTATCTTTTAAGGGGTTAACTTGTACTCGTGCTTCACGCTTTATAGCTCTCTTCTTATACGCACTCATTAAAAACGAGTCAACCATCAAAGTAGACAAAGCGGAAATCATCGCGATGAAATAGGGAAACGGAAACTTCCTCCACGGATCTTCGGGCAAACATTTAGAGGTGAGATTGTCGACCGAGTCTGGCAAAACGTGCATATAACCGGTAGCCAAAATAACACCCGAGGATAAACCCTTAACGACTGGAAACAGATTTCGATCGGGTCCTAAAGCAGGAACCGAGCGAGTAAACAACGGTAAGCAAACACCGATCATGCTAGCCACTAAGATCGATGGGATTGCTATGAGTTTAAGCTTTTGTGCTTCTTTGTTGTTGTGGCATGATGGATCTCCGGATTCAGCTTTGCACTCGCTTACGCCTGCGTTTTCAGCGTTACCGGCAAGAGAAGTTAATGTGAAGGAGAGAAGGAGAATTGTAATGGTGAAAAGATTGTAATATGATTTAGACGAAGCCATTGAAGAAAGTCTAAAGAAGCTCTCAAAGGAGATTCTTCGTTCTTTTTTTTGCGATATGGAGCTTTAATTAAGAAGCACTCTAAGAAAGGTTTTCGTTTCAATTTATAAGATTGTAGTAACCAAACAAAATCTCAGTTTATAAGTCTTGAAATTTTCAACACTTTATTGCATGTGTGTGAATGACAACAACGCCCTCATGATTGGAGTGGAAAGTGCGTTTTTTTTGCTGTCGTGGAAACGGTGCAAGTGTAAATAAACGTCTAGGATGTGGACAGCATGCGTTTGTCGTATATTGTCTCTGTCCGTACGAACTTTTCTATACTACAAAACTTGTTTCAGAGTGATTTTGCTGACATGGCGATGACGCTGACACAGTGAAGTGCCTGTGGAAAAATACAATAAAGTGTGAAATGTTAATTTTGGTGAAATTTTCTGTTTCAGATACTTTTTCTCCATTATAGATATATATCTGCCAAACTCTTATAATTTTACCCAAAAAGATGAGTTTAGATTTTCTCACATATATTTAAAAAATGTTTTAAATACTAGATATGCATCACTTTAATTTATTTATGAAATCTTTTCAAATAAATCATAACAATAAAAGAATGACTATATATATAAGAATAATAAAATAAATGTATTACGGTGGTTTATAATAGTAATCTTATAAACAATTTATATCATATTCTGACACGTGTTTGATATCATATTATATGACATGTGTTTAACAATTTTCAAATTTTCTTTAGATTAAGGATAGTTAAATCATGAAGAAAAATATAACATTTTGGAAAAAAAAAAAACAAAAATGAAACAATCGGTTCACGAATCATTTTCATGAAACTATTCTCATGAAAATGATTAAATGCATTTTGATTGAGTATGAGAGAGTCCACAAATTAGGCCCATGACAATGTTATAAATTAGGCCCGCAATCGCAACCGCAACAGGTATGTTTAAACCAGTCAGGTCCAATAAAGGTATATTAGGTGATAATCATACTAGGTGATAATCTGCGCCCTGCGCGGGGTGAGAGATTTTTTTTTTCAGTTAAGTGAATTTGGATTTAATATATAATGATTTCTAATTATTTTAATTAAATTCTTATTAACAAACGGGATTAATAAAATAATATTTAATTTTGTTTAAGTGAATTTGAATTTATTTATTATTTAGTTTTTTTAATTGAAAAATTAAACTATAGTAAAAAAAATTATTTTAGTTTTTATATAATAAATTGTTATGTTGAAAATACAGTAGGAAAGAGTTTAAAATTTGTATAATATTAAAACAATTAGAAAGATAAATGAAGAGATCATAAATAGATTATGAAATCAATATCTAAAATAAATAATAATATGATTTGAAAAATAAAAGCACTAATATATGTCTTTAGAGACATTTATTTTTAAATTGGTATTGTGATTCTAAAAAAGTTGAACAGGACGGGTCTGCATATTATTCTATTTTTCTCCAATGCTTGACGCTAATCAAAGGGTAATGACCGGAAACCTGTCGATTTGTAAGTTATGTATTACAAATGAATTATGTATATATAAATAAAAATATTAGACAAATTAGGAGGTATTCATACTTACATCGATCTGAATGATTGTATTTCAACAATAATATCGGAATATACTATTGACTATTAAATGAGTCAATCTGCTTATTAGATCTTCCCGTATTGATTGACTCTATTATCACAAATATTGATTTCGACTACATATATATTTTTCTGTTACATACATAGTAAGAATACATTTTAGAGATTGCGGAAATATAGGGGATAAGTGCATAATTACTTTATTTCTTTAGAGATTATTATACCGTATTTAGTTACTAAACCGTATTTAATGTCATGTCCAAAAAGACATTTCATTTTTTGGATTAAATTTAATTAAAGTAATTATAATATCTAAATTAATGTATAGATATCTAAAAGAAACTGATTGGGAAACATATGAAATGTCTTTGTGAAAGTGGTTGTGTGCTATCTATGTTGTCTTTGATGTCTTAAGTTCGATTCTCCAAAAACGAAATTAGTATTTTTTATTTATAATAATTTTATTATCATTATCATTATCATAAATCCCAATAATAATTTAAGCTTTAAGATTAATTAATAAAAAAATGTCAGAATAATTGTGGTGCTGACACATCAGTAAAATGACACCATTGTAAATAAAAGAATTTGTGAGAATGTTTCTCAATTAATATATAGGGGATATCAAATAATCAAATGGTATTTATCCCCATCCCTATATTAACTGCATGACATTTTGCACCGATTTAAAAGCAAAAACAAACAAAAATGTTTATGGAATATTGTAGTAGTTCCTGGAGCATTCATATGTATTAGCCCTTTATAATGGAAAAATCAAATTCAATGAGGATTTGATATGTGGAGTTTCATAGTAAAAAAATTGACCAAATAGTTGCCAAATCAACACAATGTTTTTTCTTCTTCTTAATTGTGTGTGTTTAACTGTTTATCATAACTATCAAAAATAGATCGTCTTTTTTAACATTTGATTTTCATAATTTTCTCTAATATAATTATCTTATATTAATTTCGTATTGAATTATAAATAAATTGAATTGAATACAGAATTAATATTAGATTTTGCACATTTTTTAACAATTGGAAAGTTAAAAAGGTAAAAAAAAATGTCATTTATCTATCCACATAGATCTTCTAAGCTTTTGGTATAGGTTCAAACTCTGTTGGACGCGGCATCAATATAAATATTTATATGGATATTTATTTATTATCTTCATTTTTATATATTTTAAATAAAGAAATTTTGAAAGCTTTAAGATTTAATATAAAATAGATATATGAGATTGATTGACAAATGTTTTACAAGTTGTACATAGCAATAAAAATTATTTTTACAGTTTTCAAATGAATCTAATCAAATTCTAGCTTTCTTTTTTCTTAATCACAGCCAAAAAAAAATTTAAAATTACACTTATTACCAATCAAGCCTATATCTCGATCTATAAGTAGGAGGCTTGGAGATTTAATACTCTAAATCATAAATCCATTCTTTCAACATAGGAAAAAATATTAGTTCAACAAAACATAGGAAAAAATAAGAAGAAAAGCTGCGATGAGATTGTTTCCTAACCTTTGCGACCGTTTCCTTCCAGCACTAAGTTAAGTTATGCAAGTATTATGTATTAAACATCTTTTAAAACACTTTGACTCAATTCACTATTTTTGTCTTCTCTGTATCTAATCATGCATACCGTAAATACTGATATATATTTTTTAAACTCTGAACTTATTAGAATATTATCATCATTACTTTCTTTCGGACCTTAGATTTCTCATAAAGCCCATCATACTAGTGTACCCGGAAACACAAAGAAGACAATCCTAATAGAAAGAAAAGCATTTTGTGTCAAAATTTCACTGCAGATAAAACAAAAAAAAAGGAGAAAGGATCAATCAATCTTGCCAAGGATCACTCTCTGCCCTAACTTCAGATGGTTCAATTACTTCTGCTTCTCCAACTTTGTCATCTCCTTCATTCACACTCGAGCTTTCTTCTTCTGCAACTTCTTCTTCAACTCGGCCCCATCTTCCTCCAACCGCCATAGCCATCATCTCATAAATCTTGTTCCCCAGCTCGGCCGGGCTATCGGGCTGCTCGACAAACACATCAAAAGTGAGTTAAAAAGGTCAACACTTGTTACTGAGAAACAAGAAAGCCAAGAGTTTCTAGATTTCTTACAGTGAATCCACTCGAGATTATAGCAGTGTCATATAAGAGATCGACCACTCTTGTTGCTTCACTGCTCTCAGGTGCATTCTTACAAGCAGCCTGCACAAATATGCAAAAACCGAACAAACAAAAAATAATCAAATGGCTATTTCTCGAGATCTCTGAGACGAGATTCAGAGAGGAAACTGCACACTTACATTCAAGTCTTTGATGATGGGATGATCTGGATTGATCTCTAGTATTCTCCTACCTCTCATGAACTCCAAGCTTGAAGTGTCTCCAAGAGCTTGTGCTTTCATTAACCTATCACCATAAACAAAACACAGTAAGTTCTCTGATGTTCATTTCACATTTAATAAGGTTTTTTATTTTCTTCTAGCTGCTAAAAGTACCAACCTTTCCATATTAGCCGACCAACCGAACTTGCCTGAGACAAGCACGCAAGGAGAAGAGCTCAAACGATTCGAGACTTGGACTTTGGCAACTTTTTCGCCGAGCTGTTGCTTTATCCAGTCACAGAGAAGATTGAATTCTTGTTTAGCTTCCCTATCCTTTACTTCATCTTCATCACCTGCAAAAAAGTGGTGCCACACTTTGTTAGAAAAAAAAAGATTTCGCACTGATTGCGCAAGAATTTGCTAATGATACTTACCAAGTTCCAAATCTTCTTTGCTGATATCAACGAACTTCTTTTCTTTGTAGGTTTGTAAATTCTGTATCGCAACTTCATCGATTGGTTCAACCAAGTATAGAACCTACAATTAATAAAAACCAATGTCAGAACAAAATCAAATCAGAATCAAGCATGAAGACAATTTTAAGTTTGTTAAGTTGAAAAACTAATCTTGAATCATATACATACCTCAATATCTTTTTGAATTAGTTTCTCCAAGAAAGGAGCGGACTTGGCGCTTTTAAGACTATCGGTCGCAAGGTAGTAGATTGCCTTCTGGTTCTCGCCCATGTTCTCGATATACTCATCCAAGCTCGTCAATTCCTCTTCGTTCTTTGAACTGTAGAATCTAAGCAACGGTGTAATACGCTTGTGGTTGCCAGTGTCTTCAATACAACCCAATTTAAGGAATCTGCCAAAGTTCTCCCAGAATTTCTTGTAATCCTGAAATCATTCGTACCAAAAAAAAATGAATATTTGGGGACTTCGAATGAGCCTAAGAGAACAAAATGAGTAAATGAGAAGACACTGACCTCTTTGTTTTCACTTTCGGAGATCTCTTGTATCATGTCAAAAGTTTTCCTTATGAGCCTCTTTCTCATGATTCTCACCTGAATGTTATTACAAGATATGTATTATTACGGAGGTGTGATTCATATAGAATTTGTGTATCACTAATTGTGGCACCACTTACGATTCTGCTTTCTTGGAGAATTTCACGCGAAACGTTAAGAGGAAGATCGTTTGAGTCTACCACACCCTTCACAAAGCTCAAGTATCTCGGGAACTGCAAACAGATAGTGAAACATTTTAAAACAAAAATGGAACCAGAGCTTCAGAGAGACAACATGGTTTTATATTTTAGAACTATTTCTACAACATGAACATAGACTCACCAGCTCTCCATCAAAGTCATCAGAGATAAACACACGCTTCACATGGAGACGGATGTTCTTTGTTTTCGGGTTTGTAACGTCCTCGTTGTTAAGAGGACCCATCCCAGGGATGTATAGAATGCTCCTGAACTCAACCTCGCCCTTTTGAGAAACAAGAAATTACAAACGATAAGCATCCAGTCAAAGGAATAATAAAGGAATAGGTACATATACACACACATATAACAAAAAGTATAAGCACCTCGGTTGTGAAGTGTGTGTGAGCAAGTGGATCCAAGAACTCATTGAAAGCTTTCTTGTAAAACTCATTGTACTCCTCCTTTTCCACTTCCTTCGAATTGCGCATCTATTCAGAGACAAAACAAGAATCAAGTGAGTATGTCAAACATCATAAAGGACGAAGACCAAACACATGTTGAAAGCTCACGGCTCACCCATAGCGGTTTTGTTTCATTGGCTAGTTCCCAATCCCAGTACTTCACAGTCTTAGTAGTCTTCTTCTTCTTCGGCTCACCCTGGAATCAAACAAGTAACAAGATCATGTCAGTAAACAGGAGAAGTGAAAGACAGTGTTTGGTTTTGGACAGTTTATACACAAATTAAAAAAGAAACACAAAATTTTACCTCTTTCTCTTCTTCTCCTTCCTTTGTTGGTTCTTCCCCTTCAACCTACCGTGAGTTGCGAAATTTCAAACCATGTTTGCAATTTTAATACACTCTTTGTAATTAACTAATTACAATAAGTTGCAAAAAAAAATTATCCATTAGTCCTTACCTCTATAGTCCTTGATTTCTCCTGCCATGTGTAGATGGGGAACCCAACGAACTGAGAGTAATTCTTCACAAGGTTCTTGATTCTCGTAGACTCCGCGAATTCGTATTTATCATCATCCTGCAGCAAAGGAGTAAACAGTCCATAAGAGAGATCAATATTCAACGCATCAAATGGAAGAATGATTGAATAGAGTAAAATACCCTTAAATACAAAGTTATTTGCGTTCCACGGCGTAGAAAGTTTTCAGGGTCTGTTTCTTCTCTGATCACATACGAGCTACTGTCAGCTACCGATTCCCAAACATATTGCTTGTCAGATTTGGGGCTTTTGGTAGACACAACAACCTGAAAGCCAAGACAATTATAAGTCCACTCCTCACAAGAAAATACATTATAAGTCCACTCCTCACAAGAAGACACTAAGAAACAAAAGTTAAAAGTCTTCACCTTTTCAGCGACTAAGAAAGCAGAGTAAAACCCAACACCAAACTGTCCTATCAAACCGTTGTCGGCACCAAGATCCTTGTTTTCCTGAACATAGAGAGAGAGAGAGAGAGAGAGAGAGATTAAAACAGCTGAGTCTGAAAATTTGAGATCAGGATTGATTTGAATTGCTACCAAGTAATTTTCAGAGAGATGAAATACGAACCTTCAGAGCCTTCAAGAATTTCGAAGTACCACTTTGAGCAATGGTTCCAAGGCAGTCTATAAGTTCTTCCTTTGTCATTCCAATTCCAGTATCGCTGCGAAATTCGAATCAATCCCTCAAGTAATCAGTTTTATCTAGTTGTTAATACTCAAGTAACAAAATTAAAAAACTGAGAACTCTCTCATACGTTATGGTGATGGTTCCGTTATCAGGATCAGGCTTGATCCGAATCTCGAGCTCACCACCATCTCCAAGCAAAGAAGGCTCTGTCACACTCAAGAACCTCAGCTTATCCAAAGCATCACTTGCGTTACTGAATATACACACAAACACAATTCAAATCAGATTTCTACAGAAATCACACACAAATCAATTCTAAAACAAAATCCATTAGCATCACAAAATTCGTCTCACCTTACAAGCTCCCTGAGGAACACCTCCTTGTGACTGTATAAGCTATGAACAATCAAATCCAACAATCGGCTAACCTGCAAATGAGATTTAAACGAAACTACCGAATTTGAGTATTCACACACACAAAAAACAAACAAAAAAATCTCAACTTTCATATTCATTTCACCAATATTGGAATTCAACAACCAAATCGAGAAATGCCCAGAATTAAAAATCGAAACTTTTGGAGAAAAAAATAGGAACCAACCTCAGCTTGGTACTCGTACTTCTCACCGGACCCTTCCTCAGTCGTCTCCTTCTCCGCCACGGCGGCGTCGCACTTGACGGCGAAACGATTGCATCTCTTCTCGAGATTCCAGCTACAGGAGACGCCGGTTCTCAGGCCGCCGCCGCCGCCGCCGCGAGGCAGAAACGCGGTTCTCAGATGAGAGAGACGGGATTGATTTCTGGGAGAAGAAACCGGAGTAAATGGGACTGAAGTCAAAGGACTCGTGTATAGGCTTCTACTCAAGGCAGGAGCCATATTAGATACAGAGAGGGATTGAAACTCTGAAGGAGAAAGGTCTCAATCTCAATCTCAATCTCAATCTCAATCTCAAACTCTATCTCTAGAGAGAAGAGGTGTAGTTGAACAACGAGTAACCTAAAAACCCTTATTCAAAGGTTTAAGGAGAGTGAGTAGAGGTTTCTAGAAGAAGGTCCAAAGAGAGGTTTTTTGGGATTGTGAGGTCTACGAATCGCCATTCCATCAAACCGTAGCATTATCCGTTTGATTCACACGCGCCTCTTGCTTGAAAAAACAAATACATACTTCGCATTCAAATTATTCGGTTCGAGTTATTCGGTTTTCGAGTTTGAAAAATATGTATTATCAAATTTTTCCGTTTTTGTATTTTAAAAAATATATCAAAATAAAATCCGAAATTAATTTCCGATCACTTTGAATTGATTCGGATTTGAGTTTCCAGTTCAGTTTATTTTTTCATTTGGAACAAAAATTTGGCTACCATTAAGGTTTTTATGAAAGTCGGGTGTAAATAAATTTGAATTTTTTTTTTTTGTTCGGTTCGATTTTTTCCCATGGGATAGTTAGGTTAGGTGGCGGTGGAAGTCACGCGCTCAAGATGCGAGTATATGTGATTGGAAACTCATAACATGTAAGATCCTATTGGGCCCTCTGTATGCATAACCCATTACTGCCTGTATAAAAAAAAGGTTCGAATGAAGATTATGATTGGGTTTATATGTTGGCATGAAATAGAACTACGTCAAGAAACTGGGCCTGAACAAATAGAGTTCGATAAATATGATTTTAAATATTTATAAGTGAAATGATAATATTTTTTTTTTTGTCAAACAAGTGAAATGATAATAACTCGCATAAAAGAATGATGCGTAAGGTCTGTTTTCGTGGATATAGTGTGTGGACATGTGGAATAATAATAATACACGACAATGTTGATTCCGACGAAGATACACAACTTCCAATTATGGAAATTACCGAAATCATGACCCATTAACTAATTTAATAAAAACATTTCTGACTATTAAAAAAAATATATATATAGTATATTGATGCAAACATTTTGGTTTTTTTTTTTCATTTTGATCTAAACTTGGAATTTATGAATTGATTGAAACTATCATTAGATAAACAGATTAGCGTACAGATTTATACGATTTGTAAACTTTACATTTTTTCGAGTTATTTGTAAGTTTAAAAAGTTTCGGAAGTGTTTTATAATGAATAAACTAATTGATCATCAACAACAACAAAAAAACTATGAACAAAATCTAATATCTATAGAATTCTTATTGGTGAACTAAAACCACTCCCCCTTAATTTAGCTAATTATATGGGCTTAATATTCGGTACAATATAATATCTATATATAGTAACTTAGTAACACAAAAATAAACATATATATATACGATATTAATTATGGTTAAGAAGACTGTGAAGTCTGTGTGATTCATCATCGTAAGCCGGTGTGGAGGCATACAAGCACAAAACACGCAAATTTACGTAATCTTGTTTTTGTTTACAAATTTCAATCTTTAGCGGACCACATTTCAGTTTCCTTTATTCGATGTTTAGGGGTTTTTCAAAGCAAATTCTTTATTATTATTTTTTGAACATTTTATTCTTTTTGGTGACCCATGCAGGTGGCAAAACAAATTCTTGTTTACCAAACTTTAGATTCTGTGTGGCTACGCAAAATTTTCTTAGTGGTGTGACGATCAGAGTAAGTTTGTATAACCACATGAAACGTTTTTCTATTTTTTATACAGTTATCAAAACCCTATATACCCTTTGCCACTTTTTTTTCCACCTACAATCGTTTTGATATTTTTTATCCAGATTAAAAACAGGCCAGTTTTTTCAGCAAGCTCCAAGACTTTTTCAGATGAGTTTTGGGCATTTTTGTTAGGCAGAATAAAACAATTAATGACTAATAGTTATTGAGAATTTAAGAGAGATAAATAATTTTACCTTCAAAAAGTTCATATTGTCAGAGAGAAAATTTCAGTTTATTCTTCGAGGCTATCCGCACAATAATTAGCAAGCACTCTTTCAGAAAAATAAATTAAATGATTATGAGATTCCTAGTGATTTAAATAGCATAAAATAAAATTTAAGGCATTGAGATTGACAAATTGCTTTCCATAAAATAGAGAAACATGTGCCGACTCGAGCATTTATGCAGACTCGTCTTCCTTTGCTTATATCAATTTGTGAGAATATTTGGATATTATGTAATTTGATTATATAATTAAAATTTGAATTGCAAAAGAAAATTGGATCACTCTCAAGTAAATCTCAAAGTCTCTCAAGTAAATCTCAAAATATCTCATTTGAGAGATTCATCTTACACTCTTTCTCTTCTTTTTTTTTTTTTAGTTTTTTAATGGTGAAAGACTCTAAAAGATTATCATTGCAGATGGTCTAATATTAAAAAAAAAAGTAAAAAAAAAAAAAACTATTTTCTAACAATATGTGTGTTGAAATATGGTTTTTTAGTATCAAAACATGTTGATTATAAAAACGATGTGCCATACAATATGTACATAATACATGTGTCTGTGTGTACATATATATTCGAGTGGTTTAAGTATGGACGTAATGGCAGAAATCGTAAATACTTACAAGTACAACTTTTCATCGTAAGAATCCATACGTTACACGTTAACAGAGACACATGGTTATGGACTAATTAACTATGGCTACACGAACCTATGGTCAATGATCTCTTATATATATAGACTCTTCTCATTCTTTTAATAATTCGTCCTCCTGCCTAAATTCTAAGGAAATAATTTAAGAAAAGGACGTTTTCTCTAAAAAAAAAAAAAAAAAAATTCAGAAAAAAGAAGATTCAGGAAGGTATAAAGTTTTGAAGAAGGTAAAAGAGAATCAAGAAGAGTCATGACTGCTTTATCAAAGATTCTATGTGTGTTGATCATCCTTTTCTTATGTTTCTCCTTTCGATATTCACTTCATGGTTTGTCTCTCTCTCCCCACTCCACTCCCTCTGCTTTCTATCCAAAAGAGAAAAATCTTAAAGCCAATATTTACACGGTGAACTAAAACTGGAAAGTACGTAGGATCCACGTTGTCAAAAAATGACTCAGAATTCTCATGCTATTTTTCATGTCGAATTCTACTATATTTATGTGCAATAATTAGTAAAAAAATTTAACCGAGAAACTCACTTCTATTTTTATTCTCTAAAATAATTAAACTACGCAATTTTCCGCTTCAAATAATTGCGTATACAGTATGATATATATGAGGATGATTTAAGGTTTATGAATTAGTGGTTAAGGTAAATATTATTATATACTAACTCATCTTAAAGTTCAATCATTTCTTTTTGTCAACCAATACAAAAGAAAAACCAATTAAATTTTACTCTTAGGTTGCATGCATAGTTATAGACACATGCACGCATGAGAATTATAGTCTTATTATTAATTAGAATCACTGCTCGATCGAGTGTTAACATATAGTATAACCAAATTGTTTGTTCTTTGTTTTGTTCATCACTAGAAGATGGGAATCAAGAATCAAGCCGTGACTTCCTTTCAACCCCTAAGGTATAAGATGTATGACCAAATTCTATAATTCGTCACTAGCTTGGAAAACTTCGCAATGGCAGGATCATTCCTCGATTTTTAATTTTTATCAATCATACAATTTTGCAGAATTTTTTTTTGTATTCAATGATTCTCATATTTTTATCATTAAAATAATACAATCATCAGTCCATATCGTCGCAGTTACTCTTAGATCAATTCTTCAATGATCATGTACTCCGTATACGGGATTTTTACTATAAGCAAAAATTATTGACTAAAACCGCTTGATAACTTTCAAAACAGGTGATCGAACATGGTGATGTACGAGGAAGAAAACTGGTGATGACAAGTGGAGAAGCAGAACCAAAAACGACGATGAAGAGAGGAAAGAGAGAGACAGAGAGAAAATCAAGCAAAAGTACTGTTGACGAAGATGGACTCGTTGCGTACACTGCTGATTATTGGAAAGCTAAGCATCATCCTCCCAAGAACAACTAATTCTAATTCTGTTCTAAGATAATACAAAAAAATGCTAGCTTTCTATGAATTCATCTATAGATATATAAAGTGAAATAGATATGTTTGTTGTATTATATGTTTAATTTGCTTTTCTGGTTTCTTTTACGTTGTAATGGCTTAATTAATGGTTTACATGATTTTGAACTTTTGAAGCTATTCTGTATGTATTTGTATATATGTGATAATGTGAATTATGACCAATTTGGTCAAAATCGGAGTATTTAGATACTTTCAACCACGACGTAGGAAGAAGGGTCATGCCGGTCGCATGTTACTCTTTCGTATTTTTATTAATGAATGAAGCATAAGAAGAAGCATAAGAATGAAGCAACATAATTAAGAAATTTCGTAACACGCCCACCATTCTCACTACAAGAAATAAGAAAAAAAAAATCAGTTATAAAATGTCAAAAATATCACTGATTCTATTTAGAATCATTTACTAGAAATTGACACTAAATATATGATTTTACATCAGTTAAACTAATTGATATTAACACTATCTTGATTAACATCAATTAAAATAAAATTAATACAAATCAGTAGAGAAAATAAGTTTAACACTAACTGGTTAAACTCTATTTATTGAGCTTTTTTCCATTCATTGTGATTTTGTTGGTTTAATAAGCATCAATTCAAATAACAAGTAGGGTTTGTTGTGACGAACCAAACTGACCTAACCTGTTTTGAGAATCCGGTCTTGATTCAGTCTGGGTTTTTATTTGATTTTAATGATGTTTTCTTCAATTTTGTGAATTGTGTTTTTGTTTTCTATGTTTTTTGTTGTTATGAATAAATTGAAGCAATATTTCTTTCTTTTATAATATAAGGAATAGAAACATTATTGTTCATAATGTTCAATAAAAAAAACATATTATTGTTCATTTCATGACTTTCATGTCATGCCATGTTGTTTTCAAAATAAGAAGAAACCAGAACAAAACAAAACACAAATGTGATTTTAAGATGAACCTATGATGTGTACATGTACTAAACACTTAGGGGTGTTATTCAATCATATATTTAAAGTCAATTCTCTAGATTTTGTAATCTTTAAAATTTTAAAATTTGATCTTGTTTTTAAGAATTTATGTGTGTGGATTATAAAATCTCTGCAATATATCTTGGATTTTTTTTAAATAATTTACTCATGAAACTCCATTGGAATTCATTTCAAATGACTCAATATACAAAAAAAAAAAATTAAAATCATTTAGTTTTCAATAACACTAAATTTTAGTGAAGTATTTATAATCTAAATTGAATAACACCAAATTTTAAAAAAATTGTTAAACATGTTTTTCAAATAAGAGATCTAATGACACTATATTTTAAAACATAATTTAAAATTATTACTTGAATAACACTGGATTGTGATTATATATATATATTTTTTAAAAATCCATAATTTAATAACACTCCATTAGCGTGTCTATGGCATAACTTATTTGTCCGGTCGAGCTGTCAACGCAACAAAACAAAAACATTTCCTATATAAAAAAAAAAACAAAACGCAAAGCAATTTTGACAATAACATAATATATAAAAGGGTACTTTTAACTTATAACCTCAAATGATGCTGAAATAAAAAATGGGGGAAAGGAGTGTAATGAATTGAAATCTGATCTATACACATTACACACCAAATTTGTGATATTTTTGATCCTACAAACATTTTTATGCGATTTAGTGCATAACTATTCGAATACTACATTAATATAATATTGTGATAACTATTTGATTACCATGCTAGCTAATATGGTGCTTATTTAACATATTATAAAAATATCGAATTAATCAAGTTATTATATAATAAAAAATAAAATTATCATGGTAATTATGATATCATGTTAATTTTGTTATCGTGATAACTAGCGTATTAAACTTGTTATCATTTCATGAAAAATATGAGTTTTTAATTAACTAACTTTGTTAACTTTACAAGTTATGCGAAATTATTTTGATAACCACTTAATTAACCATCACGAGCAATACCGCTAATATTATAGTTACCGCCGTCACTTTCATCACCGCCATCGCCATATATTACAGTCATCACCGTCATTATCGTTGTCACCATCGCTATTACCACTGTTACCGCTACCAATTTTACGATTGCCAATATTATTTTTTTTCTTTTTCTTTCTTTTCCTCTTTCATTTTCGTTCCTCTCCTGCAATCTTTTTTTTTTCCTACTCCTTCCTTCTTCTCCTTCTTTCTACTTATTTTTTTTTTACTTCCATCTTTTTCTTTCACCGATTAATTTGAAGAGAGAGAAGAAAAAAACCAAACACAGTTGTAAAGGCATTTCGGTCTTTTGTTGCTGAACAGATACATTCAAAAATTGTCAAAAAATATGTCGGCTAGATATTGCAATTTCTCTATATAAAATTCGCAAATGACCTTTTGAAAAGATAAGGTTCTTATCTGTGTATTGGATTGGTTATGTGTGGCTTAGGACGCACCAATGATTAAAACGTATAGAAACCGAAAACACTTGTGTTGTCTATAAAAATAATTAAACTTGTGAGACTGAATTGTCCAGAGCATCAAATCAAAAAGAGAGAAAAAAGTATTACAATGGAGGCTTCTCAAGAACTTCACCTTCCAAACCACATGAAAGACGACAAGGTTAGCCAAGAAACCAAGGACTTGATCTCTTCTCTTCCTTCAGACAAAGACTTCATGGGTTACGGTCTCTACAACTACAAAGGTTGTTGGTACTATCCCAACACACTCGAAGCCGTTCTTAACGTCCAAAAACATTTCCGGCCACGAAACACCGATATAATCCTTGCTTCTTTGCCCAAAGGTGGCACCACTTGGCTCAAATCCCTAGTTTTCGCCGTTGTGCATAGAGAAAAGTACAGCGAAACCCCCCAAATCCATCCTTTGCTCTCACAAAACCCTCATGACCTTGTTCCATTTCTTGAGCTTGAGTTATACGCTAGTAACCAAACTCCGGATCTCACAAAGTTTCCTTCTCCAACAATCTGTTCTACACACATGCACTTAAACACATTGCGTGAAGCCATCACAAAATCTTCTTCCTCACCTTGCAAAATCGTGTATGTCTGTAGAGGTATCAAAGATACTTTTGTCTCCTATTGGCATTTCAAAAACATGTTGCATTGCACCAAGATGGATCAAGCCGCTTTTGAGCTATTGTTTGATGCATATTGTAGAGGAGTTACCTTATATGGACCCTATTGGGAACATGTGTTGAGCTATTGGAAAGGGAGCGTTGAAGATAAGGAGAATGTTCTTTTCATGAGGTACGAGGAGATCATTGAGGAGCCTCGTGTTCAAGTCAAGAGACTCGCCGAGTTCTTGAGTTGTCCATTCACCGAGGAAGAAGAAAAGAGTGGATCGGTGGAGGAGATCTTTAAGCTGTGTAGTTTGCGTAATCTGAGTAACTTGGAGGTTAATAAGAAGGGGACAACGAGATTTGGTTTAGATTCTAATGTATTCTTCAGGAAAGGTGAAGTTGGTGATTGGAAGAATCATCTCACTCCTCATATGGCGAAAACCTTTGACGAGATCGGTGAGTGTAGACTACGAGGTTCCGGTTTGATATTTCAATAAGGTCGTGTTACATTAAATTAAAATAAAATCCCCGAGCTTGTTGCTCAAAATTCAGCAAATCTAAGGTTGTCTTATGTTATATGTTCTTGGCTTTGAAATTTCATGTGTTTTCTTCAATGGTTCTGTTGATTAGGTTGCGTTCAATTAGTTTTCAATTGATTTTAATGTAATTTGATTTGAAGTTGTTTTGATGTTTTTCTAATAGATTCATTCCAATAAATATGGAGTTTCTATGAAATTCCTTTTAGTGTATTTCTATTAATCGATGGATATGCTATGATTGTGTTTAGAAGATTCTATCAACGAAAAGGAAAAAATATTAAGTTCGCAAAAAAAAAAATTATTTTAATAAGAAATATCCCATAAATGTTAATGTTAGAAGATCTTAGGTTTAATCAATGTTAAACTCAATGAACAATGACAAAGATATAGTTTTGGAGAAACAACTTTAAGGTGAATGTTTTTCCTGCACAGTTTGGCCAACTTATTGGAAACAAAACTTATTCAAATATAAGACCATCTTTGGATTTTATTTATTTTATTATGCAGCTAATTCCAAAATTTACACTGAATTTTACTGAATAATCCCGACCATCTTTGGACTATAAAAACGAAACATTATTAATTTAATAAAACGAAATTGTCAGCTTTTTTTTTTTGATAATTCTGCAGAAAATTTTATCCAGTTTATTTGACCATTCGATTATTCCACTATTGCATTATACATCTGCTATACTAATCAAGTCGAATTTTTAACAACATGACAAATTTTTCTCTCCTGGAAACACCTAATCGCATACATGAAATTTGCTATTTGAGTTGGATGGCGCGGATCGAAGAAAATATACCTGTCCGGTTCCTTACACGCGGTTGAAATTGGCAAACAAGTAGCCGAGGTTAAACCTCCATCATAAGCCTTAGGACAACATGG
Organism: Alliaria petiolata; assembly: GCA_020283515.1. Classification (NCBI taxonomy): domain Eukaryota; kingdom Viridiplantae; phylum Streptophyta; class Magnoliopsida; order Brassicales; family Brassicaceae; genus Alliaria; species Alliaria petiolata. The sequence continues at coordinate 12,984,816 of JAHZTW010000005.1, read as the reverse complement.
GCTTGTCGTGTTCAATAGATTCGAACTGGCTTGATTGCTCGAAGGTCCACGGAGTTCCAACATGAATTTGAAGTAGTCGGAGTATAAAAAGGAAGTGTTGAAGAGTTTGTGATGCATATCAGACAGGCTTGCTCTAAGCTTGTCATTGAAAATGGTAATCGCATGGTTTAAATCGTCGTCGCAGCTTCCACGTGGTACCGTTTTAACAATGATATTTGGGTAACAACCTAAAGGTTTAATGTTGTTGACGAAGAACTTACGTGCTCCTAACTTATGCAATCTCTGCAACAAAAATTTAAATTTTAGAAACTTTGATCAACACTAAAAAGAAAATCGAACGTTGGAACTTATATTACCCTAATCCTTTAGAACTAGAAGTCTAATAAGTGTTCTTCAATCCAGGATGGTTTTTATTTCGGTTCATATATTTTTCCTTTTATGAGATTTCGATGTTAGAAAAATAATTGCCAATGTAAAATCGATAAATCTTGGATTGATAATATTTTTTTTTCTTAGAGTACATCTGTGAATTATAAACAAATTTATGCTTTTTCCCCCCTTTTTTTTACGGTTTGATCTCGATTTATTTTCGTTTTTTCTAAAAACCTAAACATTGTTTTTACCACACACAAAAAAAAAACCTAAACATTGTTTACTCATTTCGGTTTTTGGATTAGTTTATTTGTTTGGTTCAAATAGATTTGATACGGTTTATCTGAATTAAACATTCCTACCCGAAAATGTGGCCGATGAAAAAAAACTTTTTCTTTACCTCGATTTGTACCAAGAACTCATGAAGAAGCCTGTTTGCGAACTCATTCGCGTCGTGTGTCGTCTTGTTATAGGAGAAAGTGTAATCGTTAACCCCAATCACGGTCAAAAACAACGATTCGGCCAAGTGGCTACTAAGCTCTGACTGCGTCTTGAAGTTTTTCTTCAGATTCCTCTCGATGGTTTTATTGAATAGGTCGACTTGGACACTCATCGAGAGACACCTTCCCTGTTCATACAAATAATCATATGAAACTCATTATTATTTTTTTTCGAAATCGATATTGCAAATATCTTTTTGTAGAATGTTGAAACTTACCAATTTCTTTCCTGACTCAGGAAAAATCCCACAGCTAGCAGAAGCATAGTTAATACCAGTTGAGATATTGTTCTTTTGTCTTCTAGATAATCCCATGTAAGCAGGAGCCAGAGGAAGCCCATAATAAATAGCTGAATAAAAAAAAGGGAACATAACAAAGAGGATTAAAATCTTCAATATTTTATATTGTATTATTTTGTAAGTTTAGTAGTGTAACATATGCTAAAAGTTGAAAACGTAAGTACTCCTAATTAAAGAAGTAAGAAATATAAACGTTCATAATTCTTATTTGTTCTTACCAATATAATCAGCAATTGTTTTGCCATCGCTAAAACGGCCCGTAGCTTTGCCGTCTTCAAAGTTAGAACCATAAGGTGGAAAATTCGCTCTGACTATCGTCAGAAGATAGTTGTTGTTTCCTGGATCAACCAATGAATCTCCAATGACATACAAAGCTGGAAAATTCCCGCCAAAAAACACGGCCTCTTCTTTTATTGGCTTCGTTGAGTTAATGGTGAAAACATTAAGCAAACAGACGAGGAGCCAAAGAAGGTATGACTTCAGAAAAGAAGGCAACGCCATTTCTTGAAATTTTTATTTTTTTTTCCTGTTTTGGAGAAACAGAGATTAACCCTGCAAATTATAGACTCATCCCTTTCTTAGTAATGTTAATAACTCGTCCTCCTGCTTAAATTATAAGGAAATAATTTCAGAAAATAAACTCATATAATTAAGGAAGATATAAAGTTTTTAAAAAGGTGAAAGAGAATCAAAAGAGTCATATGACTACTTTGTCACAGATTATATGTGTGTTGATCATTCTTTTCTTATGTTTCTCCTTTCGATTATCACTTCACGGTACGTTTCTCTCTCTCTCCCCTCTGAAGAACAAAATCTTAAGCGTATATAGTTTCTCTCTCTCTCTCTCTCTCCCCCCAAAAGAAAAAAAATCTTAATTAAAGCGTATATATAGTCTTTAACATCAGATATTCAAACCTAACGTAAGTCCACGTTGCTGGAAAAAAAAAAAAATCTTAAAATTCTTATAAGAATTTTATTCTCATCAAAATTGTACTATATGTCCCATAACTTTCAAATTTTGTAACCGAGAAACTCACTTCTACATTTGCATGATAATTCTGTAAACTTAATTTTACATGAACTCTAAAAATTTTAAACATTTATCTTAATCACATAATAGAATCATAAAGAAGAGAAATAGAAGTACCTCGATTCATTGTAGTGGAGTGAAACTCTCTTGAATAGTTTTTTGAATTGGAGATGAACACTTGATCTTTAATAGGAACTTAAGGCTTATCTCCCCTCTCCTATAAACTTTCTCTTTTAGGTGTTGTTTTTGTTAATGTTAATATGTCTTTGTGATGGTATAAACTTTCTCTTTTAGGTGTTGTTTTTGTTAATGTTAATATGTCTTTGTGATGGAACAAAGAGAACTATTTATAGGAAGGAAAGAGGACCTCATTAGGATTTGCTTTGGATTCAATCTCAACCATCCATCAAAATAGAGATTGAATGCATTAGTGACAAGTCTAATAGAAACTTGGAGAATAAGACATTCAAAGGAGATGTATCATTAATGCATAAGCAACATACAAATTTGGAGACTAAGGCATTCAAGGGAGATGAATCTCTAAGGGAGATGTATTATTAATGGTTAAGCAACATGTTTTTATCATGTTTTAAAACATCTCTCCAAACTATTAGTCTCTTTACCACTTATCCTCTTAAGTTCATTACTACTCTAAATTCTTTAGGAATTTAAACTCCTTTAATCTCTAATTTTATTGGTTAGCAAATGTGTTAAAGCATAACAATCCTATTACAAAATAACTAAGGTCATGTTCGTTTCTCCATCTAGATGGATCATCTGGATGGAGATGACTGATGATGAAACGAACAGTGCCAAAAACAAAACTGGATCATCTCAATCCAGATGATCCATTTGGATGATTTTATAAAATTTATTCAAATTTTTTAAACTCATCTGGATCGACCAAATTGGATCATCTGGATGGAGATGATCCAGTCCAAAATATCAAATGTCTAAAATACCCTTATACAGACGAGGTTACAATTATCCTAAAAACAAAAAATCGTGTTTTCCCGCCAAAACCACACAATTGAGAAATCGAATTTTTCTGCAAAAACCGCAAAAACGCGTTTCCCAGCCAAAACCGCCAAATTCACAAAAACGCGTTTTCCCGGCAAAACTGTGAAATCATGTTTTTTCGCCAAAATTGAGAAATTGCATTTTCCCGGAAAAACCGCCAAAATCAAGGAAACGTGATTTATAAATATTAAAATAATATTTTGAATATTTAATTATAAATATATTTTAGATCAAATATTAGTATAGTTAAGATCAAAATAATATGGTTAAAATAAAATAAATGATTAGATGAATGTAGAGTCATTTTAGTCATTTTATTAAAACCATTCAAATGGTTCATTCAAATTTAAAACTAACTGATTAAACAAACAAAGTTCCATCGAGATGAATTATTCGGATGAATAACCGAAAATGAAACGAACAACGTAACATCTGGATGGAACATTTGGATGGAGCATCTAAATGGATCAAGTGGATCGATATCACAAATGATGTAACGAACATGCCCTTACTATAAGACCACCTAAAGGGAATGAATTTATTCCTTACAAATTCGAGTGTTCAACATATAATATAACCAAATTAGTTGGATCAATTAACATAAAAACCAATCCTAATTGGCTAATTCTATTCTAAAATAAATCTAAAAAATTGAAAGCTTTTTTAGTAATATATATTCTCTATAGATATATATATGACTATAATATAAAGTAAAATATGTTTCTTTCGTGATTCATTCGCTTTTGTAGTTTCTTTTACGCTGCAACGGCTTAGTTCATTACATGTAAACCAAAATTTTGAACTTTTGAAGCTTTCGTATGTATTGCTTTATATATTAAACAGACGTAAAAACGGATCAATTGGTCAAAATAAGATTGATTTTACTTTGAGCGATGTTTTTAACCGATTTGGTCCAAAAGAGCATACACATTTTAGAATGCTTAGGTGAGTAGATGACCGATTTTTAGAACATTGATACAATCACCGCGGAGAAATCACCAATCAAAAAGTAATCACACTGAATCAAATATTCGAGAACATTAAGGTTTGGTAGCCAAATGTTTCGAAACATTGATCATATGATAGCAAACAACAACAACAACTAAACTTGTTTTTTATTAAGACTGTTGCTGAGTAAAGTCAATTCATGAATCTCTCACACCACATGGCAAATTTTTCTCTCATGGAAACACTCAGTCGCGTACATGAGATTCGCTAGCTGAGTCGGATGAAATGGATCAAAGAAAATATGTGTATCAGGCACCTTACAAGAGCTCGAACCTGGCCTGCAAGTCGTGGTTAAACCTCCATCATAAACGCTAGGACAGCATGGGCTTGTCTTGTCCAGTAGATTCGACCTAGCTTGATTGCTCGAAGGTCCTCGAAGTCGCAACATGAAGCTGAAGTAATCTGAGTACAAGAAGGAAATGTTGGATAATTTATTCTTCAAGGGAGTCAGGCTTTTCCTTAGCTTGTCGTTGAAAAGAGCAACGGCAAGGTTTAAACGATCGTTGCAGCTCCCACGTGGCACGGTATGAGCTATTACGTTAGGGTAACATCCTAATGGTTTAACGTTGTTGATAAAAAACTTCCTTGCTCCTAACGCGTGAAATCTCTGCAACACAAAATCAAAATCTTTAGTAGAATGTTTCTTGATTAATCTTAAAATAAACAAGCCGAATTTTGGTTTTCAGATTGATCTATATGTTTGGTTTATCTGAATTAAAAATTATTACCTGAAACTAAGGGGAAAAAACGGTGTTAACCCTAAGATTACTTTACCTCGATTTGTATCAAGAAGTCATGAAGAAGCTTGTTTGTGAACTCATTTGCATCGGTTGTCTTATTAAAGAAGAAAACGTAATCGTTAACTCCGATCGCAGTCATGAACAATGATTCAGCTAAGTGTGTACTAAGCTCTGGCTGCTTCTTAAACTTTGTCTTCAGATTCTTCTCGATGGTCTCCTTGAATAGATCGACTTGGACACTCATCGAGAGACAGTTTCCCTTGTTAATTCATACAAAGAATCAAATAAAACCCATTAGATTTTTTTTTTTTTTTTAGAATCTGACATTTCAAAGATTTTGTAGAATATTGAAACTTACCAGTCGCTTTCCTGTCTGAGGAAAAATCCCACAGCTAGCAGAAGCATAATTAATACCAGTTGTGATATTGTTCTTTTGTAATTCGGATAACCCCAAATAAGCAGGAACCAATGGGAGCCCATAATAGATAGCTGAAAAATAAAACATTACAAGACAATTAGAAAAGGTTTAAATCTTCAATATTTCAATTTTAGCAAACTACTTTATTTTATTTATTTTGTATACTTAATAGAAATATAGCGGAAGATAACTTATTCCTTTCACAAATCCCAATTTAACACAATTTCTTTTTCGTAACTTTCACTATTTTTTTGTTATTTAGTTCAATACGATTTCCATAATATATATATATATATATATTACCTACCTGATGCTACAATTTTCCATCCGATTAGCAAACAGAAAAAATATTAATAAATCAATATTATTCGTTATTTGCGTAGTTAATTACACGACCTGTAAAACATAAACAGAACTTTCATTTGTTCTTACCAATGTAATCAGCAATTGTTTTGCCATTGCTGAAACGGCCGGTGGGTTTGCCTCCTTCAAATTCAGAACCATAAGGTGGAAAGTTCGATTTGACCGTCGTCAAAAGATGATTATTGTTTCCTGAATCAACCAATGAATCTCCAATAACATACAAAGCCGGAAATTTCCCCCCAAAAAACACGGCTTCTTCTTGGTTTAATGGCTTCGTTGAGTAAATGGTGGAAACATTGAGAAGACAGAGGAAAACCAAAATAAGGCATGGCTTTAGAGAAGAAGGCAAACCCATTTCTATCCTCTCTTTTTTTTTAGAGAAAAAAAAGGAATAGAAATAAACCCTGCAAATTGAAAATCACGAGGGACGAAAAGTTATTTATAAGCGATTGGGAAAGCATCATACAGTTTTCACACATACAAAAAAAGATAATAATACAACATTCTAAAAACTACAATTACCTATTGTTAACTAAACCTATATATATGAAGCTGTCCTCTAAATTTTGTTGGCACTTGGCAGTAAACTATTGAAGTTTTATTTATATGCAGCTGTCCTATCATAGGACTATAGGGCTCCTATCCTGTGGAAAACAATATATAGAGTTTTCCAACTGTATAGTTTCAATTTATTTTCATTTTTACCTTTCTTCCCATTTTATACATATGGTAAAAAGTTGTTGCGAAGATTGCTTCCTCTTTTTGACACAAATTATACATTTCCCAAGAATCATTTATCGTGCCACATGTTGCAGCCTCGTGATTATTTGTAATTTGTAAAAGAAAACACCTTCGATACTCCCTTCGGAGTATAAGATTAGTATTGGACCCATTGTCTTTTCTCATATTACTGGGCCAATATGTATATTAATGGGCCTCTAAAATTTTTGCTCATTTTCACACAGATAGCATACAAAATGTTTTTTTTTTTTGGGGGACAAAATGATAGTTTATCACTTAACCCTTTTTTCAGCAAAAAATGGAAATCTTTTTTTATGTATTCGCAATCGCAGTAATAAATAAATATAGTTCAGGATAGCTGTATATAAAGAAAAAACCTTGCGTTGTAAATTCTTTGTTTATTCCTCTAAATTTTGTTGGCATTTGGGAGTAAACTATTGAGGTTTTATTTATATGCAGCTGTCCTATCATAGGACTATAGGACTCATAATTTATTAATGCGGTAGTTATATATTGCAGGTTAGCCATTGAATATCTATATATCCACCCTAATGGTGTAAAGTCAAACAATAAAAGTAAATTTGAGATATGGTTTACGGAGCTACAATAAATGTGATTTACGGTTCATCAACTATACACATTAACTTCCCACGTACTTCAGCTATATATTTGTTTAAGCTTAATCATTAAAAAAAGATATTTGGGAAATTTATGAGTGTTGCACCAAAAGGATCAGTATTCAGTAACCTTACCTTATTGCACGAAACCGAAGATTATAGAAAAGTCCACAAGCAACAAACATGATCCAAAGCACTTGGTTTTAGCAATGATAACATTAGATGAACAACAATAATACGAAACAAGAGAATGTTTGATTTAATACCACCAGTGGAAATATTTTTTACTGGTGTCAATATCTAAATTAAATATTATTTAATCACGGATAATGGATTAAAATTTGATATATGGTGTCATTGGAGAGTTTTGAACTTGGGTTTAGAGGGGTCAATGCCAAGAGTTTCTACCAACTAAGCTAGTGTGAATTTACAAATTAGGCTTAAATTTTTAAGTTATAATATTTATATGGTGTCAGCTGAACCTTTATCACTACAAGTAGCCTCGCCACTGAATACCACATACCTTGGATTAATTATGAAACGAGAACTAAATCAGGAGGCGAATTTACAATCCGAGTGTATAACTAAGAAACGAGAATTAACATTAGACAAGAGAGGAAACTTTTTTTTTTGTCTGGTTTTCAAGTATCTTCCCTGTTTATCCAAATGCGAACGTGGATGCACAATATGAAGATGGTCGGATACAAGTAAAAGTCTAGTCAAGACATAAAAGTAACAATTAAGACCCTAAATGTGTATGTGAATTCCTCAGTTCAGTTAGACTTTAAAGTTTTTATATATTGCATCCAGATATTTTTTAATTTGTCAACTGATATGTATATAGATTTTTTTAAAAGTTTCTATTGCATCCATATAGACCTGATGAATTTCAATCATTTTTTGTTTAAATTGAATTTGAATCATTAATGTACCTATAACATGTACAGCGGTTATTGAGAGATGGATTTTTTAAAAAAATTAAATTTTGAGATTTAATCATTATTGGTTTATAAATTCTTAGAATTTTAATAGAATTCATTGTTATTGGTTTAAAAAAAATTAAAATTTCATCCAAAATCTTTTGTTATTCAAAAAGTTTGGTTTTTAAAGATTCTATGATTCAATTAAAATCTTGTGTTACTCAGACATATATTTTAAATAATTTAACTCATAAAACAAGATTTAACAAGACTTTCAAAATACTACCTATATGGCTTAGATTTTCAAAGTCATTATAATAAAATATGTTTTATGAATTTTCTAAATATACAAACTCTTTTCAAATCTAACAAATGTTTTGACAAATTTAACAAATCTCTCAACTCTTAAAATCAATCAAAACTTTATAACTCCTTCTCTCAATAACCCCCGTAAAAGGCTGTGAAAGAGTAATTTGGGTCATTTGGGTCATTAAACAGCAATATGAATTCTACGATATCAGACCAAGAGATAAAAAAAACTATTGATTCGTTTCTAAATAAGATAGGCGTTATCATGAAAAAGTATCCTCCAGTTAGTCGAAAAGAAAACGTTTCCACAATGATATCGATTCCCCAATAGAATGAAACCTCAGTTTCTATAGGATCCTGCAAAAAAAAAAAAAAAAAACACCAAAGGCATGCATAGATAGGTTGAACAAAGATTTATTGTTTTCTTTGTATATAACAATTTTCCTATAAAAATGTTATTAAATGTATAGATACTCAATTACAAAATTCAAAAATCTAAACTGAACACTACTTTATAAATCACACATGAAATGGTAAGAAAATAAGAAAAAAGGAGAGAAAAGATAAGGGAGAACATCATAACCTTTTACATGTTTTAGTTACATTAATGATTGAAATTCAATTGGACCCCAAATATTTCAAGCACAGACTCAATATTCATGATGTGATCGTTTTGTTTAAATTGTGTTTGGACTTTTGGGCAACTTTTATGTAAACTATTAATGAGGTGAGATGAAAAAGACCTACATGGTCTCATGGATTTATGTGTTAGTGAGGTTTCACTCAAATTAGAACAACCAAAAGACATTGTGTTCAAGATAGATTTAAAATATTTAAATCTGCGAACACCCAATGGTTAAACATTAGGAAAAACACATTCGATGCAAATATTGACATTAAGAAAATCAACAAACCAGAGGTTTCATGGAAGACATTGATTGAAGGTTTACAACTGCCAGAATCGGCGATGCATAACTTATTTCAGTGCCACTAAGTAAATGTGACTTATTTTTGTTGAACGAGTAAATTTGTTTTCCTTTCATAAAGTTTAACTTAATTTTTTTCTGTTTTGATTTAATGATATTTTATTTTGTTTTCAAGTGCTGATGTCAGTGCCACAAACTATGATCGTCGCACTGCTCTTTATGTGCTGTTGGCAAAGGATGGTTAAAAATCTCTCATATTTTAACAACACAAGACGCAAAGATATTATTACAGACAAAGTTTTTGAAGCTTTTTAAGGTCGATTTGTTCTCTGAGCACCATTTACTTGTATGTTATACATAAGACTAACTCTCATGACTATCAGGTTGGATTCACTCCCCTTCACATGGCAGCAAGCACGTAAAAGTCAGAATTTTGTGAATTTCTGATCCGGTCAATGTTACAGATAAAATGGGTCAAACTCAACTCATGCATTCAGTGATTTGTAACGAAGAACATATATCCACCTTAGAAGAGCACCTCCTCTAAAACTAATTCGCGCTTTTTGTTTTATTGAAAAGAGTGGCTTAGGAATTTTTTTAGATAAATGTTTATCTAAAAATGGTGACAAGGTGATGGTCTCAAAACAACTCTCCCATAATCTCCTCATATATCAACTCCTAAACCCTACTTCTATTCTTTATGTTAAACTTTTCTCAAACACATATACTAATAATTGTTGTATTTGCAGGGAGATACAACCACTGTGACACCGATGGAATTCTCTACTTCTTCTGAGCAAGTTGGTGATAAAGCGTCAAGTACATACACATCTCCTGACCCTTCTGAGTCAGAAGAAAAACATCACTTACAAGTGGGTGCTTCTGTGGAGATATCGGTTCGAGATGGAATATGGTTCCCTGGAACGGTGAAAAAGACGTCATCACAGATAAATGGTGTTATGATGGCTAATGTGGAGTACTGGAATTATGATTCTTCTTGATGGCACTAAGCATTTGGAGTGCGTTATGGATTCGCGTCTCCGTCCTCCAGCGCCATGATTGCTTCGGGCAGAATTTTGTTCGGTAATTTTAAATGTGATGCAGGACATCGATGTCTTCCACAAAGACCACTTGTGCAGAGGGTTTGTGAAGACGCTTAACGAGGGTACAATGGTTTATATCCACATGTATCACACTGAAAAAATTCTTCAGTTCGACATTAAAAACGTAAAGATTCATAGAAAATGGATCAACGATGCATGGGATCCTCCTGCGGATGTTGAGGTATTATATTTGCATTGTGAAAATTTATTTGTTTATATATGTTGAGGTATTTAATTTCGCATTTTTAGAATCTTGCAGGGAGGTAAAGAAGGACATATCGCACATGAAGATCTCTCTTTACTTCATAAAAATCCGGATCCAAAGGTACAATTTTCGAACATTTCAGGAATAAAAACTGAAACAAAACAAACATATTGTGTTAGAAACATCTTGATACTTAGCTAATTTAGGTTGGATTACTTGTATGTTATACATAAGACTAATTGTCATGACTATCAGGTTGGATTCACTCCACTTCACATGGAAGCAAGCACGGGAAAGTCAGAATTTTGTGAATTTCTGATCAAAGGAGCAGCGGTCAATGTTACAAATAAAATGGGTCAAACTTCACTTATGCATTTAGTGATTTGTAAGGAAGAACATATCTCCACCTTAAAGAGCACTTCCTCTAAAACTAATTCGCGCTTTTTGTTCTATTGTCGCAATGCTCTTTATATGCTGTTGGCAAAGGATGGTTTAAAATCTTTCAGATTTTAACAACAGAAGACGCAGAAATATTATTACAGACAAGATTTTTGAAGCTTTTTAATGTCGATTTGTTCTCTAAGCACCACTTACTTGTCTGTTATACATAAGACTAACCGTCATCATGACTATCAGGTTGTATTCACTCCACTTCACATGGCAGCAAGCACGGGAAAGTAATAATTTTGTGAATTTCTGATTCGATCAATGTTATAGATAAAATGGGTCAAACTCCACTCATGCATTCAGTAATTTGTAACGACGAACATATCTCCACCTTAAAAGAGCACCTCCTATAAAACTAATTCGCGCTTTTTGTTCTATTGAAAAGAGTGGCTTAGGAATTTTTTTAGATAAATGTTTATCTAAAAATGGTGACAAGGTGATGGTCTCAAAACAACGCTCCCATAATATCCTCATATATCAACTCATAAACCCTACTTCCATTTTTTATCGCATATGTTCTTTTAATTTCTCATCCTCGTAAGTGGCAGTGCCCTTCTTCCTTATTTCCCAAGTTTTTGGCCTCTCCATTGTGAACTAAATTCAAGTTTTAAATTGAAATAAAATTCATATTTTATGCTCAAATAAGTCTCCTTGTCGAAATTAGTCTAACATTGCTTATTTTACCAGTGCGAGTTTCAGACTTAATTTGGATTATTGATCATATATTAGTTTGTCGTGCGAAGTAGACCACTCCTTCCTCTTTGATCTATATAATATATATATCCTTTTAACTCGATTATCTATCTCCTAGTGATTTTCTTTAAGATACTTATAATATATAACTTTTTTTTAATATGTCATGGGCAAAATATCCGTTAGATCTGCTTTGAATTGGTATTCATTTTGATTCGATTCGAAAAAATCGGATATCCGTCAAGTTTCGAAGCAAAACAAATAGTAAAATATATTAACCGTACAAAACGGAGCAAATCGCAAATATCTTTTAAGACAAGGTTGGATATCCGCTCCGATTCGTATTTTTATAAGTATATTATATATTAGTATATTTTATCATGTATATACTTATCATATTATAAATTTTTATTTTATCTTTATAGCTATGCAGTTGCAAAAAAAAAGTCTTTATAGTTATGCTATTAATTTCCTTTTTAAAATATCTTTTGTTTATAAATTATTTTGATTATATAAAACAGATGACTAAATAAAACACATTAATAAATAAATAATATGTTTATAACTTAAAATATGTTAATAAATAATATCTTATTTTATATTAATTAATAAATATCAACAAATGTTTTTTAGACAAGTTTAATATTAGAGTTTTAAGTAGTTAATATTATTTGTTAAAATATAAAACACGGTTTCCTTTTTTTATCATCTTAATTTTACAGGTTTGCTTTTTATATATATTTTCTAAAATAAAAATAGTTCTCCCATTTATTTTTTATTTATTAGGTTAGATAAAAAAAAAAAATTTATCTACTTTTAGCTTTTTCTTTGTAATAAACGGATCAAACTGAAATTTTGCAAACAACCGCCCAAATATCCCGTAAACTTTCTGGATATCCAAGTTTTCGGGTATTCGTATATTTTCGGAACAAACCAAATTATAAAATTAAATATTCTGTAAAAACGGAGCAAACCACAAATACTAAATTTTGGATATCCGCTCCGCGTCTAGGCGGTGACCATGATTTGTCGACTTGTTGTATATATATGCGATTCCTCAAACCATCATATCATGTATATGTATAGTAGACTCGATTAAAATTCTTGAAATCTAACTTGCTGATGAATGTAACTCCACTCTGTCCGTTCTTGTGTACTGTCACAATTGTAACACAAAAAAGAAATTCTGTTAAACACACAATTGTAACAGTGCCCAAGCCTGCAGCATGAGTTCCAATCAAAGAGTTCCGCTATAAAGAAGACTGTAATGTTAAGCCAAATAAACCCTTGTCTTTATGAGGTAGAAATGTAAATATATCAATCACTTGCCAATACTTGAGAAACGTCATTGGACTTTTCAAAAAGTCAAATATCTTTTGTTTTAGGTTTTTACTATTTCAATCCATAAAAGTTGTTAAAACATATGGGCTTAAATACTTTATAAATGTTATGTGAGGAATAAGACAAACAAGTGCATGGTCACCGAGTGATCATTTTGTTCGCTTAGTGAACTTATTAGTTATTTATATATCACATTCACATCAAATCATACACCAAACGAAGACCAAGTTGCCGATAAATTATTTTTTAAAGAGCATCAAAATATTTTATGTCCATTTATTTACTGTATTGGTAGGACAAACACCTTACTCATCTAAAACGGTTTTCATAGCTTTAACCATCACTACAAAAATTCAGGAGTTTGTTTATACACAAGAATCGGCAGTAAAAAAAATTGATTGTGATGAGATAAATAGTAAAACAATAAAACGTCAATAATATTACAGTCGAATTATTTCTATACGATAATCGTGATTACACTACTACTTTATATTATTTTTGTGACAGCACACTACTTTATATTAGTATTAGATTTTGGTTTTATTTTGAATGAGATACTTATACTTTTTTAACACGCTTAGACCATATAGTGAAGATGTCTTTTAAAAAAATGTACCATCAATATTCAATACCTACTATGTCTTTGGTTTTGCATAGAACAAGTCGAACATCTTAATTAAATAGAAAGAGATGTAGAATTTTAAAAGAAAAAAAAAAGAGTGAAAAAAAAAAGAAACACAAAGGGAAAAGAAAAGAGAGAAGTAATGATGAGAAAAGGATGAGAATGCCAACGTGGTTTTAAAAGGTTTTGGTCAAATGTTAAAACTCTATCTTGCCAAAACATTCAAAGGTGGTCCGTTTCAAATGTTCTCTTTATATTGCCAAAAATACGAGGTTTTAAAAAGTAATTTGTGAGCAGTCAATTGCAAGGTAAAAAAGAAGATTGTCGAATGTCAAAAACATTGAAAAGTTGTTAAATGCGGAAAGTTTGGAAGCAAACCCTACATGGCTACATACAAAAAAACTCTTATAAGAAAACGAAAGAGGAAATGGTGAATCGAGATAGCCACATTTAGATAAAATAAATTCATTTTAGTATAGAAACCAATCATATGAAATTTATTGTAAACGTAGAAAATACTCCCATCGAAACGAGTAAAGATATGATTGTATTATCAAATGATTTCGTCGTACTTTATACTTCTACATGTATATATTCTCTTTTATACTACATATATAGTAACAATCTGGTTTTTTTTTTTCTAGTAATTTGAATTCGAGTACGATATTATGTATGAAAATTACTGATAAGTCATAACATGATATATAAAATCATCCAAAAGTATTATCAAAAAGTATTATCTATCAAAGACTGATTTCGAATATGAATAATATCATAGATGGACTTTATGAATATGTAGATAGTAGTATATTGCCTCTTGATAGTACATAGAGAAGTACCACGTACGTAAGAAAGCGGAATGTTACGTTAATTTTGATGTTGTCTTGTCGAAAGGACGGATATAAAAATGATAAACCCTACCCACAAATTGGGTCCCACTTTTCTATTTCATCGTTTTGTTGCGTCAAAATGTGGTATGATAACCTGATGGGATAAATGGATAATGGAAAAAATGGGTCGATGATGTCCATCTCGCTTTCTTTGCAGCTGTCTTTCGTACCAAACCATCCTTGGGACCATCACGCTTACGCTTTTTTACCACTTTCTCTTGTCTCTCTCTCTCTCTCAACACTCATAAAACTTCATAGATAGGACTCAAACTTAGGCTATATATGGTGGTGAAATGCGGTCTGTGGCGGTTGGTTGGCGTTTTCATGTAATAATATTTTAATCAACATAATTCTTAACAATAATTTATCGTTTTAACAACTTCAAATGCTAAAAAAATATTAAACTTCAGTGTCTATAGTATTTTAGAGTTCATAGTTCAACTAGTTATTCAATCAGTTCTTGTTTCTCTATTACCTTGTAGTTCAACTTTTTAGTTAAACTTCATAATACATTAAATCACGAGATAGACAATAGGTTTATCATAGTAATGATGATCAAACCAAAAAGTGAAAGAAGACTAATATTATTTATAAGACAAGGCCAAGCCACAAGGACATACCAAATAAAAAAACCAAGAGAAGGTGATAAAGGGGCAAAAAAGAAAGAAAAAAATACAAAGAAGACCACAAAGAGAAAGGTAAAAAACAAATATCTACAAAAGAGTAAAAAAAAAAAAAACAAACAACCCCTTTTTTCACCTTGTCGCTTGTCATAAGCCAAACCTTCCAAACGTAGTAGCTATTTTTATTTTTTTTACTACCATAGAAAGTAGAAACAAGAAGCCTCCTCCAGTTTCTTACTCCAAACTGTGTAGATTCTGTCTCTTTAACTTTTTCTCTCTCTCTCGAGTTTTACTTTTAGTATATTGTTCTCAAAACTGGCATGAAGTGCCAAGTCTCTGTCTCTTACTCAACGTTGCGGTTTTACGTTTAGCAAAGGCCGGTCCAAGCAGCTCTTGGAACCTCTCCAAGAACAGAACCCACTCGTCTTCTTTCATGTCTGCTACTTTCAAAAAGCTTGCACTCACTGGGAGCTGTTCGTTTGCGCTTTTGTGACCAGACGATGTGTTCTCGGATTTGCCTCTGGTTAAAGGTTTTGAGTTTTTCCGTCCCGTGTCGCTAAGATGTGTGTTCTTCATGGAAGTCGAAAGCTTTGAAAGAGATGTAGATTTGTCATGAAAAGCAGCAGAGCTAAAAAAGCTGTCTTTCATGGTGATCATGGGGACAGCATTTTCAGTATTGTCCTCTACTTCTTCTTCATCATCTTCTTCTTCTTCTTCCTTGATGCTTTCTTCGAGCTTCCCCAGTGAAGAACGCCCGTTTGAAAAAGGGTTTTTCGTGAAAAAGTCATCGGTTAGTTGTATCTTGGAGCCGTAAACTGATTCTAATTCATCACAGTCTAGATCAAACTGAAACTCCGCTTCTCCTACTAAATCTGACCTTGGAGAGAAAACATCTCGTTCAGTGATTGACCTCTTGGCTTCTATACACACAACCTCGAGTTCACTTGGCTCCTCTTCTCCTGGTCGAAATTCCCGAGTCATCATCTCACCAATCTCCGCAAGACACAGCCCATAAGAAGCAGCTTCTTTAAGGAAAACAGTGCAGAGAACAAGAACCCGAAGACAAGCTTCTCTGATCATTGGAAGTTCTCTTCGAAGCATGTCACAGTCCTTCAACGGGTCAAGCTTTTCTATGTAGTCAAGCTCTTCATCAGAGAAAGGTAACGATGCCTGAGGCCAATGAATCCACTCGAAATAAGGATCCTCTAAGGTTTCTGGCAAGCAGAGGCCATGGTCTATTGGAATAAGCTCCACTTCACCAAACGTCCCGGCTCCATCTAGCTTTTTCACCAAAAGGTTCCCACCATGACGGTCTGTGTTAAAGATCCTTATGTCCAATATACCAATGCGGTGCACAGAAGCTACAGGGAAGCTTGACGTGCCATGATCGCTGGCATCGAAGTCATGAGCCACAAACTTCTGGAAAGAAGCAATCTTACTAACCAGCTTCTTCTCCCGAGGCTTGTTCCCCTTCACCCCATCGTTGACATTGAACACAGAATGAGTTATCTTCACAAGAGCAGTTGGAGGGACATTAGCAAAGCGGCCATAATCAAGAAGATAAGCTGCGACTTCCCTGAACCCGGTTTCCCCAACTCGTACAGAAGACTTCAAGCCGGGTTGCCCGAGGGCTTTCCCGACAAAGCCTTTCGGGTTGTTAGGTGCAAACGGCTCTTCATCAGTCGGCTTGACAATCGCCACGCTCTGGCCCTTCTTGTTCCTGAAATAGTAAGCGCCTCCAAGCCCGCTATGAACAGGGAGCGGCTCAACGCCCACCTTCATCGCCTTGACAATGTCCTTCACCATTTGTTTCACAATCGAAAAGCACTCCGACTGGCCCAGTATCTCGATAGGACCACTCCGGTCTTTCTGCTGCAGATCCCTCCCTGTAGGTGAAAGACAAGGAGTAGACGAGCTTCTGTGCATGAAGTTACGTTTCAGAAGAAGCGGAGAATCGTTCCTCACAGCGCTCAAATCGTTCGTCAGCACCATATCCCCATAGGTCAAAGAGCTCTCCTCAGTGGGGAAATTAAGAGCAATCTGAAGCCTCCTCTTCACGGTATGAACATTGTCGCTACGGTCAAGCTCCATCCCCAAAACACATCCAGTCTCGGTCTGCACGAAAACCCTCCTCCCCGAGGATTGTCTCTGTAGATGCTGGTGATGTCTATGCTGCTGCTTCCCTTCCATCTTTTTAGCCCCAGTGAGGGGAGTCTTGAATACCGCCACTGCCATTTGTGTCTGAACAGGACTGTCTAGGTTCCGAGACATGAAACGGAAGGAGAAGCAGCAGCAGCCGAAGAGAGACCGTTCCCGTTCCCTTTAAGACCAGTGCCTTCGTCTGAGACCAACACGAGCCGGAGAGAGCAGAAGCGGATAATACCTAAACCGATCATGAAACGTAGAGAAACCCGCAGCTTCTGTAAGCAGATGACAAGGAGCCAGTTACCGCTAAAAACTCGAGCTTTGGGAAAAGAATCTTGATCCAATTGCTACATCAGGTAAGCCATGTTTATGATCGACCAGAAGAATATAAATCTGCAAAAAAAAAAGAGATCACATGTAACTAATCTAGCAGATCTGTCAAAAGCGATCTCAATCTCTAGACCTTAGAAGAGAGATTCCACAAATACTATAAATTTAATCATTTTAAACACATCCATCGAACTAATCGATCGAATAGATCCTGA
Source organism: Alliaria petiolata (assembly GCA_020283515.1). Taxonomy (NCBI): domain Eukaryota; kingdom Viridiplantae; phylum Streptophyta; class Magnoliopsida; order Brassicales; family Brassicaceae; genus Alliaria; species Alliaria petiolata. The sequence goes on along the minus strand of JAHZTW010000005.1, from coordinate 12,966,939 downwards.
TCCAAGAAATTTTGTTGCTTACAGAAATCGATTCCAAATATTGAAAATTTTCACTTCATCTTCTCTAGACAAAGCCGAAGAACAGAAATAAGGAGAGAGAAATTGCAGAAATTTCAGAACTTTTTTAAGTTTAAACAAATCAATGAGCTTCACAATCGAAAAACAACGCTAATCAAACACAAACATGACGAGAACTCACCGTAACACCAAGATCTGAAGAACAGGGCGGGAAATAAAAACCCCAGAGACTTGAGGCGAAACAGTCGGACGAATTTGTCAATTCAAAGGCATCATCGTCTCCGAAAAACACACGCACATGGAGGAGGAGAAGAATCTTCGAAGAGGCTTCAATGGAGGCAAGGAATCGAGGAAGAAAAGAATCAAACTCAGTGAGAATCACTGATCCCTAGCCGCCTCTCTCTCTCTCTGTGTGTTTGTGTGTGTGTGTGTGTGTTTCGCTGTCTCCTTACTTCGTTTCACCTCTCTGTCTGAGGAACGCTTTTTAACTCTGATCTCGTAAGGACTCTGGTTAAATCCCTAACCATGGTTTGAGTAAAAAATTTCACTAATCTATATTTATCGGATAATTCATAAATCTAATACTAGTGACACGTCATTGTATTATTTTAATTCTTAATTATTACAAGTTAAATTTTGTTTTCTTATTCCACTAGATTATGATTTGCTGTTGTCGTAGTTTTTACTTTTTTATTTAAAAAAAATAATATATATATATATATATATATATATATTCTGACATATATGTCGAAAACTAATTAATTTATTTTACACTTCTTTGCCAAATCTGAAAACTGTACTTATTTCTTTCTTTGGTACTTTTTCAAAGGAAATAGTAATTCTGCTCTCATTTTTACCATTTCATATTGTCCTTTATTTTAAGTTTTTAACAGCTCCTTTAAATTCGTTTTCTTTAGGGTCGAATACTTTAAATTCTTGTACATCATTTTCTTTTTCTTTTCTCCATTTCTTTTCCAAAACCTATGATCGAATTTAAATTTAAATATGAACTACTATGAAACTCTTTTTTTCTATATGTTAGTTAATAGATTCTGTTCATGATGGATAACAAAATTAGAATCTTTAATTCTGTAGTTTAGAAAATAATATGATTACACAAAGTTCAAGATTGCAAAATAATGCGAAATAAATTAATTTATTGTCTATGTTCATTGTTTTTTTTAATGAATCACTACGAAAAGACGTGCGATCTCACCAATAAAAAAGAGTTGGAAAAAAAAATTATATCACTACTACAAAAAAAAAACTCATATCACTGAAAAGAAAAAGAAAAATGAGTTAAATTAAAACAAAAAAAATAACTAAGTAAATAAAGTCATAAATTGATAGGTAAAAATAGTAAATAAGAACATTCATTATCGTTCTCAGCTTTGGAAGAGTCTGGAACAGACAAAGAGAGCCGTTCGATTACAGATTCGCTAGAATCTTAACCGTCCGATGTGGGAGTGGTACGTGGCAAGGATGAGAATGCCGACGTGGTTTTACAAGGATTTAGTGGTGACCTACGAGATTGGGCCTCAAAACTGAAAAGCCCATAAAAACAATGAAGCAAAAATTAGCTAGTGGGTGACTCACAAGTTCATAATTTACAAATGATGATTACATACGTTAGAAAATTCAAAGATGTCATAAAGCTTTCAAAATCATCGAGCAGAAATATGGTTTACAGATTTTAATATTTGCATTTAACAAATACCTGACCTAGAGACTTTGAGATAACTACAAAAAATTAATTACTTTAGATTAAAAAAAAATTGTTTTGGGTTAACAAAAATGAACTTTATATATTTAGTCAATTAAGCCTTCAAAAACAATACCAATTAATTTAATTGTGAGGTCCATACCATTAGGTCTCAAATGAATAAAGCGACTACAATGGCACTTTTCAGTCCACATGAAAGTAATACTGAATCATAATAAATAATGAGATTAACCCACTTTGGACATAAAGATCTTGTCTGCATAATGCAAAATTCAGCTTTGGGACACTTTTGACTATTTTAATGATTTTTATTTGAGCAAAAAATAAAGAGATATTAAGCATATAAATTATATAATGCATGATCCAAAAACCATGTGCAGTGGTGTCTTCCCATTAACTCTACTACATATATATTCATGGGAAATAATTAAAAGTTAAAACCAAGTAGTTCTGAAAAACAAAATATCACAAATTAGTATTACTGTTTTCTTTATAGTCTGATAAATGATTTTACCACAAATGGTATAAAGGTTCAATTTCGATGTATCAGTATAAAACCATTTCTAGCTATTACCAAATTATATATTCTTTATGCCTGTGAAAAGCAATTCTTACACTACTGCTTCCTCAAGAACAGGATTAAGTAATTGATCATATAGACCTTTTACTCTTTTAGAGTTCCAGTGACTGCCAAAAAAACACATAGCAACATCAAATCTCAACGTTGTCAAACAAAAGAAAAAGCAACATCAACAACAGTAAAAATCATCTCTGCGAAATCATAAAAACTCCTTTTACCTTATCCACAAACTTGGCCAAATCTAAACACCGTTTGCTTTGTTCTTGACTGTGAAAAAAAAAACAGAGAAAATCGCTGTTTTGAATCTAACCAAGAATTGGCTCAAATAACAGTGACACTACCATGTTAGAAACAGTGTCTTCAACAGTTTCTCGCTGTGATGTCTAAGAGAATCTTCCATCTGTTTCTCCTTCAAGATCTTGTATCACAAAGTTCGTTTCAGGAACATAACCAACGCCAACCATCCTATGGATCAATTGATTCAGCTCCATTGTAATCACATCTCTCTCCTTCAGCGAGCATCCTCCAAGCTCCCACACTTGCAGTACATGTCCACGACTACGAGTGCGGCGTTGTTGAGTATCAAGTCTCGGTCATATTTCACGATATGAACATGTGCTTAACGGAATCTCTGATCCTACTGAACCAGTCTCGGACCATAACAAGTTCCGAGTCAACCCCCAATTAGTTTTTGTTTGGACCAAAACACAATAAAAGCCCAGTTATTTAGGCACGTTTCCTCTTACAATACGAGAAAAAATGAGCCACTTTCACGTATTGTAAGAGGAAACGTGCCTAAATAACTGGGCTTTTATTGCACCGTAGCCACTTGCACTTTGAGAGGTGACGTGCACAGGTGACGTAATGCTCGAGCTTCTCACCGGGAAAAGACCAAGCCAAAGGTATCGAGAGAATTTGGTCGCATGGGTGCTTCACATGAGAAGGGAAGAGGTGTTTGATCCATTGCTGAGAGATAGTGGTAATGAAAGAGAGAGATGCTTTCGTGTTTCTTAACAATAATAAGACCAAAAGTAATAAAAAAGACTATATGCATTGCACACACACGCCAAAGTTTATTGTGTGTTTGCATATATGGTTAAAACTATAGAGTGAATGGTGTGCTTGGATGCTCATAGATAATAATATATGGTGGATCGTCAATAGAACTGGAAATTACTAATATTAATTTGGTTGTATTGGTAGAAAAAATATAGAATTAACTGAACTGGATAGGAAACCCACACACAAAGCCAGTACCGTCCCTAAATATTTGGAGGCTTAAAGCAATAATATGAAAAAATGTGGCCTTTAGTTATTTTTAGAAAATTTTAATTTTGTTTTATTCTTACAATATTCTTTAATATGAATATATCTTGTTTTATTTTATATAGAAAAATAGATGTGAAGTGTTAAAAATAAATTTGTATTATATATGTTTCTTAAAAAAAAACTATTTTGATTTGAAGTTATTGCTTCCTAATAAGATTTCATTTAAATTCTAAAAGTTATTTCATAAAAATGATTAAAGAAATCGATGGAATCGGAAATATAGAAAAAAACAAATTATTGTGTTTTTTTAGCGAAACAAAACTGGATTTTAATCGGTGTTAGTTGATGATAGTTGATAATTAAAAACTGAAATAAACATGATTATAAACTCATAAAAATAGTTAATATTTTTGATAAAAAAACTAAGAAAATACGAAACAATACTGAAAGTTGTAAAAGAAAAACAATAAATATAAAATTATAAATTTCTATGGAACCAGAGTTTTCGAATACGTGCATGGAAAATTCAAAAAGAATCATATATTGATATAATGCTATTGAACCAATGCAGAGAAATTAGATGTGTGGCCCTAAGAAAAATTAAATACTAATTATAGTATAAAGCTTATGTTTCATGTGCTTTATGGCCGGAACGGCCCTGCACAAAGCTTCAAATTTGCATGAAAAAAATATTGAAAAAACTTAAATTATCAAAAAAATAGGTAAAAGTAAAACCCACACACAGAGCTTCAAATTTGCATGAAAAAAATATTGAAAAACTTAAATTATCAAAAAAATAGGTATAGTATCTAGGACCAGAAACTGTAGAATTCTCTATTTGGTTATACAAAATGGGATCATTCTGTATATTCTCTGTTTTTTTTTCCTTCTCTTCTTTCTGTAGATTCTTCTCGATATCGTTTTTTTCTTGATCTTTTTCGGTGTTCTTGTTCTTGCTCTTGTTGTCTTCTTTCACTTGATTATTCTCTAAACTACGATCTTTTGTTTTCTCGCGAGGATGCAAGTGCCTTCTTCCTAAAACATATGACAAAACCGTTAAAACTAATATAACTACAACGATGATACACCATTCTGCGATAGAGACTTTCATTGTTTTTTATCATCGAAGATAAAAAAAATAAACGCAGAACAAAATTGTTTGTTGATGATCAAAATTTCTTAAGAGTTGTTGATATATATATATATATAAGGTGGGAACGAGTGGGAAAACTTGGAAAATTACCATTTTGGATAAATTTTACTAGAAAAAACAAAAAAACTAAAAGTTCCTTTCTTTTAAATCAACAAATGGTATATTTACATTTTTTGTAGTGAAAAAGAAAAAGTCATAAACTAATAGTCTTTTATAAAATAATAATTCTAAATTTCCTTTTCATTCTGGCTTGCCTTCTTTTTGTAACTTCCTTTCTTTTGCTTTTCCTTTCTTCTTGGTTGAAAAATGTATATTATGCTCTCTTTTTTTGCCGTCGATAAATGTATATTAGGTATAATTATTTCATTTATATTGGTAACTAATTAAATCATTTTTGAAACCAAAACCAATAGGGGAAAAAAACAGAGAGTTATCATTTCTTTTTCTTTCAAAATTCAAATTGTACACTTCGCTAGTCTCTCTCTTTTTTTTTTCCATTTTAATTTTCTTGGAAAATGGTTTCCAAAAACTCTGTTGCATTGTTGCATTTGGAATGGTTTCCAAAAATAAGTCTACAAATCGTTTCCAAAAACTCTGTTGCATTGTTATATCTAAGCAATCTGATTGTTACCAGTAGTCGCCACACGAGCATTTTCCATCCTCGAAGTGATAGTAACGGATTGGATCTCTTACAACTATGTTGCGGTTCTCAAGCTTCGATGCGAGCTTGAAAAACACATGACAGTCCCCACATATTCTCAGATTCTTTCTGATCCTAACGACTTTCCCAAAAGGTAACGTTATCAAGCCAAAGGCCAGAGCCAGTTTCTCGCTGTGGTGTCTAAGAGAATCCTCCATTTGTTCTCCTTCAAGATCTTGTAGCACAAAGTTCGTTTCAGGAACATAACCAACGCCAATCATCCTATGGATCAACTGGTTCAGCTTCTTCTTGACTTCAACTATCTGAGGGTGAGATTCGTCTCCGATGATAAAGGCATGAATGTTTTTGTTTACTTCAATCCAGCTAGATCCAGGTTCTTTCTTGATTCCTCTGTCTCTCATGCGTGTCCGGATTTCCTCAACGCTGTCCCATTTCTGAGACTTTGCATATATGTTAGACAACAGTGTGTAGGTTCCTGCATCCTCGGGGTCGAGTTCTATGACCTTTTTAGCTGCATATTCAGCTAGAACCATGTTTCCCTGAACCCTACAAGCACCAAGCAGAGTTCTCCACGTCACAGCATCTGGCTCACACTCCATTTCATTCAACAGCTTCGCTGCATCTTCGAGCTTTCCAGCTTTTCCTAACAGATCAATCATGCAACCATAATGTTCCCTCACAGGGTCGATTCCATAGAGTTTCTTCATTGATCTGAAGTAGTACCAACCATCTTCCAAGAGCCCCGCGTGGCTGCAAGCAAAGAGAACCCCAACAATCGTAATGTAGTTTGGCTTCGTCCCAGAAGCTTTCATTGACTCAAACAACTTCAGTGCCTCCTGGCTATAACCGTTCTGTGCCAACCCTGAAATCATAGTGCTCCATGTAATCACATCTCTCTCCTTCATCTGGCTGAACACACTGCGAGCATCCTCCAAGCTCCCACACTTGCAGTACATGTCAACGAGAGCGTTGTTGAGTATCAAGTCCTGGTCATATTTCACGATGTGAACATGTGCTTGCATCCCAAGCTCCAACAGAGCCAAACCAGTACATGCCCTCAAAACGCTAGTCAACGTAGCCTGTTCCGCAGTGAAGCCAGCTCTCTTCATCCTCTTGAAAAGTCTCAATGCTTCGTCGCTTTTACTGTTCTGAGCAAAGCCACCAATGATGGAGTTCCAAACAATCGCGTCACCGGTAACCATTTCGTCGAAAACCGAAAGAGCATTCTCTGGCTCACCCAGCTTAGCAAACGCATCAATTAAAGCACTCCTGACGTAAACGTCAGACTCCAACCCTCCCTTGATAATCCCACAATGAACCATTCTAACATCAGACATCCCGTTGCAGGGGTCTCACACCTTCTCTTAACATCAAAACCAAAAGCTCCAAATCTTTCTGGTGAAGTTTGCATTTGGAATAAGCAGAGATCATAGTAGTCCAAGAAATAACATTCCTTTCAGGCATTTTGACGAACAAGTGGTGAGCGTCATTCAAAAGATCGAATTTTACATACATGTTGATCAGAAGATTAACCAGAAAGAGCATTGGTTGATTCCCGTTGAAGTATAAATGACGACAAACTAGATTCCCTTCATGAACAGCTCTATGAGACAAACAACACTTGATGAGCTCAGAATAAGTCTCGGAATCCGCCCAAAGACCATGACTTTGCAGAGAATCCATTGATCTCAGAGCTCTGGGAAGGTCTCTCTGGTAACAGAATCTGGTGAATTCACTAAGAAGAAGAGTTTGGTCAGTGGAGCTGTAAGAACAACGTAACGTGAGCACTGGCCTAAGGAGTTTGAGCTTTGTCGTCACCGACTTCATCGATGTTTGAGATTGGTGGTATTTGTGAGGTTATGGAAAATATCAAAATGGGATTTGATTAAAGCATACTAAATTCAAGTTTGGTAGAAAAGGGTAATTGCTTGAGATAACAGAGACAGGAGAAGAGCGTATGATGATGTTTCGAATAGGTATATTAAAATTTAAAACAATGTTTCCAACATCATAGCAGATACTCAGATACATAATACTCTCTAAAACTCCAAAGTTAAACTAATAGAGAGACATAATAATATTTTGGAATAAAACTCTTTTAGACAGCTTCTGGTTGAACGAAAGGGTTAGCGATTTCTTCGGTTCCATCCGTTGGCGAGACGAGCATCACCGCTGTTCCACGGCAAACCTAAACCAGAGACAACACAGAGTGGCTTAGAATCTAATGGGTTTTACGTTTAACTATAAAACTTCATTACAAGTAGGATTAACACTCATTATAGTGAAAAAAAGGAAGGTAAATGAGTCATACAATCAAACCGAGGCGTCTAGTCTGGTCGGTCGTCTTCAGAGGATCATCATGATCTGGTCATAACATCAGACAAGGGTCAATAACACTGTATAAAGATCGTAGAAATCAAGAAGACCGCACAACTCTAGTTTCAACATAGATCTCACAGCAAACATGATTGAGCAATCAATAAATAAATAAAAACTCTCTTCCAGCATAGCTAATCAAGATTTATATGACTTTCAATGGCATAGATACACACATACTACACATGGCGGCATTTTTATGCAGCAGAGTAAGATGAATCGAATGAGATAGATACAGACAAGGATCATAATAATACTGTACAAGTCATGGAGTTCACCCAGACAACACAGCTTCTGGTTTTTCACAGCAAATATTATTATAACCTCTCTTCTCACCTATCTAATCAAATTTATATGACATAGATACACATATAGATGGAAACAATTGTATGCAGCAAGAGTAAAGGGAATCCAGAACAGATACAGAGATTCTCTTTATCTATTGGAGGATTCTAAGCAATTCAAAAATACACATGGTAATGCAACAAAAGAGATACCTCGAACAAATTCAACTGCCTCATCAAGAACAAGGTTAAGCAATTGATCGTATCCCTTCAGAGTTCCAGTGACTGCAGAAATAACACACAGGAACAAACATTCAAATCTCAATGCAAGAGTAAAATCATCTTCACATAATCATATAAAAACTGTTTTTTTGTTAAAACCTTGTCTACCACCGGTCAGTTTAACTTGCACACCCTTGTCCACAAACTTGGCCAAATCTAACACCGTTTCCTTTCTTCCTGACTGTTGAAAAATTACAGAGAGGAATCAAACACTGAACTGAATTGACTCAATTCATCAACAAACGATACTTTACATCAATGTAGGATCACTTACCATGTTAGAGCAGAGTCTTCCGCAGAAATTCCCCCAAAAAAAAACCTAAAAATTTGGGAGAAACGGAAATAAAATCGATTCAGAACAGAGAGTCATGCTTATACTTTATGAAGAAGTTGAAAGATCACTGCAGGTCAATATTAGACGCCAACTCAAAAATTAGGTTTTGCAATTCTTTGTCCCCAACTCTTAAGTGGGGTTTGTAATCCAGCTAAAACTAGGGTTTGTATCACCGAAATTTCGAAAGTTCACTCCATTTTGCTAGACAAGTCGATGAACGGTAAACAGAAAATCAAAATCGGGAGAAAGGAAAGGGCTTTAAGAAGAACACGGCGAGGGGAAAGAAAAAGAGGAGAAATTACGGATACTATAGCCAGATATGCTTATAAGCAAATCAATGAGCTTCACAATCGAACATGACCGGCCTACTCGAGAGATTGATGAAGAAAAACTCACCGGGAAAACGAAGATCTGAAGGTCGGAGCGAAACAGTTAAAACCCAGAAACTGCGGCGAAGGAAATCGCAGACGAATTTGTAAAGTCAGAGAAAAACGGAGGATGAAATCTAATAGTGAACGCTTTTTAACTCCAACCTCGTAAAAAGGACTGTGGTTAAAAAGTCCCACGTCACCATATTAGTTATTTTACTTTCATAATTTAAAACAACGGCTCAAGCACGATTTCGGTTAAAATGTTTAATATTGGCTTAAAAGGATAGGGTATATCTCTTATAATTAATTCTCAGAAAAAAAAATCAGTTTCTCGACAAAAGAAATTTTATTCTGAAAGAATTTTGAAAAGTATTGAAGTTTTAATCAGTTTATTTTATATTCTTTTGGGTTTAGTTAACTTTCAACAATCTATTTTCTCTTCCATCGGTTTATTCAAGTGATTAACTACAAATATTATAAGAAAAAATAAAACAAAACAAAGTTATAAATTTATATATGTTACAAATTCTAGTTCTGAGTTTCTCGAAGGCTCCTTAGCCAAGCAAACCAACCGATAATGCCCATAGAAAGACTAAAGATGATGTGAAGGATATTAATCGTAAGGGAAAACGAATTATTATGTAAATCTGCAATAATCACGGCTTTACATGAATCGCAATCGAAGCAATTGTTCCATGTCTTGCAATCATCATCTACATTGTTATAATATCTTGAAACCGTCCAAATATTTGGTTTCTCGTATTTTAATCCACATGAAAGCGGCGGTTTGCAGCAACCCGACTGTTGTAAAAGAAGAAAACAATATTAGAATAATCCATAATTAAGAAACCAAAAATTGAATTGAAATTTAGATTGAACATTCATATCTACATATCCTACCTGTATAGGAGTTAGATTCATCTGATAAAACTCAGAAGCCGGCATGTTTTGGTTAGAGAATAGCTTGTTACAAACATTGTCTTTAACAAGACATCTCCTAGTACGATACCATTCATCTTCTTTGATGACCAATCTACGAACCCATCCCGAGTAATCCTCGAACCTATACTCATGGATCTTCGTCCCAGGGAACATCCTAGGATTGTTCTCTTTATGGAGACAGTAAACGAAAACGGCTTTAGCCACGACCACGAACATCCACAAGAAGAAGATGAAGAAGTGGATTCGGAAGAGACAATCGGATTTGAAGTAAGCGGCGTAGAATCCGGCGAGCGTCATGGCGAGCAATGAGAAGCTCACGAAGATTCCGGGAGTTGTCACGAACCGGTTACATTCATCGCTCTTGTAATGTAACGTCGAGACGGTTACGAACCAGAAAGCGGCTGTGACGAGGAAAATCGCGTTTACGATCAAGAAAGTTGTGTTGTATGGAAACGAGATCTTCTTGAAACATGATAATGGTGAAGGTTTTTCTTTGTTTTGTTCTTCTTTAGCTTTCGCCATTATATATTGTGTTATTGTTGAGAAAAAAAAAATGAGTGAGAGAAAAGGGTGAAATCAATCAAGGAGGTAAATGAAGAATGATCAAAGTTCAATGATAACGTGTTGGACAAGATAAGTTTAGGTTTTGTTTCCTGTGTGTTTGTTGTTGACCGGTTTGGTCAAATGGTACATGGAAATTTTCTAACTTCCCTAAAAGATCCTTTTTACCTTAAAACGCAACAGATTTTAATATGTTTATTATCAGGTTTATCGCATAATATTCCAACAACAAACTCTTCAATCTAATGATTTTTTTTTTTTCATGATATTGTTGATACAACACGCTTTCTCATATATAGATCAGTCATGGGAAAGCTCCCCGCAACAACAGTATCCCAAATAACATTCTCCTTTCATGCGATGATATGTCCTACAGTACATGTCGCATTGAGGCGTTTCAAATGCTTTCGCACATTTGTGAAAACATTCTGCACCAACATAAACAAGCACACAGAGTATTTTTCAATTTTCCAGATAATTTCAATATTCAAGAGTCCTTTTCATATTTGTCAACAACACTATATCTTGGGTAAAATCATTTGAATAAGTATTACCTTAAAATATCTTTGAATTGAACACGTATTATTTAACTTCCAAAACAATCAGTCTCAATATTATTATTATTATTATTTTTTTTGCTATAATTTTCCTTTCATATATTATTAATAACGTATATTATAATAAATTTAATTGAATATAAATATCAACATTTCTTTGTATATTGTATGTATGAATGTATAGTTTATATATGGTCAAAGGCCGTAAAATATATATATATATATATATATGTAAAATTTAATAACTTTCAAAGTCTACATCAAATGATTTACAAAATCTCAATTAAAAGTTTTTATGGTTAATGACAAACCCTAGAAGGCCTAAACTAGACTCGATTTGTAGGGTTCGGTTTTGTTTGTGTAGTTTAAAATTTGGTAAATGCTAAAATACTTTTGTGTGTGTAGTTATATTATTTTCTTTTTTGTTAGTAAGGTAGATTGGGATTGTGGCCCAATTCGGTTGAAATAGTTTGCTCTTCACTGGTCCAGAAACGGCAGTGCATTGCAGTCCAAACGGGGTTTGATGATAGACTGATAGTGTGTGTTTAGTTTCGGTTTATTTTTTTTCTTCAAATAAGTATATGATAATCGTCAAAACTATACATAAAATAAAATTTGTGGGTATTTTTCCATATATGTTTGGTTAAAGATCGACTCGGATTATCGCAGGCAGTCAAAGTCATGCTCATAGGATTGTACGTGGACTCGTTATAAATCTAAGTACCACTAATTCATTTGTTTATCTTTTTGTCAAACCATAATTAACTCAACTAAAAGAAAGTTCAAACATCATTTTTTCTCTTGCAAAATAAAATGAAATTACAACCAAATCAGCCACCACGTTACAGTGCGTGAAACGAAGAGCAAATAAACTCAAACCCCAAACCAGAGTTTTAGGGTTTTGCTCAATTCTTGTCGGCCATTATCATTAATTAAAACTATATAAGAAAAAAAAGAATTAACACGAACATATTCCGTTAATTACAATAATATCGCCAAAACTTGTTCCTCAATGTTCCCAAAGAAACTTACTACGTTATACCAACCACTTAACCATCCTAACTTAATCTTCATCAATTAATTGATTAAATCTAACTAAAATTTAATAGTTGTATTGAATAAAAATTTCATAGTCTCATGGACTTCGAGGTAGAGACTTGTTGTGAACTGGCCGTCTTCTTCTAAACTTTGGATAATCCATCGATAGGTATTTCGACAGAGCATTATTCTCTTCTTCTTCACGTAATTTCTTCTCTTCACTCTTAGATTTTCCTGAGAGCAAAACATACGAGATTATTAATACGAATTCCTTAGTTTGAAAAATTCAAAGAAATGTCGAATCTCTTTCGTTTTTCTTTTATATTTATTTAGCAAGATGCTCCTGCAAATTATTAATTTTAATATATCTGCAACTAAAAACAAAAAAAATTGATGATAACTTAACCTTTTCTCCTGACATGGTCAAAGATTCACATAATCACATGTTTGACTTATATATGTATTTTTAAGGGATTCGTTTGACTATAGAACTTTGCTTATGAGTTTGCTAATTACCCGATTTATTTTTAAGAAAAATGAAATGTCAGGCTTATCATTACCAAATGATTGATATTTACCTGAAGAAGTGACTCGAAGTTGTTCGCTTGAACCTTCATGAACTGCTGGCGTCATCACCTGTTATTTTGCATAAGAGATAGATGCCACGGATGATATACTTGATTAGAAACTCTCCGATCCATATAATTCAAACTGGAGTTTTAAGAGAAAAATATACTTATACATCCATCACTTACGTTTACATCTTCACTAGAGATGATCATGAGCTTCCGTGGCGCCATTTTAGTTACAATCTTTTCGCTTAGACCTGTACATCATTGTAACTAAATTTAGTTAACTCAAATCGATTAGAAAAACATTGCGGTTTATAAAAAGAAACTTATAATCACCTTGGCTAGGAGATGAGTAACGAGAGTTAAGCTGTAGAGAAGAGGTTGAAGTTAGAAGCAATAAGATGGCTATTGCACAAAGCAAGAAAGTGACTCCAAGTAGCTTCATATTCTTCCAAGTTGTTTTTTTTAGCTATGAGAAGCTTTTTTTGTGTGTGCTATCTTTCTTTTTCTTCTTCTTCTCTTCTTTTATATCAACCAAAAGGAAGTTAAGACATAACACATATGTATATCTAACTATATACCACCTATATTTATATATAATATAGTAATGTGTCTATGTGAGACAGAGAGTGCACAAAACACAAAAGTGAGAGTTCCAAAACAAGTTGAAGAAACTGTTTACTACTCGCTCCGTTTTAGTCATTTGTACACTGATTAAAAAATTAATTAATTTTTTATTTTCTAAAAATAAAACATGTTTTTTTGTCAATTTCAAAATAGTTTAACCAATAAAAAAGTAGGATAAAGAATTCAAAAAATCAAAACAAAGAAAACACAATTAATTTTTGCATAGAAATCTAAAAACATCAGATATTTTTGAACAAAAATTTATCTCTAAAATTTTTTATAATTAAAAACGGAGAGAGTATAAAAATATATAAATTTATTATGTCAAGGTTTAAAAAGGGGTTCACGCCATTGAGGCTCGTTCTCGGGGTTGTCTGACTTGGACAAACACAAGTTTGGCATCACACTTCATCAAACCCAATTTGTCGAGTCTTCGCCTTTCTGTCTTTTTTTTTTTTGTCTCTCTCTCTCATTATATCCCACACGTTCTATATCTAATTATCTACTATATATTCTCCATTTACTAATACTCAAATAGTTGATGTTTTTAGAATTTTCTTCACGCCAATAATTTTTTTAAGTTCCTCTTTCGTTTAAAAGATTTTGATTAAACTTTTATTTTTGTTAATATATGCGTGCTTCTCTTTGCGAGTAGGTATAAACAAAGTTGTTGAGAGGATCACATCATATTTGCCTAAAGCCTTTGCTCTTTCTCACACTTTTTTGACATTCACACGCCTAAGTTACTTACATGAAAGCTCTACCCAAATGAAGTGAAGATGAGAACATCACTTTCTAGTTTGTTACGAAACGCCTTTGCAAATAGCATCATTGCTCTTTATCACGTTTTGAAAGCGTTTCAACTCCAAACACTAGTCAATTACAGTATACAGTGTTTGGATCAGTTTTTTTTTTTATGTTTTGAGAAAAAATAAAAAATCAATATCAGATATGCTCTGATTTTTTATTGGACTAAAATAAGTAATAACTAGAACAGGCCACGTAAAACCTGCTAAACTTGTTAATTTTTTGTTTCGATTTTGTGATTAAAACAATGAGCTGGCTAGCATGACAACAACGTTGAGCTTGTATTTTACAATAATCAATCTACAAGATCTGTTAGGATCAGATTAGATTATTCCATCATGACATTTCCAATCACAATCATTAACCTCGTCCAAGTATTTTAACATATGACCAACGGATAAATAACCACTAAGGCACTAATTCAAATTCTGCTAATTAATTGAAATTCTAGCAAATCCCAAGAATTAGGTCATAAACATGTATATATGTGACAGGTGATGACTAGTATATGTCAAATAAATTGTAAAGAATATCCTTTTTTTTTGCTCAAATAATCATAAAGCTTTAGGAAATTAAGTTTGTTGTGGATCAATAATATTTTGGCTTTTTAATTATATTTTTAACACTTGCATCATATCTAACAAAATTATTTTTGTCAATATAAAATTGTAAAATCCTGATAACTTAACTACATTTAGTAAAAAGAACAATTGCATAGAATAGCAACAACACAGCCGAGACAATGGTCTTGAAATCGCCGAGAGTCGAGACAAATGTCTTGGTACATGGAAAAGAAGTTGACCCAAGTCGCTGATACGTTTGACCAAAGGACATTGAAATGTGGAAACTTGGAAACTGTAAGATAAAAAAAGAAAACAGATTGTGATATAGCCTTTTAAAAAGTTTAATGTAATCACTTAATTAAGCTAAACTTTAAAGAAAACACGAATGAAAAAGAAATTATAGTAAACTCATCGGTTTACATAACCCGACCAATTTGCATATTATACCAAACTCAAAAGCCCTAACTGTTGTTAACCCAAAATAACACTACTACCAAAATGCCAATTACACACCAATGGCATAACTACAAAATCACCCAAAAGAAGAGAAAAAAATATTTACTTCAGCATTAGAACAAAATAAAAAGCAACCCCTTTTTTTGAAAAAAAAAATATTGTAAATTTTCATAAATGCTTCTTCTTCCTCTATGCTTCAAAGTGAAAATCTTTTGGACTAGTTTGATCAGGAGAATCTACAGCAGAGAAGAACATGTCTCCATCCTTTTTGTCTTTTCTTGTTCGCTTTTGCCATTCTTACAGGACTACTGTTCCATTCTGACTGCAATCTGCACATAAAAAATCATCAAAACTCAGCGAAAAGATTTCTCCTTTTTCAAGCCTCGCAACAAAGTGATGAGATGAGCCAGAAGCAATATACATTGGGAAAGCGAAGGATCTTCCACTCGTTGTGCTTGCATCAGAACGAACAGAGAGGCTTCCAGAGTATGCAATTGGTCCTGAGTACGTTATATGACTTGAAATTGAAACTGCTTCTGCTGCAGAGAAACTCGTCTCTCCGAATCCGCTCGAGAAAAGTTTGTCTTCTTCGTTATAGTCTTCCACTAGCAAGTTTGGTTGTTGATTCTCGGTTTCAGGCCTTTCAGGGTCGTTGCAAGTTTTGTTTGGTTCTTCAGAGGTTGTTGTAGAACCAGAGGAAACAATCTCCTCTGCTTTCTTTGGCTCCTCTGTGTCCTCAAGCTCTGTCTCGAGAGCTGTGTCCTTCTCCTGCAGTCACACATATCAGCAAGTTAGAAACTTTTGTGTATTGAAAAAATCGAAACTTTATTTGATGGTAAAGATTGATGAAATGTATTGCCTGAAGCTGAGGTGGAGATTGTTGTTCTTCGGGTCTATCACTATTGTTGTTGTTGTTGAGAGGTTTTTGTTCATCTTCCCTTGATAGAATATCTCCTAAAGTTAACTTTAAGACATTCTCCGATGTAGCCACCTCGTCTTTTGAATTCTCATCAGGTTCAATTTCATGAGAAATTTCAGATGGATTCAACCCGTGCGTGGGCGAGTCCTTGGCTTCTCCTGTCACAATCAAATGCTCTTGATTGCAATTGCTAGAACCTTCAGCATCAGCGAAATCTTCTCTTGAAGATTCTTCCACGTCTCTGTTTGTCTCAGGATCATTTTCTTCCACGTCTAGGTTTGTCTTAGGATCATTACACAGCTCAGAATCATCATCAAGCTCACTGTTTCTGTCTTCCGAGGGCTTAGTTTCTAAAGGGTTCGCATTTACTCTGTCCTCTGCTTTCAACAGATCCTCTGACTCACACTGGTTTGAGTTTGAGCTACATTTCACAGAATCCTTCTCGCCGAATAAGAACTTCTCGTGGACCGGCACACCTTCATCGACGCATATATCCTTGACGACATGATAAGTATTCTCCTTGTAACAAACTACAATCTCAGGCAAGTCGCAGGCCGTAACATTCTTGTCCATATAAAACACCGGATCAACTTTCTCAAGAGAATCCCTGTTTGCAGCAATATCATGACCATTATTATCTCGGATCTTCTTTCCGGCCTCATTAGAGTTTCCGCAAGAACGGCGCTCCATAGCGTTTCCATCATTCTCTTTATCCCATTCGTCGCCGCTGCTTCTTGTATCATAGAACAACTCGCACGCATTGTTATTGTTCTTCCCATTTTCCGGGATCTTTGGCTCTGCATCTTCCCACTTCTCTTCAGTGCATTGATGAGGCTTAGACTCATCTTTGCAACTCTCTACCGAGTTTCCAGCCGCGTGATCATCATCTGAAATTTGAAAAACCACTTGTTCTACTTACAATCAGAAAATATCACAAAGCATAAGATTCAGTAATTAAAATATTTGAAAGGTAAAGACTTTTTACCTACTCTCATTCTTGCATAAAGAGAAGAATTCTTCAATACACCAGAGCTATATCTTCAAGCACCAGTCGAAAAACCAATCTATATGTCACAGGGAAAATCTATATCAAAGCATTTTCAAGCAGATTCATAGAAAAGAAACAGAGAACAACAATGAAGTTGCAAAGAGAAGACAAAGTATAAGGAAGCTTCATTCTAGGGGGATGGAATCCATGAAAGTTAAATCTAATGTATCTATCAAAAGTTAGATACAGAAGCAACCTCCACATGAGTTAGATACAAGAGTTGTTCAACGAAGCAATGGGCCAGGAAGATTGTGACAGAAACAAAACCAAGCTTTGGTGCTAAAATATTCTATGGATACATAAACATAAATATGGTCAGTCACACATGTGAAGGATTCTTTTCTTCTTCCCTCCAAGTCCAAAAACAAATCATCATGAGGTCTAAGCAGAAGCAAAAAGATGTAATCAACCACTACCATGACCACTTTCCAACTTTTTTGCCAATGTAGAGAAAAAGACATTTAGATAAAAGCTGTAGTGCCATAATAATATGCAAGAAAGTTTCAAAAAATGAGCTGAATGTAGATTACTTGTCACAATTGTAATAAGATTTACAGAAATCAATTATTTATGGTTACATAAGTGTGACATAGTATTACGAAGAATGAAGAATCTTATGAACTGTCATAGAAAGAAGAAAAGAGACAAAAAGGAGAAAGCTTTAAACTTTTTTTTGCAAAGCTTACACAAGCTTTTGTTCAAAACAGCTACACTGCAATCAATCAAATCTCAATTAAAAAAAAAAAAAAAAAAATTCTCAACTCTCTTTCACAGGAATATCAATAAACAATTGGAATTTGCAGGACAGAAGAATCTAGAACTGAAAATCCCCAAAAAAAAAGTTTCAACTATTAAAAAAAAATACTCAATTGGATCTAGTAGTATAACGAAAAAAACTAATACCCTAATAAAAACAAAAAATCAAAACTAGTGGAATATATAGACAGATCTAATAACTAGAATCCAAATGAAAAGCCTAACACATGAATCAAAGATGAAGACTTTCAAAGAGGAATCTTTTCGTAGAACAACAGTGAAGGAAGAAAGAAAGTAGCAAACAACAGAAAGAACAAAAACTTACTTGATCACCAGATACAGAGAGACTCAACCTTCTTCCGCTATTAACTTCAACCTATAATTAGCAATAGAAAACAGTTACAAACAAGGGATCAAAAACCCTAATAGGTTGAAGAAGAACACACACACACAAAAATCTCGGATCACTTATAACAAAATCCAACCTTTGAGAAGATAAGCCCAGATGTTTTTTTTGGCTGTGTTTTAAAAAAACAAAAAAATCTTCAAAACATGTAAGAAGGATGTTCAAAGGTCAATTAAAAATCACTATCTCTGCAATTAATTTGAGCACAGAGACGCAGAGAGCGAGAGAGAGAGAGAGAGAGAGAGATAACCAAAAGGGTGTACACACAATCTCTCTTTCTTCTTTATTGCCCCCTCTTTGGTTTCGCATTTAATTTACCAATCAAAACAAACCCGGAAAAAATAAAAATTCCCAGCCATGGAAAACAACATTTAATGCAACCATTTAATTAGAAACGGTAAAAGGATAATTTTTTTTTTTTTTTTTTATAATTATGATTGAAAGCAAAAACAGGAATTTTATTTCTCTTCCAAGTTGATTTACTTTCCTGGAAAAAGATTTAAAACTTTATTGAATCATTGAAGCTTTTTTTTTTTTGGTTTTGTTACCACGATCTGTAACAGTTTCCGAGAAATGGTTGGAAGTAGAAAATTTAAGCAAACTTAAAGAGGAAAAAAAAATGCACTTACCAATACTCTCTAATCTCTTCACCTTCCTGGGAAAACTGAAAACTTTCTCGGAAAATCGGAAACTCTTCATAATCATGAGATCATCCGCCGAAATCGTACAAGATCGAAATACCCCTTTCTCTCTCTCTCTCTCCCTCTCTCTCTTTTTCTAGTGTATGAACTAAACTTGAAAGATGGAGACTTTTTTTTTCTCGGAAAGATCGGATTTTGTTTGGTTTTCCCGGAAAATAACCAGCCGCTTCAAATGGGAGAAAAGACCTCAGCTTTGGAGAAATCGGATCTACGAAACGGGCACACCCTCGAGAGAGTATTTCTCTCTCGTGGATTTGACTTTTTATTTGAGAGGATTCAGATTAAAAAAAATATCAAAATTTGGAGATTTATATAAAGAAAACAAATAAAAAGTCAACTATCTGCCAAAGGATTTGGGTGAAGGCGGTTTGCATTTTGTCCCTTCTTCCATTTTTCTTTTATCCCTTTTTTTTAATCTAATTTCTTAAAAATCTTGAGTTTCTGTCCAATTTGCTGATTTTTTTTTCCCTTCTTTACTTTACTTTAATTATTTATTTATGCATATAGTGGTTCATATAGTATCCATGAAAATGATATAGACGTGAGTTCTAAGTCATACCAATCTTTAGTGTCATATATTTCATGTTGCCAATTTGTTACAACATGCTTCTTATGATTTTGTATAACAGAATACATTTTTTTTAAAATGTATTATCATCATAAAAGAAAACTATAGATTAAGCTAGAGAAACAAGAAGTTTATTTATTTGTTACGGTACGTCGCGTTACACCCAATAAACTATAAACTAATTTTCATTTTAAAACTATTTGTTTAGGGATCGGGAAGAAAGAAAAAAAAAGGGATGATTCTCGAAGGCAAACAACCACAGATTAAGTGACACGTGTCAACCAAATATTACCTGTGCAGCTAAATTAATGTAAGTCGTAGCATTTGAGGAATGAAACAGAAAGCCTATTTCGTCGTTATGTTATGTCGAGGCAGAAGAAAGAGAGCAAGAAAAATGTTTTTTTTTTAAAATAAAGAAAAAGAGAAAAAGGACAAAAGCTGCGTACGTGGTGGTGTTTTGTATGAATATGGTCCAGCTAATGAGTACCGTACGATCTCAGCGGGCGTCTGCGTGTGACAGCGTGTTATTAACTGTTCCCTACTTAATCGACGGCTATGTTTCGTTGGACCTACGTTTTCCATCTCCATTTAATGTTTTTTTTATATATAAAACAAATAAATTATTCGTACTATATACTTAGCTTTTTAGTTGTCATCAATTCTTAGTATATATAGCTTTTAAAATTCAATTATTTATTATATTGTTAAATACGTTCTTGTATTGCCATTGTTGTTGCATAGTTAATTTCTTGTGTGTTATGTAATTATGTGTAGGAGAAAAAACTGTAGTCACTAACACAGAAACACTCCCCTTTGTTCAAACAGAAGTCACGACCCGATTTCATGTGTGTAATAATTGTATTTGATTGTGGATTCGGAATGATTGTGAGCATTTAGATCATGTCATCTATTAGTTTTTTCTTTTTAACTTACCGGATTTTTATATCACTTTTGAATGGATGATTGATTTATATAAGTTAGTAGTATTCAAAACACAAACACACAAGTAGTTAAAAATATAAATCATAAGAAAACTACATATGACAATAAAATATTTATTGAACCACAGAAAAAGGCACCAAAGTGGTCCTTTATCTGATTTTTCACATCACCAAATGATGATAATTTCTCCTTCTCTTCGAGGAAATGAAGAAAAAAGAAAAAGCACTAACAGAAGTGCGAAAATGACAAATCTATAATTGTTGTAGTCGATCACTCTGGACGTTGAATAAAATGTTGTTTTTTTTTTAAAGATTTGTTTATAATTTAAAAAAACAACATTTGCTTTGAAACAAAAATTAGAATGGGTAACTAAAAACAATTATGTTTATATTAATAGCCTAAGACTTTTTGAGTCTCAACTATGAAAAAGAGACAAAAACAAAACTCAACTCAACTTCCGTTTTAATTCCACATTTCTCCTGTATTGTCTTTTCACGTCTCATTCTACTTCCATCCGAATGTGAAAGTGAAGTTAAAAAACAAAAAAAAAGGCTTATAGATGTATTTCAATCGTAACTTGGTTGTAACAATTGAAAATAATATAAAGCCATCATCAAATGATAGATTTCTGAAACAATAAACCAAAAACTCAGATCTTAAATACGTTTAACGAGTCTCACAGTTTATGTGAAATCATTTGGCTTCCCCACATTGATGTTCTCTTCTGCCAAGAACTCTGTAATGGCCTTCCTTTGCCATCCTTTGAAGCTCCTGCAACAACAACAACAGCAAAAATAGATAACAAAACTCTTTACTCGTAAATCCATGCGCGAGGATCAAGAAGAACGCAAACAACAATAATGGTTTAAGATTTTTACTTTTGATCAAGATGAGCCAAGATCTCGCCTCCTGGGAATGATGCTTTAGTAGCTTCAAATGCTGCTTTGATTGATTGTCTCCAAGTTCCACCGATGCAACTCTCTCCAGGTTTTGGTTCTTCCATTGGTAACGAGTATCCGGAAAGCAAATGCCCTACCCAAATATCGTCTTTCCTAAATCAACGCAAACGAAAAACAATCAGACAAAGAAGGGGATTTAACGTTATGCTTGACAAGAAGCAAAGCTCTTGACAAAACTTACAGAACTATATCCATGTGACGAGGAGCGTAATGTCCACCTCCAATCCCTAGAAGAACTTTCCTCTTTCCGGTTTCACTTTCCACCAAATTGATTTCACATTAGTTTATTATATTGCTAGAACAACATCTTTTAATTCTGTCCAAGTACACGATTAAGCTCCTACCATGAACATGTACCTGTTCCAGTTTCCCACAGCTTCACCGCCTCCAAGCCCAAGTCCTTCCCACATTAACTGAATCACATAACACAATGCTTTTACTAAATGAAAGGAAGCTTAGATATCGACAAAAAGCCAATTTTACGTAATATCGAAAATATTCACAATGAAATAACTTGTATAGATTGATTGAAAGCTGTTGTTAAGCAGATACTGATGATTAGAAAAGCAAACTCTAAACCCAAATTAGAAGTCTTTAATCCACAGGAAGTAGCAAGAAACAAAACCATTTAAAGTAATTCACTTACAAGAGCCATGACTTGAGCCGCGTCTTGTCTCTTCCAGTATTCCTCTGTACTACCTACATATACACAATAAGCAATGAACTATATCAGAGTCTACAACTCTCGGCAACAAACGAGAGCTAAGCATTTTGAATTACAAGAAATGGGTTATTTTCATTACTCAACAAAGAAAACTCACCAATCTCCAAGAACATCGTCGGCTTGCTAGTTATAGGTCCATGATGAGTACCTTCCAATGTTATCTAACATCCACACAAAAACTTCAATTTCCGGAAAGAAAAAACAAAAGCAAGTCTCGTGAGGAGACAAAACACAAAACACAACAATACCTCAAACTCAGGAACCAAGCTATGAGCTTCAGCCATTTTCTTCAAAAGACGCAACCATGGACCGATCCTAGGGCTTGTCAACGCCGCCCATCCCGGCTTTCCTCCTTGCGGCGGCGATTCTCCTTCTTTTAGGTGAAGCACTCCTTCATTTTATCGACAAGACATCCTTAAATCCGAAAAGAGAATAAAACCCAAATTGAAAATTTCGGATTTTTTTGTTGCATGATACCAATTGGGTGAACAGTGAGCGCAGGGCGGTTCGAGACGGCGGTGTGACGGCTGAGGAAGATGACTTCGTCAACAGCTTCACCGGTTGCTTCTTCCCACCGTAAATCGAGATCGTCTTCTCTCACAATCGATTTATCGTGTTGGATCACTCTCGTTTGCTGGTTAGTGAAACTCTTGATGTCCTGAAAAAAAATTCGAGGAGAAGAAGAAGAAGAAAAATGGTTAAATTCAGACGAGAGAAATGAGCAAAACGGCGGCGAGGATTGATAGGAATGTTACCGGCGATAAAATGGGTCCGGCGGTCCATCCCGGCATGGCGAGAAGCGCCGCCGCGGGATTGATCGACGCTGGGTCGGAGGTGGTGGCTACGATCAGTGTCACCATCTCTCTCTTTGTCACTGTAACGCGACAAGCGGCGTTTAGAAGCGATTGGATACTACGAGTGGCGTTTGTTTGGAATTTTATGTGCTCGTGGACAAAGCGTATAACGTTTCGGCCGCTTATTTTCAAAATCATTACCCTAATTCTAGCTTTGAAGTTTGAAGTCTTCGAAAAGCTATTAAAATGATTTTTTTGTTTTTGGTCAACAAGCTTCTAGATATTAATGGTCCGACTGATGATCAAGTTATTTTTTCTTCTTCTATATTTCATTATCAAAATAAAATACAAGACACAAAAAAAATACAAAGTGAAATACAAAATCGATAATTTCCAAAACTCCAAAAATACAAATTCAAACAAGAGAAACAAAACTTCAAAAAGGCAAACAAAGCCCCATAAACAAAGAACCTTAAAGTTAAAGTGAAACTCTTCAAAATATCCGTTTCAAAAAAATAACTCTTCAAAATATCGGATAAGTTGGAAAAGAGCAATAGATGCAATTCTACAAAACTCACAAGTCGCAGCCGAGATAACCTTCAACTGAAGACGGAAAGAATCAATGACATAAGAAACCGTGAAATAATAATCTAACTACAACGATTAATATGAAAATAAAGAGAAACGAACGAAAAATCTAACTCATACACACCTAATATTTATTCGAAAGAATATAAATCTAGAATTTTCCATCCAAGAGATTAGTCTTATAAAAACATATCATGGATAAAATCACAAAAGAAAACTATTATTCTTCTAAACTAAAACCGATGGTCAAGTTTAAGCGAAATACTCTAGTTGTTAATGACTTTTTACCGTGCCATGACAACAAACACAACGGTTAGATCCTAACCAATGATGCTACCAATTAAAAGTTGAAAAACCAAAATTGAGTTGAGCGTTTTGTTTTTGGGGAAAAAAAAAACAATAGAAAGTAAAAAATGGTGCTGCCCAGGATCGAATTGGAGACCTTTTGCGTGTAAGGCAAACGTGATAACCACTACACCACAGCACCAGATGTCTGTAAGAGCTCGTTTAATAGTATAAATCAACAATTAAAATAACTCGAATAACCCCCTTGGGACTTGGAGCGAGGATCGGAGAAAGCAGACAGATGTTGAGTTGTTCATCGGCGTTCCAAAGAGTAGCCTTTTTGCTCATGGCTCCCAAATTAAAACCTCAACGACTCCATCAAAGTATGTATCTACACACACACACACACACACACTCCTGCGTTTATGTATCGTATTTGTTGCCGCATTTATGATTTGAGCGGCCTATTTAGTGTAAAATTCGCAAACGAGGGTTTTGGATTTTTGTGTAGTTGCGGAGACTGGGGCTGAGAAATTAGTTAAGAAAGCTAGGACGATGAGTACCGAATCCTCCTCCATGAAAGATGCTTTCTCTACATACGCTGATTATCTCAATAACTTCGTAAGCTTTTCTTCCTCTTTTTCAATTCTCTCTCAATCTGTTAGAAAAGATTGAACCTTGCTTCGTAGGATTTAGTCTTATAGGTAAGATTTATGAGGTAGTAGTAGACTAAAGAAATGATCTTTCAAAATGGAATCTCGATTCTGCTGTTATTTTTTGCTGAGAGTGGGTTTTGTCTTTTGTGTATAAAAAGGAGCATGCTTTTTGATCTTTGTAGAATGAGAAACGAGAAAGAGTGGTGAAGGCAAGTCGTGATATCACCATGAACAGTAAAAAAGTTATCTTTCAGGTTCACAGGTAACAACATCAGACCCCTCTGCTTTGGGTTTTCAATGTTTGTTGCTATTATGATGACTTTGCTATTGGCTTAAACTCTCTCTCTATTCTCTGTTTGTTTCGGGTTACAATGCTATGTGGCAGGCTCAGTAAAGACAACAAAGAGGAGGTTTTGGAGAAAGCAGGGAAAGATTTAGAAGCAGTGAGAGATCAACACTTTTCCCGGCTAATGAAAGAGCTTCAAGGGACTGACTTTTGGAAGCTGAGACGAGCTTACTCCCCAGGGGTCTGTGAGACATAAACCATTGAAATCCTTGGAACCTTTTGGTTAACGGTTTTAACCGATATATGTTTGTGTGTTTTTTTGGGTAACTCACAGGTGCAGGAATATGTTGAAGCTGCAACGTTTTTCAAGTTCTGTTCGTCCGGGACGCTCTCTACTCTCGATGAGATTAACGCAACGCTTTTGCCGCTTAGTGACCCTTCTTTAGAGCCGCTGCAGATCAATATCCTTGACTATATTCTTGGGGTATTTAGACTCTATCCGTTAAAAAAGATGTCGTTATTGTTTGGATTTTATGGATTGTGGTTGATTATTGATTGTTTTTTTCTTACTTACACAGCTTGCAGATTTGACTGGAGAGCTAATGCGGATGGCAATTGGTCAAATATCAGACGGTGAAATCGAATTCGTGCAGCGGATTTGCCAGTTTGTTCGACAGATTCACAGGGAGCTACTGCTAGTCGTGCCGCAGATGGATGACAGTTACGACATGAAATCCAAGATGGAAGTGATGCTTCAGAGTGTGATCAAAATAGAGAATGGTATACACAGAATTTCATATACTCTCATCTCAGCAAATATGTTTTCTTTTCTTTATGTTCTCAGCAAATATGTTTTTTTTTTTGGTTGTGTTGCTTGTTTATTAGCTTGCTTTAGCGTTCATGTGCGAGGATCAGAGTATATTCCGCTGCTTGGAGATGATGCACCAACATCATACCTGTTGGGAGGTGCTGATGTCGAATGATTTGAAGTGAGTTTTGTTTATCCGTCTCTCGGACACATTTCTAGGATCTTGTTATGGTTGGTGGTATGTGTTTAGTCACTTCTTGCTTCTTAGGAACTTTAAATCTCTATGCTGCAAGACTTTCAATTATGAGTGGTTGGAACAAGTTGTAGAATTTCTCTATTGTGAAACATAAGCCCTTTTTATTATAAATTGAACCTCTCTCTTTTTAACATTTGGAACACAAATCGATAGAATATTGTAATTGCTTTCTTGTTCTAGTTAACAAATCTTCCATCACAATAAATATTCATGTATCTAAAAAAAAATGTCTACCAAAATCCAACAAATCTACCGATCCAACTTTAGGGTTGACCAACCTATTTATGTCTACCATCAAAGAACGTTAGATTTACGTCCTAGTAATATTGGGAAAATGAGATGCATTCTAGCAATAAACACACTTTCCAAAATTAGTTTAGTTATCATATCCTCTCTCTTTTAATTAACCAATGACCAAAAATTGTAAGTCTCAAATAACATTGACCAACATAATTTCAAGATATTATGTTGGTAAATTATATTTATATAGTTTCATTTTTATCTTAAAACTTTTTCTTTTAATTAACCAATGACCAAATTTTGTAAGTCTCAAATAACATTGACCAACATAATTTCAAGACATCCTATATAGAGTCATCATGTCCTTTGTAGCATTTTGTTCAAACTACATTACAAACTATGACAAACTCCAAAACCACTCTTTCAAAGTTATTACCAGAATCTAATCTTAGCCAAGAATGCAAGGAGTTGCTGTCTTATCTTCCAAAAGACATAAGTTTTTTCGCAGAGTATCTCTATCAATACCAAGGATTTTGGTACCCACCGAACCTCTTAGAAGGTGTCTTATACAGTCTGAAGCATTTTCAGGCCAGAGATTCAGATATCATCCTCGTAGCCAGTCCTAAATCAGGCACAACTTGGCTAAAATCACTCGTCTTTGCTTCGGTTCACAGACAAGAACACCAAACTCCTCTAGAGTCCCATCCTCTGCTCGATAACAACCCGCATTCCCTCGTGCCCTTCGTCGAAGCTTTCAACTTTCACACTCAAGATACTTCTCCTAGGATCTTCTCTACACACATCCCTCTTGGGTCTCTCCCGGAGTCCATTAAGGAGTCGTCCTGTAAAGTTGTGTACTGCTGCAGGAACCCGAAGGACGCGTTTGTCTCGCTCTGGCATTTCATGGAAAAACTGGTTCTCAAGGAGATGGTTGGGTGTACAATGGAGGAAATGGTGAGTGGGTTCTGCAGAGGGGCAAGTGTCTATGGACCCTTTTGGGATCATGCCTTGGAGTATTGGAAAGAGAGCCGAGAGAACCCGAAAAACGTCTTGTTTGTTATGTATGAAGAGATGAGAGAGCAGCCTGAGGATTGGGTGATGCGGATCGCTGAGTTCTTAGGATGCTCTTTTACAGAGAAGGAGATAGAGGATAGAGTTTTGAAAGATATCATAAAGCTGTGTAGCCTTGAGAATCTGAGTAAACTGGAGGTTAATGAGAAGGGGAAGTTAGTGAATGGAATGGAGAATAAGGCATTTTTTAGGAAAGGAGAGATTGGAGGATGGAGAGATACTTTAACTCCTTCGTTAGCAGAGGAAATAGATAAAACCACTGAGCAGAAACTAGTTGGTTCTGCTTTTAGATTCTTCTGCTAAGAATCTGCTTAAACTTTAATTTTCTCTTTTTATTTAGCTTTTTTCTTTCCACCATTGTGATTTTGTTGTTTTCATATGCATCAATACAAACAAATAGGGTTGTTGTGATGGACCAAACTGACCTGAACTGTTTTGAATCCAGTCTTGATTAGTTCTGGTTTTGGTTTTGATCTTAGTTTGTTATGTTCTGTTTTTTTTTTTTTTTGGGACATCAAAGACACCATACTCTCTTTGATTTGAACACATGTTAGGCGCTTTCGTAAGACGATCCGTACGGATATTTTGATACAAATACAATGAGGAATACGATTTTTAGAAAGAAATAAAAAAGACTTTAGCGTCATAAAATTATCCAACTCCACCGTAAAGATTGGCCCGTTTAGTCTCTGCTTTGTCTGTACGCTTATCTTAGACATTATTAGAGTCGTGATTCTCTCTCTTTCTTATTTTTGTTTTCCTTTAGATATTATTTCTACGTGCTCTTCAAGTAATGGATGTGTTGACTATTCCACCAAAGATAATTCGAAAGTCTTGTAGAGGAATCATCTCAGTCAACATAAACAAAACATATATAAAAGCACACAAACATAACCTCAATGAGATATAGCTTAAGAAAAAAAAAACATCTCATAGTATCTAACATTTTCCAAGATTGATCTATTCTCGTAACAATGTCGTCATCATCATCTGTTCCTGCTAACTTGAGAGATGATGATTTGACACAAGAAACAAGAGATCTGATTTCTTCTCTTCCAAGCGAGAAAGGTTGGTTAGTGAGCCAGATGTATCAATTCCAAGGACGTTGGCACACACAGGCTCTGTTACAAGGAATCTTGAAGTGCCAAAAACACTTTGAAGCCCATGATTCCGACATTATCCTCGTCACCAATCCTAAAATCAGGTACCACTTGGTTAAAAGCTCTTCTCTTTGCGCTCATTAACCGACACAAGTTTCCAGTTTCTTCTTCTTCTGGTAATCATCCTCTTCTGGTTACCAATCTGCACCTTCTCGTGCCTTTCTTGGAAGGAGTTTACTACGAAACTCCAGATTTCGACTTCTCCCAGCTGCCTACTCCAAGACTCATGAAGACTCACATATGGCATCTTTCGATGCCCGAGTCCGTTAAGAGCTCGTCTTGTAAGATCGTGTATTGTTGCAGGAACCCTAAGGACATGTTTGTCTCCTTATGGCATTTTGGGAAGAAACTTGCTCCTGAGGAAACCGCGGATTATCCGCTCGAAAAAGCGGTTGAAGCCTTTTGTGAAGGGAAGTTTATAGGTGGACCCTTTTGGGATCATGTGTTGGAGTATTGGTACGCAAGCCGCGAGAATCCGAACAAGGTCTTGTTTGTTACTTACGAGGAGCTCAAGAAGCAGACCGGAGTTGAGATCAAGCGAATCTCTGAGTTCTTGGGATGTGGTTCTCTCGGGGATGAAGAAGTGAGAGATATTGTGAGGTTGTGTAGTTTTGAGAGTTTGAGTAGTTTGGAAGTTAATAGAGAAGGGAAATTGCCAAATGGAATGGAGACTAAATCTTTATTTAGAAAAGGAGAGGTTGGAGGATGGAGAGATACTTTGAGTGAGTCCTTGGCAGAGGAAATTAATAGAACCATGGAAGAGAAGTTTCGAGGTTCTGGTCTCAAATTTTCTCGTTAAATCAATCTTTGAGACTTGTTGTTATGTTTTTTTTTGTTTTGCTTTTATAATGTTTTCTTTAATCCTTTGAGTTTTCATGTTTTTTCTTTTTTCTCTGTTTTTGTTGTTGTGGACCTCAGGGGCGGAGCCACTCACAGTAGAGTGGGGTCAGCTGACCCCAGTAAAATCTAAAATTTTAGTTATATTTATATAGTAAATTATGAAATGCACCCGGTAAATTTTCATTTATGAACCCACTCAATTTTTTTTGTTCAAGTCCCTCACGCTTCTTTTATTTATTTTTTGGCTTGTTTTATTTACTTTTTAATTTATTTTATTTTTTGTACATGATTAATCCATAAAAACAAAAGTTTTGTTTATTTTTTGTGTATAAGACATGTCCATTTGTAGTCTCAAAATATTGCATTTAGTACCTTAGTAAATAAAGTAAAAATCATGATATAAAACCAACTATAGTAGTTCTATATGATAAAGGGCAATTTTCTTAAATGGCACAAAACCAAGTTTTCAAACCAAATATAGCCTACACGTTCATTTTAAATCAGAAATAGCATTCATTAAATGTTAAAAGACAATTCTATCCTTCCTAACAGACAAAGAAAATTTTCTAAAAAAGCATTTAATTTCTTTTTAATTTAGGGACGACGGCGAGGAAAATCCTTTCTCCGACGAACGATAGCAACGTCTCCGCCATCTCCGATTACTTTCGACCTTTCACTGCTCTATCATCTACTTCCCTACACATCTAGATGTGTATAAGAGACAGTCATAAAGCTGTGTAGCCTTGAGAATCTGAGTAAACTGGAGGTTAATGAGAAGGGGAAGTTAGTGAATGGAATGGAGAATAAGGCATTTTTTAGGAAAGGAGAGATTGGAGGATGGAGAGATACTTTAACTCCTTCGTTAGCAGAGGAAATAGATAAAACCACTGAGCAGAAACTAGTTGGTTCTGCTTTTAGATTCTTCTGCTAAGAATCTGCTTAAACTTTAATTTTCTCTTTTTATTTAGCTTTTTTCTTTCCACCATTGTGATTTTGTTGTTTTCATATGCATCAATACAAACAAATAGGGTTGTTGTGATGGACCAAACTGACCTGAACTGTTTTGAATCCAGTCTTGATTAGTTCTGGTTTTGGTTTTGATCTTAGTTTGTTATGTTCTGTTTTTTTTTTTTTTTGGGACATCAAAGACACCATACTCTCTTTGATTTGAACACATGNAAATCTCTAACTTTATGGTTAGTGACTGAAACAAGATTAGCTTGCTTAATAGCTTCAGCGGCTGATCAAACTTTGTTTTATCTCTTTGGAAATGAACTCTTGTTGCATTCTGATTTAAACTCATAAATTTCACAAGCTTGTATAATTTTTTTCAGAAAGTTTTTTCGTGTTTAGTTTGTTGGTATTTTGGATCACATAAATTCACTTATTCACTATGCCCATATGTTTTCTACATGAGTTAGTAATGGATTTGAATGTCTCATTTGAGAGTAAGCGTGATTCTTTTTCTCTTAGGATGTTTTAGGAAGATCTTCCTAACACATTAAGACAACTTCTTGAATTTTTAATTGGGAATTTCTTTCTAATTTTCAGAAAAGATTCTTAATAGTTTAGGAAAGTCTTCCTGAATCGTTAAGCAAACTTCAAAGATCGAATGTCCATCTTCCTCTCTAATATTTTGTGATTCTTTTTTGGTTTAACAATCTGTAGTGTTTTTTTTAACACATGTTTATCATACATTTTTAACCTTCAAAGCTCGCGCCTTCTCAACATCAGCAAAAGAGAAGCTTGAAGCTTCAGGTTGTACACTCACTGTGTTGCCCGGAAGAAAGAAATGGGTGAAGCCATTGGTTGCAAAGAACCTCACACGAGCAAATGAATGCTTTGCCAAGAAGAGAGCTTCTGCTGCTGCAGCTTTTGCTTCAGAACGAGCAGCTTCTGCTTAAGCTTCTTTATTTTCAAGCTCTTCAATGTTGCAAAGCTGTGTAAATATTTTGTCTATGAGAATCGTTAATTACAATTCCTTTTGCCCCCTTTTTTGGTATGGTGAAGAGTTTTACATTTTGTTGTTTAAGAGTCATTATCAGAAATTTTTTGTAAAACGGCATAAATTATTGAAAGTGTTGTTCCTCAATAGAAACGTTTTTCTAAATTTAGGATGACTTTCCTAAATTTGTAAAAATGCTTCCTAAATCAAACAAAATAAAATTAGCAAAAAGATTTAGGATGGTCTTTTTAGAAGTTTAGAAACACTTACTAAATTTTTATCTAGAAATTAGTAATTAACATATGATTTAGGTGGACTTTATATAACTTTAGAAAGGTTTCTTAAAAGTTTAAAAATACATCATAAATTTTTAACATATAATTTAGGATGGCTTTCCTAAACTTGTAAAAATACTTACTATATAAAAATAGCAAATTAGCAAAAGGATTTTGGAAGGTCTTCCTATAAGTTTATAAACACTTCATAAATTTTTATTTAGAAATATTAATTTACATATGATTTTGGTGGACTTTATATAACTTTATAAAGGTTTCTTAGAAGTTTAAAAATACATCCTAAATTTTTAACATATAATTTAGGATGGCTTTCCTGAATTTGTAAAAGTGTTTCCTAAATCAAACAAAATCAAATTAGCAAATTACTAGAATGATTTATGAAGGTCTTTCTATAAGTTTAGAAACAATTCCTAAATTTTTATTTAGAAATTATTAATTAACATATGATTTAGGTGGATTTTATATAATATTCTTTCCTAAATTTGTAAAAATGTTTTAAATCAAACAAAATCAAATTAGTAAATTAGCAAAAGGATTTATGAAGGTCTTCCTAGAATTTTTAAAACACTTTCTAAATATTTAGGAAAGTCTTCCTAAATCAGTATGTCAGCTTCCTAAATTTAAGTTATTGTATAAATGGATACATAAGACATTATTTAGAATGAATTATTTGACCATTTATAAATTTACTAAACATTCAAGTAAACATAAATAATTTTTTAGTTTTCACATTGTGACATATCTGAACAAATTTGAGTTTTTATTTTAATATACACAATTTTTTTTTAATTTATACATGTTTAGGAAGGTCTTCCAAAATTTGTAATACAACTTCCTAAATTGTTACAAATAGTTGAATTAGTATATTGTTTCTAGGTAAATCTCAAAATAACCAAATTTAAATCTAGTCTATACTAAAAAAGAAGAAGATCAAAACAAAAAATAATAGTGTTTAGAATAACTGAATAAATATGAACGTATCACTAAAACATAATAAAATATTCCTTAAAGGTTTGGATAGCTTCCTAAAAATTATAACTTCGAACTCAAACTTCTTTAATTTGGCTAATAAATATGAAAGTATTCCTAAAACATAATAAAAGAAAACTTATTTATTTAGGAATGCTTCATATATGTTTAGAAATGTCTTCTTAAATTTGTATGAAAGCTTCCTAAATTTTTATTTGATTAAGTAGTAGTTCAAATGACACACATATGAAGTATACATGTTTGTGATTGGTATTTCAGTCAATTTGGGATAATATCTGTTTATAAAGTATACACGTTTGTGATTGTTTAATCTTTAACTTGGCTATACAAACTATAAACATTTGTCATTGTTTAATCTTTTGCCATTTAAGTGTATTCTAGACAATATACACAAGTAGGAAGAGTACGAATCGAGCTAAGGCAAAAATATTTCTTAAAATCTAACATTTAGAAATATTTTCTAAACATTTAGGAAGATCTTCCTAAGTTGTTAAAAATTAAAATATTCTACAAATCCTGTAAGATGGGTGCTTTTTCTCTTGCTAGCTAGTTTCATGGCTACGGTTTTTGGTTATAAGGTTTGATTCCTTTTGTTTTAGGGACGCTTGTGGGCTGCATCTCATTAGGATTATTGTTTTGTTTCAGATCAAAAGGTTTAGACACAAATTAGGAGCTAAACAGAAAAATCCAGTTTTGATATAGTTTCTTCTGGTTTTCCATTTCCTAATCGTTGCCAAAGTTTACTCCACCTTCATTATACGTGCCTTTAGATTCAATGCTAGCTCATATATTGCAAGCTTTCTCTGCTTCAATCTTTCATCATCATCGTTTTTCTTTTCATTGGATCTCTGCTTTTCACCATCTACATGGACCAAACACTCTGCTTCCTTAGTTCCTTCATCCGACCGTTGTCTTCTTCTTCTCTGGATTACTTCCATTTACATCAACCTCATCCTCACATGTTTGTCTTGCCTATGGTTGAAGCAAGAGGAGGATCTGAAGATTTGTTATCATCAGATGGGTACAGAACCGTAATGTCCTACTCAATGTTATAGAGAAACAAACAGTCTCAACAGTGCTCACCACATAATTCACACAAAGTCAAAAAACTTCTTTAGCAATTCGTAGGTTCTCGATCTCACACATACTGATTTTGTAACTCTAGTTACCACTTACCACATCCAACTAAAGTAGCTCGTGTGAATCCATCATACACATATTTTGGGAGTCTCAAAATTATTTCTTCTTCTTCTTCAAACATAGATGAAACATATAATTCATGTTAATCGATTGATGAATTGTGAATTGCTTGGGTTCTCAAGCATATTATTTCGATGTATCTCTATAACGAAGCAGATCGCTTCAGTTGCAGCTGTGAATCGATAGATTGATGAATTGAGAATTGATTGATTGATCAATATCGGTCGCTTGAATGGAATCGATTGGAGAACTTTTGGAGTTTATTTCTCCGTCGACACGATCGATCCTTCTCGCTGATCTCGTTGTCGTAGATCTCCGTCGTCGCCGTGTAGATCTTCGTCGTCGTGGATCTTCTTCGAGGAGATTTTTTTTTAATTTATTTTTTTTTAAATTATTATTTACATCAAGGATAAAATAGTCTTTTACTTTATAGGTAAATGCTATGAATGAATCATAATTTTTTAGGGGCTATTAGTGAAATGAAAACATAAAATGGTGCTGTTTTAAACAATTTATCTTAAATAAATAGTTAACACTCTCGTAAATAAATAAATAAACTCACTTTTAACTCATTTACCCATATATTTAAATTTAAAAGTAGAATTTTTTTTATAATTTACATTTATTTAATATATATTATACTTTTTTATTTATTTTTTTAGGTTTTAAGTGTTTGTTTACAATATTTAGAGGATAACATTATTTTAATATTATAACTAATATATATGATATAATTAATTGTTTGATAGATTTGTATATTTTATGATATTTAATATAATTTATAAAAATATATATAATACACTCGACCCGTAAAATAATTTTCTATCTCCGCCACTGATGGACCTTGCGGTGTATGAATAAAATGGACCCTGTGATGGTATGAATAAAATGGATTATGTTTGCGTTTTCAACACTTTTGATTTATCTATACTAAATTAACAATCACCATCACCATCATCATCGATTCAAAGCAACTCGTCTTGTAAAGTTGTGTATTGCTGCAGGAACCCGAAGGACGCATTTGTCTCGCTTTGGCATTTCATGAAAATGTTGATTATTTGAATAGATGGTTGGGTGTACAATGGAGATAATATTATTAGCAGAGGGAATAGATAAAACCACTGAGAATAAATTAATTGGTTCTGCTTCAGATTTTTTTTGTTAAGAATCTGCTTAAACTTATTTTCTGTATTTACTGAAGCTATGTCCATCCATTATAATTATGCTGGTTTAATATGAATCAATGGTCTATGGATTTTTGGCCTACTACAAATCTCTGACAATAAAGATGAATTATTTTTTCATTGTGTTTTTGACAACTGATTTGAGATTCAACTTTATTCTTGTCACCAATCCTAAATCAGCTACAAAAAGTCTATAAATCAGTTTGGTTCATGAACCCACAAAAGTTCATAGACTTTTGGCTCACCACAAATCTTAAATAAGGTTTTTGTGATGTACCACCAAACTGGCCTGTGGGAATGAATTACACCCAAAGGCACTTCTAGCTAACACATGACTTTGCCTTCCTTTTTTGAATGTAAAAGAATATTATCTTTGTGGACGACGGCGTTAAATTGACTGGAAACGCGACGGTGAGTCACCGTGGTGAGTCTACCCAGATCGTCAATTCCGTTTCTGTTAGAATTCTTAGTGACGAATAAATTCATCGGATGTTGTCGCGATGTCAACGGATTTTAGCAGTTTCATCGTCGTTGTAAATGTGTTTTTCTTAAAGCATCGAGATCTAAGATCGAACCGATTGATGACAACGCTGGAGGACCAATGGTGTCTTCTGGATGTTTTCCAATCCGGAATCTTTCACGTTTTTGTGGCGATGCGATTTTTTGTACATGTAAGTCAGCGACCTTGCGGGGTTGTCTTCAACCCATGAATTTGCCGGTGTTTGCTTTGCCGATGGTTTGCGGGGTTGTCTTTTCCCGATGAGGAATTCGAAGACTTGGCTGCAACTGATTCGCTGTCTGGGTTAGGGTTTTGTTTCGAAGAGTTGGGGTTCCTATTATGTGTATATTGCACACTGATTATTGCATTACAAGGCTGGTGGTTCCGATCCATTTCCGAAAGAGTTTCTGAAATTTAGGAGAGAAGACGATGATTTAATCAACGATAATGGGTTGCTCGTATGGACGGGTGTACATGGATAGTTGGAATGAAAACAGAACTTTGGAAGAATGTGATCACCATGTTGATCCACTCTATCATAATCTCGTGGACGAACAATTTATATTCGTTACTTGTATGTAAAAGTAGAGTACTAATGGATGCAACAACTTTGTTACTTTCTCTTTCCCTTTCTCTTTCTCTTTCGCATTCTTCAGTTTTGCTAGACTTTGATCTCATCATAATAGAAGATTATATACGTCTTATGTCCTTGTGTTGAATTCCGATGTTTTTGTGATGTTTCTTACACTTTCTTATTTCAAAGTTTTGTGTGGAGCCATGAACGTACAACATATGAGTAGTGTGGTTACTGGAAGTGTTAAGGAAAATTCCAGTTTTTGATTATGGATAAATCAAGAGAAGTGATCTGATGGACAAGCTAAAGTTGGTAAGGGGATACTTAAATCAACAAGATTCAATAAGTGCCAATTTTGAATCTCAGACGAAGCTTAAAAACTTGTTATCTGCAAATTATGGTGTTTCATGGAACATGCCGATGATACCAAAGAGTATGATTTTACATCACAATAGTTATGGACAAAATTATGTGTGGACACGGTGTAGTGTACAATTTAGGGTGGACAGAATATCATGGACAAAGACAAAAAAAATTTAAAGAATTTCGTCTCATACTAGTAAAAAATTCGACGAATTATAGTGAAAAAGCTATGGTGTACAGAATACCATGTACAAAAAACCGTGGATAAATACAAATAAATAAGAAAACTTAATATACTTTTAAGTAGTTTCATTTCAAAATTAGTAAAACTAAAGGAATCAAAATCTTATAAAACAAAGAATCGTCAGGTGTCTAACAAGAGAATTTTGAGGCGTTTTTCTTTCTTTGAAACAAATTTGTAAAAGAATATATATTTTCTTCTGAAAATGGAAACTTACAAGTTTATTGAAGATGTGAATAAAACATACTTGAAAAACAAAATGAACACACTTTCCATTTCATATGGAGAAAACAAAATAAAAAATAAACAGAGATGTCTATTTTGCATCGAACAAATGTGGAACCATGTTCAAAGATTCATACGTGTAGGATGTCAGTTGGGTTTCATAACCAATAAGCAATTTGGAAAAGTTAAGGAAAATTACAACTTGGATCCGAGTCGGGTTTCATAACCAATAAGCAATTTGGATCCCAGTTGGGTTTCATAACCTTATTTGATGGATTCTCCAAAAGGATTATACATGAGACTAGAATCTAAGAAAATCTCTTCCTACTTTCTCCAAAAGAACTATACAAGAGACTATATTCGTGTACATATCCACATGGACATACATTTTATACAAGTATTCATTACAGTATTCGTGGATGTATCAACATGGATGAATCCATATGGACATACATTTTATACTTGCATGTTCATGGACAAGTGTTTGTGGATACGGTTTTGTGGATAAGGTTTTGTGGATACGGTTTTGTGGATACATTAGTGTAGCATGCCATAGCAAATGAAGGTCATAATCTCACGTAAGGGGCAAGAACTCTGCTGTCAAGAACCAACAGGGGGACTTGTGTATCTCGAGCAAGTGCTCGTACCAACCTCTCTCGGTACAGCTCAGTGCATGTATAATCAAATCATTATTTTTTTTTTGAACTAAATTTCTATCAAATCATTATTGGACCTTATTTCCTCACCAATTGTAAAGTTTAATATTAAGAGACAAAGACATCAAACACTGCACAAACTTAGAACACTCTGGAGCAATACTCTCCACTTGAGAATCTAAACGAGCACCGTAAGTGGACGCCGCTTTTCTTTGTTTTATATGTGAGCTAACACATTCCACCAAAGTATCTTTTGTGTGTTCGCTGGAGAAAAACGAAAAAGAACATCAGATATTAGCAAGAAATGGAAACGACTAGGAGAAAGAAACACGATAACAAAACTGATGGACACAATCACGAGGACACGCATGATGGAACAGTCTAATGGAGACAATAACATGAACACAGTCCTAAAATCATGGAACAGTCATTTGTATATGTACATAACCTAATTGGATACACTCTAGTGGATGGAAGTCATGGATATAATCACCTAATTGGATGCAACAGTGTCAACTATGCCTAGTCTAATCAGTCATAGAGCAATGGTATTCCAAGATTTACAAACTTTGAGATGGAGAACGCCACCTCTAATTCTTGTGTCATTCGTTCTCTGTACTCCAGGTTTTACAAAGGCCTGTCCATTGGAAACTGACCACGCAATCTTGTCCACCGATACTTAACCACTGGACAGGAAACTGGGCACCTCACGTCAGGCATATCAAACAACTTTCCAAACCAGGAGTTTTTGATTCTCTCTAGTTCTGGAGAGTCTCTAAACGTATCATGAACAACCCGTGAGGATGTCGGGGTTCGAGTAAATATTTAATCTCCGTTTTGGGAATCTATCGTTGGCTAACAATTGCGTCAGGAGTTTGTTATCCCAAGCTCGGCTTGTATATGTTTTTGCAGTAAAAAAAAAAAAAAAAAGGAATCATCTATTTCAAGATTGAGAAACCATACAACCATCTACTTAAACAGCAAATCCTTTCGAAGAGGAACTGCCCGACCTTTCGATAAACAGACAAGCGAGGGATTAAAAAAAAACGCAGAGAGAAAGTGTTTGGGGTATCTTCCATGGTGTTGTGTTGGTAGATGAAATTGACGGAGGATTCAAATATATTCAATTGAATAGTCGGAGAATTCTTCTGAATAAACAACTTTTCACTTGTGTCAATGGAGGTTGGGGCTTGCCGTCAAAGAGTTCTTCTTAGTAAACCGTCAGATAATTTTTCAGAGTATCGATCAAAAGAAAGAGAGTTAATTGGTTAATGGGGGTGGTCTTTTCAATTGTCCAAAGTACACCAATCTTTTGAAGTGTCTTTAGATGTAATAAAAGATCGGTAAAGGGCTTATATATGTAATAAACTGTGAGCTTTTGGCCCACCACAAAATTTTAAAAATAAGATGAATTTATTTTTCAGCAATGCGAGCTTTCACGAATAATCGCAAATACAACCAAATACAACCTCTTTAAAAATGCTAAAAACTAGGGGTGAGAAAAAAAAACTGAACCGAACCAAATTCAAACCAACCCAAAACAAACTAAAGTTTATATTAAAACATTTCGATTAGAGTTTATGTCAATCTGAATGGTTCGTTTATAAACCGAACCAAATCAAAAACTATGTTTATTTAATATTTTAGTTAATAATATTAATGATATTAAAATATTTTGATCTTTTAATTAAAAGTTTAAATCCATATATATTTTTTATATTTCTTTTTAATTTTTAATATAGTTAATGTAAAATAAAGATTAATTTCAGTTATTTCTAATTTTATTATTGAAAAAGATATAAATAATAGATTTTAGGTGTTATTTTTTTTAATAAACTAAATTCGTTACGAATTGTTCTGAATTGGTGAAAATGGTGTGTAATTCAGAAGAATGATCGGCTTTCGCATTACACTCGGAAGAATACGAGACTAGTAAGCAATAATTTTCTTTCTTTTCAATCTCGCATATCCCACACGTTCAAAACATAAAGGTAAACAAATTGGCACGAAGTATTCGAGACTACTTTTATCATCTGAATAATGTAAACTCAATTTTACCGGTTTGAATTTCTGAACCATTCTAATTTCTAAGAATTGAGTGTCGACCAAAAAAACTAATTTATATTAACCAAACTAACATTAATGATCGTTGGTTCCGTTAATTAATAATTAACTTTGAGTTTTGTTTTTTTTGTTATGTTAATTAATTTTTTTTAACCAAACTAAAACTAAAACTTTTTTTAGAAAAAGAGAGATTGGTGGATAGAGAGATACTTTGAGCGAGTCCTTGGCAGAGGAAATTGATAGAACCATGGAAGAGAAGTTTCTTGTCTGAAACTTTCTTGTTAAATCAATCTTTGAGACTGGCATAACAATACACATCATGGGCTCGTCTTTGAGACTTGTTGTTATGTTGAATAAGAAATATTACAGCTTGTTAAATCCGTATTGTTCATGTCATGTTGTTTGAGACGAGCCCATGATGTGTCCACTTGCGAGATCGAGCTGTCCAAAGCAATAAAACAAAAAAAACATATACATATACATATTTTTTTTTTAAATAACAAACAAAAAGACGTACAAATCGGAATTGGCTTCTGAAGAATGCATAATTTATCAAAATGCAATCATAATTTCGTTTTGATCTAAAGAGAGATACTCGCTTTCTTTTGAAGACAAAAAAATCTTTTCAAGATAAGATTGGTTATGTGGCTTAGGAAGCACCCATGATTAAAACGCGTACAATCCGGAAACACTTGTCTTGTCTTGTCTATAAAGTATAAACATATCTAAACATGCATGTGAGACCGGAGTTTCCAAAGCATCAAATCAAAACCTCTTTTATCTTCTTATTTATTTCACTTTGTACACACAGAGAGAAAAAGTATCACAATGGAGGCTTCTCAAGAACTTCACCTTCCAAACTACATGAAAGACGACAAGGTTAGTCAAGAAACCAAGAACTTGATCTCTTCTCTTCCTTCAGACAAAGATTTCATGGGTTACGGTCTCTACAACTACAAAGGTTGTTGGTACTATCCCAACACACTCCAAGCCGTTCTTGACGTCCAAAACTATTTCCGGCCACGAAACACCGATATAATCCTTGCTTCTTTGCCCAAAGGTGGCACCACTTGGCTCAAATCCCTAGTTTTCGCCGTTGTGCATAGAGAAAAGTACAGCGAAACCCCCCAAATCCATCCTTTGCTCTCACAAAACCCTCATGACCTTGTTCCATTTCTTGAGCTTGAGTTATACGCTAGTAACCAAACTCCGGATCTCACAAAGCTTCCTTCTCCAACAATCTTTTCTACACACATGCACTTAAACACATTGCGTGAAGCCATCACAAAGTCTTCTTCCTCACCTTGCAAAATCGTGTATGTCTGTAGAGGTATCAAAGATACGTTTGTCTCCGGTTGGCATTACAGAAACATGTTGCATCGCACCAAGATGGATCAAACCGCTTTTGAGCTAATGTTTGATGCATATTGTAGAGGAGTTCTCTTATATGGGCCCTATTGGGAACATGTGTTGAGCTATTGGAAGGGGAGCTTAGAAGATGAGGAGAATGTTCTTTTCATGAGGTACGAGGAGATAATTGAGGAGCCTTGTGTTCAAGTCAAGAGACTCGCCGAGTTCTTGAATTTCCCATTCACCGAGGAAGAAGAAAAGAGTGGATCGGTGGAGGAGATCTTGAAGCTGTGTAGTTTGCGTAATCTGAGTAACTTGGAGGTTAATAAGAAAGGGACAACGAGAATTGGTGTAGATTCTAATGTATTCTTCAGGAAAGGTGAAGTTGGTGACTGGAAGAATCATCTCACTCCTCATATGGCGAAAACCTTTGACGAGATCGTTGAATGTAGACTAGGAGGTTCCGGTTTGGTATTTCAATAAGGTTGTGTTATATGTTATGTTGTTGGCTTTGAAATTTCATGTGTTTCTTTCGACGGGCTTTGTTGGTTCGGTTTCGTTCAATGCAATTGGGTTGAAGTTTTCGCACTGAGGCATAAACAAAGCCAAAAGTTTTGCTAGTTTGTAAATAAACCTTGAGTTAAATCCTTTATCAATAGTAGAAAACATAGATGAATGTTAAGGTATAAGGTTGGATCCAATTCAGTAATTATCACAACGAAAGAGTAGAGAAGCTGGATTCAAACCTCTGGATATGATCTAGTATCACAAGTCTTGGCCCCACTGGAATGCTCACTTCTTTTAGCGCCCTGGATTCATTAACTCTAATTTTATTTTAGTTTGCTACAAGAAAAACTTGAAGGAGATCATATATACATACACATACCAATCAGTGAGCAATGGCAAAGTGGCATCTGTTAGACGTCCATGCTTGAAGTTCTTGATGTATTCCTCAAGGCCTAGCTTCAATAGCATGGCTCTTGATTGCGTGTAAAAGGGGTCGTCGTCTTGGGGGGTGGTGCTTTGTTTAATTGTTTGTTTAATTGTTTCTCCCAACTGAGGTAAACACTTAATTGCCTCTCCCAACTGAGGGAGAAGCTTAATTGTTTCTCCCAACTGAACGAAAAACCGGGTTAATTAAGAAATAAGAAGACATGCTTGAGTTTCCAAAGTATATATTCAAAGTATATCAATATCACCTGGTAACCTATTCCTGCGTAAACAGCAAACTTAGCAGCGGAAGAGAGTGCGTCGACGGTTTTTCCTTGCAAGCCTTGGCTCCACATAGCGTGTGCGAATCCAGATCCTGCTGCTGCGACCACGCTGCGCAAAGATGTAAGTTCAACGAAGATCATCACGAGCTATGGTAAAAAGTATAATGTTTGGGAATTGAAACTTTACGTACGTAGACATAAGATCAGTTTTGCCTCTGGTCCTTTCCATTATGTAGCTAATCCCAACTTGTACACTAAAAAGTGTTGAATATTCACTAGCACCCACAAGAGCCGCCTAGACACAACAAAACCCTCTTCCCATCAATTACATAAGAAACCACATTGAATATTTAGGGTTTTACGAACGAAGCGGAAACCTGAGCTAGATTCGTCCTCGAGGCTACTAGGGGTTGAGGGCCAAGAGGCATTCCAGGGGCGGTTAGAATTCCCATGACACTGCCGGTGAGAGCTCCATTTACACCGCCCATGGTGGAACCGACGACGGCTACCACCGGCAGCGACTGCTTCATCGACCACGCCTTGATACCAGTTTCCACTTCCTTTTTTTTAAGGATAAGCTGCTGAATTGGGTTAGACGCCATCGTTTCTCCGGCGCCTCGCCGCCTATCGCCAGTTTTCAGTTTCTTCTATTACAAGAAAAAAACAAACCAACCTAATTCTCTCTCTATATATTTAATATACTAATTCACAAGAAGAGGCCGCGTAAAAAGCCCAAAAGGCCCACCTGATTATGATATTTAAGTTAATTGATTTTTTTTGGGGTCAATTCTCCTAAACATCAATCATACCACTCATATTCTGAATGTTCTCCACCAATAACATTCATTTTAAATGAAAAATGACTAAATTATCCTCTGTTTTAATAACCTAAAACTAAACATAACGCTTAAAAAAAAAAACATTGACATTGTCGTTGGAGATACAAGTTTATGAAGTTAGTAAGTTACCAATGATCAATTCAATTTTCAGTAAAAAAAAGTTTAAAATGTATCTTACACTTGGTTCAAATAGTTGGTTGTATGGTATGTTGAAGAATCTACATACACACTAAAAATCAAAGCAAACTAAACATTATTCTGTTTATTGAATGAATATTTGCAGCTTATAAGACTCTAATTTCCTTGCCTCCTTGGCTCAACCCGAAGAAGATAGTTCAAAACATAACACAATATGAAGTGCACATCTGAGGAAGTTTATATATGGATTCAAACTCTAATTTGTGATTTAGGAATGCATTCCTAAAATTTAGAAAATGCTATTTAAATGTTTTAAAAGGCTTCTTCAAAAATTAAGCAAGGTTTGAGAATTTTGAAAGTTTTCAGAGGAAGTTGTGTGTGGTGTTCAAGAGGAGGCGTAGCAGTTGTATCGAGATTAAGAGGAAGATTAATCTGAAAAAAGGAAAGAGAAGAAGAACAATGATTCGTGGGTGTTATTGCTGGTTTCGATCCAAAGTCGGGGGAGTATCAAC
Organism: Alliaria petiolata; assembly: GCA_020283515.1. Lineage (NCBI taxonomy): Eukaryota > Viridiplantae > Streptophyta > Magnoliopsida > Brassicales > Brassicaceae > Alliaria > Alliaria petiolata. The sequence goes on along the minus strand of JAHZTW010000005.1, from coordinate 12,923,468 downwards.
AAAAACAACAATGAGAGCCGTTGAAGAAGAGGCGTGATCCGAATGATGTGCCACTGTTTTGATTACATCAACTGTTTTGACTACATTGATGATGTAATCAAAACGCTCGTTTAATCCGTCGAGCAGATACATAACGAGTGTGGGATCAGTGTGACTGGTGCATCAACATTAGCAAGGCGATCTGAAAGCGACTCGAGTTTCTGACAATAACTTCTGATTCCAATTAGAGTAATCACAATAACTCAGTTTGATAATCGTTTAGAGAGAGAGAGAGACTCGAGAGTCTTAAACTCTTAATACAAACACTAAGGAAACAATAGTCTAATAAAAGAGTCCTCAAAACGTGAACGCTACATGAGACGACAACTCGCACGCTCATCTGTGTGAAGTCCCTTCTCAGAAGACTCCTCTGCCGGGCCAGTAACATCCTCTTCCGTGTGAACTGTGCTGGAGTGAATGACTCGAACAGAAGAGCTGATCCAGACACAAAATCCAGAGAGAATTAAAATTGTGTGATATCACAAAGGAGACAAAGATAAAAGCTAGAAAATACCCAAATCACTTACCTGTTAAAACATCTGCGGGTGGTCTCTTTGGTTTTGACACACTTCTTCACAAACGTCCCAGTCTCGACCTCCTCCGTGGTGCACTTCGTAGTACAGTTTGTCCTCTCCTCGCTTCCAAGGATGCATCCGAGATTGTCCATAGTGTACCTGAAGCTGAAATAGTTATAGGTTAACAGCTATAAACCACTAAACACAAGCAAACAAAAACCCAATATTCTGGAAACCAAATAACTAATCACTTTGGTCTCAGAAACAAAAGATCATCACTGAAATCATGGTTTCAACACCACTATGACCAAGACGACTTCATAACTAGGTTACTTACAATTCCTCAACACCAGTTTCTAAGTCAGTATATTTAGATTTCCCAATCCAAAAACTTTACCACAGACAAGTTAAAAGCTAGGGGTTTGTTCGCCGAGATTTGGAAAAGTTCACTCCATTTTTCTAGACAAATCGATGAGCGGAAACAGAAAATCAAAAACGGGAGAAAGGAAAGGACTTTAAGAAGAACACGGCGAGGGAAACAAAACTCGAGAAATCGCGGAAACTATAGCCAGAGATGCTTGCTTATAAGCAAATCAATGAGCTTCACAATCGAAGGGCTACTCAAGAGATTGATCAAGAAAGCTCACCGGGAAAAACGAAGATCTGAAGGTCGGGGCGAAACAGTAAAACCCAGAAACTGCGGCGGAGCCTGAGATAGAATGAGAACAAATGGGTTTATCAATCTCTTTGAGAAAGTCACAAACCACCGGAAAAGTGAGTGTCATACTTAAACTCCAAGATCTAACAAGACAATGATGATAGTAACAGCTAAAACCACCAATAGTCACACTGAGTTCTTAGTCCTACTGTCTACAAAAATCCAACAAGAATCAGAGAGAGCAAATTCGTATGAGAAATCAAAATGGAAACGAAAGCTGCGAAATTAACACGCAGAGAAAGACGAGACGAGTCAAAGACTGTACATTGAAAACTATTAGGAACTTACAAGCGGTTTGTGAAGTTAGAACGGTGCCGGAAAGACTTTGCCTATCACGGGAGAAACTCGCCGGAGAGAGAAGAAGGGTTTTCGTCACTCACAGATTTTTACTCTCTTTCCTTCTTGAATGAAACTCATAGCCTTTCCTTATAAAGTATCTTTTGCACACTTTTATTGGGCTTTAAGGCCCAATTTTGGCCCTATGAAAGGTATGTAGATTCTTTTTATTTAATTTTAATGATGTTTTCTTCAATCTTGTGAACAAATTAAATGAAAAACCAGACTGAAATACTGAATCAAGAGCGGATTCTCACAAAAAAAAACCAGACTGAATCATATTGGTTCATCAATATGCATTTTTTTTTCTTTTCTTGGTCACGAAAATATGCATATTAAATCAATAAAATCACAATGAATGGGAAAAAGGCTCAATAAACAGAGAGAAAAACATAGACAACAAAAAAAGAAGAAATGTTCTTAAATTGAAGCAATACATTTTAAAAAAATATATGGAATAGAGATATTATTGTTCATGATAAGTAAATACAAGAAAAATGTAGATGGCACCACTTGGCTCAAATCCCTAGTTTTCGCAGTTGTACATAGAGAAAAATACAGCGAAACCCCCCAAATCCATCCTTTGCTCTCACAAAACCCTCATGACCTTGTTCCATTTCTTGAGATTGAGTTATACGCTAGTAACCAAACTCCGGATCTCACAAAGTTTCCTTCTCCAACAATCTTTTCTACACACATGCACTTAAACACATTGCGTGAAGCCATCACAAAGTCTTCTTCCTTACCTTGCAAAATGGTGTATGTCTGTAGAGGTATCAAAGATACGTTTGTCTCTGGTTGGCATTACAGAAACATGTTGCATCGCACCAAGATGGATCAAGCCGCTTTTGAGCTAATGTTTGATGCATATTGTAGAGGAGTTCTCTTATATGGGCCCTATTGGGAACATGTGTTGAGCTATTGGAAAGGGAGCTTAGAAGATAAGGAGAATGTTCTTTTCATGAGGTACGAGGAGATAGTTGAGGAGCCTTGTGTTCAAGTCAAGAGACTCGCCGAGTTCTTGAATTTCCCATTCACCGAGGAAGAAGAAAAGAGTGGATCGGTGGAGGAGATCTTGAAGCTGTGTAGTTTGCGTAATCTGAGTAACTTGGAGGTTAATAAGAAGGGGACAACGAGAATTGGTGTAGATTCTAATGTATTCTTCAGGAAAGGTGAAGTTGGTGACTGGAAGAATCACCTCACTCCTCATATGGCGAAAACCTTTGACGAGATCGTTGAATGTAGACTAGGAGGTTCCGGTTTGACATTTCTATAAGGTTGTGTTATATATATGTTATGTTGGCTTTGAAATTTCTTGCGTTTTTTTTCGATGGGCTTTGTTGGTTTGGTTTTGTTCACACTGAGACATAAACAAAGCCAAAAGTTTTGCTAGTTTGTAAATAAACTTGATCGTTAAATCCTATATGGCTATATCAGTACGTAGTAGAAGACATAGATGAATGTTAAGGTAACGTTTCAAAAATATCCCTAAGGTTGTAGTGAGAGTGATAGATTCTAGTCATCACCAGATAGACAAAAGGCTCTCATTCCTCGTTTCCTCTTTTGGCCTCTACCTCAGGGTCCCTGCACTCAAAACAAGAGAGAATGGTTGGATCCAATTCAGTAATTATCACAACGAAAGAGTAGAGAAGCTGGATTAAAACCTCTGGATATGATCTAGTATCACAAGTCTTGGCCCTACTGGAATGCTCACTTCTTTTAGCGCCCTGGATTATTCATATACTCTAGTTTTAGTTTGCTACATGAAAAAACTCAAGCTCCAAGCTTGAAGGAGATACATGTATATACATACCAATCAGTGAGCAATGGCAAAGTGGCATCTGTTAGACGTCCATCCTTGAAGTTCTTGTCGTATTCCTTAAGGCCTAGCTTCAATAGCATTGCTCTTGATTGTGTGTAAAAGGAGTCGTCGTCTTGGGTGGTGCTTTGTTTAATTGTTTCTCCCAACTGAGGGAGAAGCTAAATTGTTTCTCCCAACTGAGGGAAAAAACCGGGTTAATTAAGAGATAAGAAGACATGCTTGAGTTTCCAAGTATATATTCAAAGTATATCAATATCACCTTGTAACCTATTCCTGCGATTACAGCAAGCTTAGCAGCGTAGGAGAGTGCGTCGACGGTTTTTCCTTGCAAGCCTTGACTCCACATAGACACTGCGAATCCAGATCCTGCTGCTGAGACCATGCTGCACAAAGATGTAAGTTCAGTGAAAATCATCACGAGCTAGGGTAAAAGTATAATGTTTTGGAATTGAAACTTTACGTACTTTGATACAAGATCATCTTTGCCTCTGGTCCTTTCCATTATGTAGCTAATCCCAACTCGTACACTAAAAAGTATTGATAATTCACTAGCACCCATAAGAGAAGCCTATACACACCAAAGTTCTCTTCCCATCAATTACATCAACATCAAAAGAAACCACATGGAAAATTTAGGGTTTTGTTAAGGGATATTCAGGGTTTTACGTAGCGGAAACCTGAGCTAGATTCGTCCTGGAGGCTACTACGGCTTGAGGGCCAAGAGGCATTCCAGGGGCGAATAGAGTTCCCAAGACACCGCCGAAGAGAGCTCCATGTACACCACCCATGCTGGCACCGACGACGGCTACCACCGGCAGCGACATCGACCACGTCTTGATACGAGTTTCCACTTCCATATATTTAACCCAAAGCTGCTGAATTGGGTTAGGCGACGAACTAGCAATCGCCATCGTTTCTCCTCTGCCTCCTCCTCTGCGCTCCGCCTATTCCCCGTTTTCAGTTTCTTCTTACTATATATATATATACCCGCATAAAAGGCCCACTTAATGATATTCAATAAAGTTCTGTCTCCAAATATTGAATTTTTTTTTTTTAATTCCGAAATTCTGAAAAGCTTTTTGACATTATGCGGTTATGCCCACAATTTGCTAGTTGCATAATTGCATTCCTCGCTCCCAGGCTCTCTTCTCCTCTCACAATTTTATCTTTCTTTACTTCATTTTCGTTTTTCTTGCCTTTATGTTTTTCTCATCGGATTATCATGTCACAAATTATATTAAATTCAATTCGAGAAAAGAGAGACAACAACAAAAAAATCCTCATTGCTTTTTGTATCATGTGATTTGTGATATTGATCAGCCGGCTGTGTTATATTAAATTCTTGCATATTGCTAAGATCTCCGTATTAGAATTAGAGCTAGAGCTACTACTGCACATAGTGAATTAACAAAATAACAATAGTTTAGCTTTCAGTCCTTTTTTTGGGGTAAAAGTATCTACAGATACATACAAATATAGTATAATTCTTAATTAGTGTCATTGAATCATAGCCTTTATTAATCATCAATTCACATAGATTGATCTGTGTTATGCGTATACTTGTAGGAATTCGAGTCCATAAGAAACCCTTGAAACCAACAAGAGTACGTTTCTCCAATTTTGGGCTCATTCCCAAAATCAAGATCGACAATAATCTCGAGTTGTCAAAGACGACAAATTGTTCATCTTCTAGCAACAGGATGCACATGTTCACCACTCAATCATGTCTTTGCTCATGACTGTGAGAGCATGCATAAAGGTGAAGAAAATGTGTTAACTAAGCAGTCGCCACCGTTTCTCCGCCGCCTCTGCTATCTGCCTATATCGCCAGTTTTCAGTTTCCTTCTGTCACAAGAAAAAACAATCCAACCTAATTCTCTCTTACTATATGGGTAAGGAAGTGGTCGCATAAAAGGCCCAATTGATGATATTTAAGTTAAATGATTTTCTTTTTGGGGCACTTCTCCTAAATACCCACTAAATCTAGTTTTTGTTGGGACGATCATACCAATGATCAATTAAATACCAAGTTAAAAAAGTGTATCTTACACTTGGTTCAAAGTGTATCTTTCCTTGCCTCCTTGTCTCAACCCGAAGAAGATATAATTCAGCATCTGAGGAAGTTTGTGAGTCCAAACTCTAATTTGTGATTTTGATTGTACTAGTTTGATAATCGTTTAGAGAGAGAGAGACTCGAGAGTCTACTAAATACAAGAAAGAAAAAACACTAAGAAGGAAACTGGACTGAAACATTTTAGTCTAATCAAAGAGTCCAATGGTACCCAAAACGTGAACGCTGCTACATGAGACGACAAACCGCACGCTCGCCTGTAACATCCTCCTCTGTGTGCTCTGTGCTGAAGTGAACGACTTCAACAGAAGAACTGTAAAGTTATGCAACAATCCAGAGATAGTTAAAATCGAGAGTGACATCTCACAAAAGAGACAAGTAAAAGCTAGAAAAAAAATACCCAAATCACACACTTACCCGTTAAGATCTCTGGTGGTGGTGATCTTCTTGGTTTTTTCACACTTCTTGACAAATTTTCCAGGCTTGACCTGCTGGGTAATGCACTTCATGGTAGACTCCGTCCTTTCCTTTTTGCTAACGGTGCATAGGCCGTGCTCGCCGTCGCCGGAATCTGTCTTGTCACTCTCGGACGATGATTCATCTTTCCAGAACCAACCCATACTTAACTTCTTCACAGTGTGAGCCTGATGATATTCGAATCAACAGAAACCAAATCCCTATTAATCATTTACCGACAATGCTCTATGTATATCTTAATCATCCAAATCCCAACAAAATCTCATCGGAGAAAGTTCTGAACGGTTACTTGAAACAAACCAATATGCTTCGCAATCGGAAATAAATAACGATAATCAAATCAATCTCTTCCTCCTAAGACGATCCTACTTTGAGAAAGTCACAAGCCATCGGAAATTGAGTGTCATACAAAAATCCAACAAGAATCAGGGAGAGGAGCAAATTCGTATGAGATTTTCAAAATTGAAACGAGAGCTGCGAAAGCAAGACGAGACGAGTCAAAGACTGTAAATTTGAAAACTATTAAGGAACTTACGAAGCGGGTTTTGATGTTCCGGGAAGATTTTGCCAATCACCGGAGAAACTCGCCGGAGAGAGAGGGAAGAGATTTCGTCCTCGCTGATATTTTCTGTCTTTCCTTATTGGGTTGAATGAAACTCATACCCTTTCCTTATAAAATATTACTTTGCAAACTTTTTTTGGGCTTTATGGCCCAATTTAGGCCCTATGAAAGGTATGTAGATTCTTTTTATTTAATTTTAATGATGTTTTCTTCAATCTTGTGAACAAATTTAATAAAAACCCAGACTGAATCAAGAGCGGAATTCTCATTAAAAAAAACAGACTGAATCATATTTGGTTCATCAATATGCAAATTTTTTTTTTTGGTCACGAATATATGCATATTAAATCAACAAAATCACACTGAATAGGAAAACATCAACAAAATCACAGCTTTATGCCAATTATATCATTCTGTGAAAATGAATTTTTGTTGTTGTAGACTGTTGTTTTTACTACTACATGAGACAAATTCTATGTCCCCAACTCCAAGCGACTTCTCACACGGATTTTAATTATTAAATAATTTAACTAAAAATAAAAATCATAACGTTTAAAATCAAAGATTTAAAAGATTTTATTAATCATTAATTTTATTAGCTCCATCAAGCAAAACTATTTCCAATTCTGGTTCATCGAAACAGATACGCAAACTCAATAATACTAAAATTAATTATATTAATTATTAATTTACTCTAATAAATTAAATTAATAATTAACTTACTCTAAATAATCAAATTGATCGATTAATCTCATTATTAAATTGTTTACTTATTACCAAAAATATAAAGTAAGGTTTTGTCGTGTTTCCAAAATAAAAATGAACGTTTTCAAAACAAATACAAGTGTTTTTATCGCGTTTTTATTGCGTTTCCAAATTAAAATTTTTAGGAAATAGGTTTTTTCATGTTTCCAACGAGTTTTTAAAAGTTTTTGTTTTCGAAACGTTTACGAAACAGAAAACGTACTTCGGACGGAGTTTTTATGCGATGTAGGTGGAGAGAGAGTCATGCAAAGGTCTTTGTTACCAGAAGTCGATGAAGAGATTATTTTTATGGCCGTCAATATTGAAACTAAGGCTTTGAATGGTGTGCAGATAATATGCAGGACAAATGCAGATTAATTGAAAAACAGATCTATCTGCATTTAATGTACCATTCACACAATTTTATGCAGAACAAAAAAAAGAGTATTTTAATAAGTAATCTGCATGCAGATCTAAAGCATGTATAAAAATTTTGATCTGCAAAAAGAGAGAAAAGGGTGTTGGGCGTGAGAGGCCCAATGCAGATATGTTATTTTTTTTTATTTTTTTTGTAATTGCTTATAAATATTATCATTTGTTATCTTATTTGATTCAGTTTCAAACAAATCCTTTTCAATAGCATTTAAATTTTTTTTTTCTTTTTTTCTCTCTCTATTAATTGCATACAAATAAATCCCACTTTTTTTAACCCTTTCATTTACTTTCAAACCAAATAAAATTATTCTCAAAAGAAATGTTTAATTTATTTTTTCGTTTTTTGTGTAATAATTTATTTTGAGATGATTTTTTAATCATATATAAAATATATTTTTATTTATTATCGTCTATAAATATTAAAAAATATATTTTTATTTATTTTACAAATAGTGATATTTAATTTGTATCATTTCTCCCTAATTTAAGATATATTCTATGATTTCAATTTCTTTCTTTTTAGCAATATTTTTGTATTAATTATCTTTTCATAAATATCAATAAACATAATAATATTTAAATTTAAAACTAATATATATATATATATATATATATATATATATATATATAATTTTATACACTATTTAATATAATAAGATTATTTGCATATTTGCATTTGTTTTGTATTTTTTCTTGATATGTATTTGTTCTGCTTGATCTTCATTATTTGTTTGATCTGTATTTTTTAAATTATCTGGTTGATCTATTTAATATAATATTATTATTTACCGATCTGCATTTGATCTGCATGATCTGTTTGTTCTGCATGATCTGCTTGATTTGCATTTTTTGATCTGATTCACCATTCGAAGCCTAAATAAAATCAAACTAACATCGTAAAACTATCCAAAACTTAATTTTTTATCCACTCTCTGTACTTATATAGATTTAATCTATAAAGAGTCCATTTTGAGATTGGCTAACCATAATGAAACATGCGACCCAGAAAAAAAAAAACATGCGACCGGCATGTACGCACTTCTGTTCCCTTCCATTTGGACCATTTCCAATTTCTAAACACTATTCTCTATTTTCCAATTCCTCTTTTTCTTTTTCTTTTTTTGGTTTAATGTAAAATGTTATTCAGAAGAACAAAAAAAAAAAAAAAGTAAATCGCAATCCCATACTTCTGACCACCTGATACCTAGAAGAACGCCGCCTTCTTCAATGTCAGAATAAATATTGACCGGCGTGTTTTTTTTCTTACAGTAAAATATGAGTACACGTGGCGAACTAAGAAGGAAACAAATTGGATGTCGTTGATTCTAATTGGTTAGAAACTAGTCCACGTCAGCCTATGAGTTTCCTTATACGTAAACATCCTCTACTAATTAAAAAAACTCCTCCTAATTCTCGTTGCCCCAACAAAAAACACACACACTTTTTCTCACATCTTAATTAAAGAGAAGAAAAAGGCAATAGAGATTCTCATGGCGATTTACATCTCCGGAGCTGTGCTTAGTGGGTTGGGTTCTTCGTTCTTGATTAGCGGAGGCAAGAGAAGCGGCCTTGGCGGCGGAGATATGAGAATTGGCCGCAAGAATGTGATCATTGCACCTCAGCGCAAGAAGTCGTGGGTCATGACCGCCGTGAAAGGTGATGGCAACTCAAAGCTCGATCCAGAATGGCTCGATGATGCCTCGTAAGTCTATTTGTTTGGAGGTATCTGATATCAACATGGGTCACATCGGACATTTGTGTACTTCTAGCATGAACGAATAGTAGATGTTGATAATTATTCTGAACCATTTTGTTTGATTAATACTGATCTTTAATGCTACAAAAAAGAAATATGTCAAAAAGGAGAAATATATAGTACACATATCTGATCCCAGGGCATGCTTTCACGCCATTTTTTTAAACTTTATGTCAAAAATTTAATCAATGTGTAGTTCGTTATATAGAAATCAACAAATTTAGATTTTTTTTTAGAAAATATTTTCAATTTTGTATTGGTATCTACTTCTTAATCCTTTTTTTATAGTTTAGAACATGTTTGAATTTGTTATCTGTAATATAAATGCTCATTTTGTTCATTGTTTCTTTTTCAAAATTGTCACACACACACACGCATGTTAAGACAGAAAGCTTCCAATTACGTCTACGAGAAAGGAAGCGAAGTGGGACACGTGTCTGCACAGAAAGGACAAGAGGTTTACGATCACATACAGAGCGCAAAAGACTACTTTGTTGAGAAAGTTGGTGAAGCGATGGACACGGTGGCTGAAAATGCTCATAGAGCTTCGGATTTTGTGACGGAGAAAGCCAAAGAGATGGAGGAAGAAGCTGTTTCAATGACGGAGAAAGCCAAAGATTTCGTCGTTGAAAAAGCCGGCGAAACTAAAGATTTCATCGTTGAAAAAGCCGGTGATGCCAAAAATTTGGCCACGGATGTGAGCAAGAAAACGGCTAAGTACGTTGGAGATATAGCAACGGAGGCAAAAGAAGCGATATTGCCTCCAAAGGATGAAGTATAGATTGTGTTGCTAATACCAGGTATATATCATATATATTTGGAGCCATAAACAAATACAAGATTTGTCAACACAAATACAAAATATTGAGCCAATATATTTTAAAATGAATAATTTATACATATTTAATTAAACTGCTAAGTTAGTGGTTATTTGGTTAGTCATTCAAATGAAATTATTTGATTCTCATATATTTACCAAATTAACTATATGCCATAATTTATTCAATTTTGATAAAATGTAGACGGTTTTAGCCATTAGGCCGCTATAGATTTAGAGAATGTAGTTAACTATTTTTTAAGTGTCACTTTAATTTTGTAAAGTGCTACTTTCGAGTTACGTGTCTAATGCATTTAGAAAAAAATAGAAGAGTCCACGACGTGAGAAAACTTCGATAAATAATTAAATAGACGTTAATTTCGGTCGAGCCGTACAAACACCCAAATTTACAAGAGAAAGTGGAAGCTTTTTTCTTGGGTTAGCTTTTAGTATTAACTGAATAAGAAAATATCATCGAAATATTTTTTCGACCTTTTCAATAACAAAAAAATATATTTAGTGCTCATACATCCTATTACTACCCAATTTGTTGACTTAAAAAGTTTGGGTCCGTTTGCGCCTCTGGGAGAATGAATTTTAAAAGATAAGTACTATTGTTTTTTTTCTTATGACAGCCTAGTACCACGGTATTACAACATGTTTTCCACGAATGTTCAAAAACTAAAGACCAAACATTTCATTTTAGCTTTAACTTTACGTAATCAGTAAAGTCAATTCTCCATATATATATATATGCGTGCGTGTGTGTGTTTTTTTTGTGGACACAAAACTGATGTGAGTCGTAAGTAAAAAGAAAAACAGCAGATATGAATCTTTAAAGATCGCTTTCTTTAGTCACTTTCACGTAACCCCTGCCCCAATTTTGGTTTGACCATTGGACCACAGCTTTCGTAGATTAAATATTTCATCAAATAATTGAATTCTGATTTTCCTGGAAATTTCTAAAAAGGTTATATCTCACTCACATCAAAACAATAGTATAACTTGATTTTTGGTAACCCTAATCCTATAAAAACGACCATAGAATTTACGTATACATTTAGATATCAATTAGCAATTTTGATTTATATCTTAAACAATTTTTGGTCAAAATTGGTCGACACCATATTATCCAAAGAGATTATCGAAGTGTATTTTAACTGTTCAGTGCTCGTTGGCTTCAAAAGTTGTTGAGATTTCTTAATTAGTATGTTGCTTTATTAGTTAGTCCAATACTCCAAAATATTCTCCTATTTATTCAGAAAGTTGATAAAACCTGGATCACTGGCGTTCACCAACCCAATACAGGGATTTTGTTTGTATATATTGGTACAACTTGTTTATATTATTACATTGTAAGTTTAATCAGAATAGACAAAACAGAGATTGGAATCAAAATTTTAATAATCGATAGTTAATACGAACTAAATAGTAGCAGCCTGGTTTATATGCTCTCACCTTCAATATATTTAGGCAAATCAAAACTAAATTCAAACAAAATTAAAAATTAAAAACTACACAAGACCTAAATTGTATCCAATCTCTACGTATAGAGTTTGTTCATATATAAACGTACAGTCCAATCTTAAGTCTTAACATTTGCTAACCATACAGAAACATGCAACCGGCATGCCCCCCTCAAATTCTACGCACTTCTCTTAACACCATTCTTTGTTTTCTTCTATTTTCTTTATTTTTTCATTTTTACTTTTTAAAATTATTATTATGTTTATGTATTCAATTAGGAGATAACATGCGACAGGCATGACCGTTCTTCCAACGCATTATTTGCCTTCCCCCTCTCTCTCAGCAATTCGACCTTCCAAAAGCACACTATTGCCCCACTTCTTACTATTCTATTAAGTTAAACTTCATTAGAATTTTAAATAAATTAAAATAAAACAACTAAACTCACTTGCTCAACGTTTTATAATCTTGGTTCAGTTCTTAAATTTTTCTTTATTCTTCCAAGCATGCCAATGTCGTGTTGCTCGCCGACGTATGTTTTTCCTTACAATAAAAACTGAGTACACGTAACGAAACTATGAACGAAACAAATCGGATGTCACTGATTCTAATTGGTTAGAAACTAATCCACGTCAGCCTCTGAGGTTCCTTATAAATATTCTCACTTTGTCCCTCTAAATAAATTAAACTCGTCCCTTTAATTTGATTATTTTTGCTCCCAAAACACACAGACTATTTACACATATCATAGAGAGATGTCAATCTCCGGAGCTGTGCTTAGTGGGATGGGATCTTCGTTGTTGATCAACGGAGGCAAGAGAAGTGGCGTAGGTGGTGGAGCTGTGAGTGTTGGCCGGAAGAATGTGATCATTGCACCTCAGCGTAAGAAGCTGTGGGTCCCAACCGCCGTGAAAGGTGATGGCAACTCAAAGAACGACCCTAAGTGGCTCGATGATGCCTCGTAAGTCGTCTACTTGTTGGGATAATACTTGCGATTGACATACTATATAACATGAACAAATCGTACAAGATGACAATTCCTGAATCATTTGGTGAATATAAATACTACCTAAATATTTTTTTAGAGGAGGGAAATGATGATATACATTGTGATCCAATTGATATGTTTTTACATCATTTTTAACTAATTGTTTTTCAAAATTTAAATCTTTTCTAGTTAGTTAAATAGTCGAAAAAGGTATTCTCTTAAGTTCCTTTTTGGTATATATATATATCCAACGATCGTTATGAAACTAGTGAACTATAACACATAAATTTATAGTTTTATTAAAAGAGATGTGTTAAAATTCTCAGCTATATATAGACATACATTTTGAGTTTTTCTTTTCTTTAAGTATTTACTCATTTTGTTCATTGTAGTCATCTAAAATACCGACTCATTTTGTTCATTGTAATAATTTTGTAAAATTATCACATATGTACAAAATAAATATAAAAGACAGAAAGCTGGCGAGTTCGTGAAGGAAAAGGGAAGTGAAGTGGGACACGTGTCTGCTCAAAAAGGACAAGAAGTTAAAGATCACATGGAGAGAGCAAGAAACTACTTTGTTGAGAAAGCTGGTGAAGCGATGGACACCGTCGCTGAAAATGCTAAGAGGGCTTCGGAATTTGTGACTGAGAAAGGCAAAGAAACAAAGAAAGAAACCGTCTCGGCGACGGAGAAAGCCACAGACTTTATTGTTGAAAAAGCCGGTGAAGCCAAAGACTCGGCGACGGATATGAGAAAGAAAACGGCCAAGTACGTTGGAGATAAAGCAACGGAGGCAAAAGAAGCGATATTGCCTCCAAAGAATGAAAAATAAAATGGGTCCGTTCATGAGATCGTTCTCGTTTATATTTGAAGCCCTAAACAAATAAAGAAATTGAGGCAAATAATGTGGACAAGATATATTTTTATTTTGTGAGAATATAATTGATACATAAATAGAGACTTAAATATATTGAACTGTTGTATTCAGTGGTTAATCATTCAAATGCAATTAGTTAGTTATGATATATATTACAAACTATACCTTCACGTATTAAGTCAAAGAAACACAATTGTGTTTCTCATTAACCACTAGACTACCGTAGATTTGGAGACTAAACCACTATATTTTGAAGTGCTATTTCAATATTTTATACAAACTTAATTTTTGTAAATAACATTATGTGACTTTAATTTAATGTATAATGTATGATGCATACTGAAAACAGAAGAGAATGAGCAATGGGGAGTAACATGCGGCCGGCATGGTCCCTCCTTCTACGCATTTTATCTTTCACCCAAACATATTTGACTTTCTAATTAAACACATCATGATTTCCCCCTTCTTTTCTTATATTCTTTTAGAACCCTATTTTTTTTAATAGAAATACAATCACTAATCAAACTCAACTAGTGTTTAGCTATTCTTAAACGATTTCTAAAATTATGTTTGTTGGAAGCATGTCAACGGGATTTGTGTGCGGCGGATTCTGAAATCTCTCAGTCATCCAAAATTCTTGTTACATACAATTTTGTTCACCTTGATTTTCTTGCTTTTTAAATCCATACTAAGAATTAAAATTTAACAGAATCGCTGAAGGAGTTCATCAATTGATCGATATTCCACTTTAGTTCACATATTTACGTTGTTTACAAGAATCACGATGGTTAAAAGTTGAAGACCTGATAATGTAGAGGTTTATATATGGAAAATCCACCAAATTTAATGGAAATTTAGTGTGACATGTGAAACATTTCTCCTCAGATTCTGGTCCTTGTTAACCGCATAAGTGTTCATGTTCTTTGTTTCTGCCGTTATGGTTGCATTCCGCTAAATTCTAAACATCCAAAATCTTTGGAGTGTAATAACACATGACATATATATTAGGAGTTAATAACAAATCAACTCCTAATTACAGTGTATTTTTTCCACTGTAGTACAAGTGTACATGACATATAATATTTGTTTTTCAAATCTTTGTCATATAATAAAATAAAATAAAAATCGATTTCCAAATTTATTATTCTCTTTCATTCTCCGGCTTATCTGGCCGCTAAAACTCTACCGGATTCTAATATACATATTACTAGTTGATATTTGACAACAACAAAAAATTAGAATTTATTTGATTTTATTTAATTGATGTATATTCATGTTTTTTTTTTTTTTTTTATCAGCTGGTGTATTATATTATTCCTATGCATATAATCCATTATTTAAACTAGTTTAGTTGTCATTGTAATTCGATTTATATCCTTCCATAAAATGGAATGTAATTTGGTCAAAAACTCATCAATTTGTTTCTAAAAACCTGTAATTTACTACCCAATTAAGAGAAATTTCCTAAACCGGTGATAGAAAACAGTACAATCTTCTGTAATTGACTACAAGAGCAAGATGAATCTCCTAACCGGTCAATTTGTTTCTAATAACCCAAAGGGTTTTGCCTGTAATTTGCTACCCAATTATAAGTAAAATCTCCTAAACCGGAGATAGAAACAGTACAATTTTCCGTAATTGACCTACCAAATCAAGAGGAATCTCCTAACCGGTTACCCGGTCAACTATATCCTGAAAACGAAGGGGCGGCTGCTAAAATGCGCCAAGTGCATTTATGAGTAGACTCCTCCTCAAATCCTCATCACACTCATCAGAAAAAAGAAATTAGCAAAAACTTTCATTTCGTGGACTCTTTCTTTGCAGGTTTTGAGGAGAATCGTGTCGGCTGAATCTGTGTCAGACACAGAGCATAGTGTGAGTTAATATTTTCCAATTGGATCTCACTCGTTTTCCACATCTTTATTAATTTACAATCTCTTTCCAAGTATATATATATTTTTTTCTTTCTTTCTTCTGAATATATATAAAACTAACAACTTTCTTGTGAATTTTTTCTCTCTGGCAATTGCAATTGCAAAGTCGTCTTCCAGAGAGAGATATCTCGATCATCATCGATAGAAAGGGAGAAATCAATTTCCCCCCTTTTGATATCTTCTTCTTACTGGCGCGAAGATCTCTCTCACACAATCACGAACGAATCGAAAATGGGTTCGTTACTATTCTCTGTTTTTTTTTGTTTTTTTTGTTCTCTCTGATTCGGTTTCAGTTTGAGATTGATTGATCCCAACATGTCTCTGATGATTAGTTTCCGAAACTGGGTTTTATTCAATTTTAGGTCTTGCTTCGTTTGTAATCGTTCTAGGTTTTAGTCTCTGTTTCTTTCAAGGGTTTTCGGTTTTGGTGGGGATTTTCGTTGAAATTTATTCCGATTGATATGTTTATTTTGTAGGATTTGATTGAATCTATTGGGGTTTGGATTCGTGTTGATATCATCAGATTAATTGGGTTTTCTTTTTTCTTTCAGATGTTTGCTTGAGCTATTCATATCATATGGACGATGAGATTGCAAAGTTCATCAAAAGAGTGAATCCGCCAAGGTATATTGACTAACTTCGAATCGCTCTCATAGTTTTGATATCTTTTTCAATTAAGACTAATTGGGTTTAATTTGATTATTATTGTCTTTCAGGGTTGTGATCGATAACGATGTCTGCAAGAATGTCACTGTCATTAAGGTATACCTTACAAATTTCTCTGAGATTGAATTTTTCACCGGATTAGGTTTGATTTAGTTGGAAAAAAAAAAGATGTTAAGAAAAAAACATTGTGATTTGTTTGCTTTTAGGTGGATAGTGCGAATAAACATGGGATTCTTCTGGAAGTTGTTCAAGTCTTGACTGATCTTAATCTCACCATTAAGAAAGCTTACATCTCCTCTGATGGTGGCTGGTTCATGGATGTTTTCAATGTCACTGATCAAGATGGGAACAAAGTCACCGACGAAATCGTTCTTGAATACATCCGTAAAGTAAGTAAAAACGATGAACCTCTTTGTATTCCATTTCAATTTCGGTTAGTTTAGTGATATGATTATTAATATATTTTGTGGTGTGTGAATTGTTGCAGTCTCTTGGCCCTGATGAGTCTTCTTGCTTCAGTCCGTCAATGAGATCAACCATCGGTGTTAAACAATCTGTCGACTTCACTGTGATTGAGCTAACGGGAACCGACAGACCCGGTTTGTTGTCCGAGCTATGCGCTGTTCTGATGGACCTTCAATGCAATGTGGTAAACGCTGAAATCTGGACACATAGAGCAAAAGCAGCAGCGGTTTTACAAGTGACCGACGAAGAGACCTGCTCTGCGGTCACTGATCCGGAGAGGTTATCCAAAATCAGGAAGCTTCTTGGTTATGTGCTTACAGGTGGAAGCAGTAGCAGAAGAAGATCCCGTGAACCTAAGACCACGGTTTCTTCTTCTCTCAACGAGACTTACATGGACCGTAAGCTTCATCAGCTGATGTTTGCGGATAGGGATTACGACGAATGGGAGAATAATGCTGATGATGAGGATAAAAGCGGGAGAGTGATTCCAGATGTGGATGTATCCAATTTGCATGATCTGGATTACTCAATTGTGATGATCAAATGTAAAGATAGACCAAAGCTCCTCTTCGATACCGTCTTCACTTTGACGGATATGAAATATGTGGTTTCACATGCCAGCATTGATGCTGAAGGTCCTGAAGCTTATCAGGTATATATATATACTTACACACATTAGGCTCTCTGCAAAATTCTCTTGAGTTTAATCTCTTGACTTGATCCTTAATTCTCGGTGTTTTTTTCAGGAATACTACATAAGACATACGGATGGATCTCCAGTCAAATCCGAGGCAGAAAGACAGCGAGTGATCAAATGTCTTAAAGCGGCTATTCAAAGAAGAGTCTCTGAGGTAAACTTTGTTGTGATTTTGCTTGAAGAAGAATCTCATAAGAATGCTGTGTGTTGTGGCTTAACAGTTGGTTCTTGTTTCTATGTTTTTTTAGGGATTGAAGCTTGAGCTTTGCACTTCAGATAGAGTCGGGTTACTCTCGGATGTGACTCGGATTTTCCGCGAGAACAGTCTCACAGTCACAAGAGCTGAAGTAAAAACAAAAGGAGGCAAAGCTCTTAACACATTCTATGTGAGGGATGCTTCTGGTTACCAAGTTGATGCAAAGACCATAGATTCAATTAGACAAGTGATTGGTCAGACAATACTTCAAGTGAAAGGCGGAAACACAGAGCCGAAACCGAGTTCTCAAGAATCACCGACGGGGTTTCTCTTTGGGGTTTTCAAGTCGAGATCTTTCGTCAATTTCGGGTTGATCAGATCTTAAGTTCTTGAAGGAAGTGTTCCTCTCTATCTGTAAATGACAGTAGTACATTGTGTGAATATGTAGAAGAAGAAGCTTTTAGTTTTATTTTTACAGGGTTTTTGTATTAGATTCTTTGTGTAGAATTTGGTTTTACATTTGTGGAATGTATATAAAATTGGATTCTTCTTGATTTGGAGTGGCCAATCACTTTCGATCATTTTACATAATCTCGTAAGATTTCCTTTTTGACTGGCTCTGTTGAAACATCTTTCTCAGAAGGCGATAGATTTATTTTGGGTGCTGCTCAAAATTAGTAAACAATACTCCCTCTGTTTTGTTTTAATTATCGTTATATACTTATTTTTTTGTTTTAAAATAATTATCGTTTTCAATTTTCAATGCAAATTTATAATAAATTTTCCAGTTTTATCCCTATTTTTTTAACTTATTAATTACTCATATCAAACAAATTGTGTATTAATTAAGGGGTAAACAGAGAATGTACTTGTTTCCTTAATTCGTGTGAAACCACCGACAATTACTATAATCTTAAAAAAAAAAACCAAAATTAATATTATTATAATGCTAACTCTTGGCAAAAAGTCAAAAAGAAAAAGTGAGTCATGCATGATCTTTGTTGATTGGTGTGCCACACCTTTGACCATGACAGTTGCCACGTGTCTCTCGCTGTATCCACAACTTTTTAAAATGGTTTTTTATGAAATACTAGTATAGAGAAAAACTTGCACCCACGAACTTAAACTTATTTGTTGCGAAATGTGTATAATTGCCCTTCGCGATCATTTGATTACATCTATTTTTAGACGGCACATATTTATACTTTTCATTTCCTCTGAAATAATGCCACCGGTCCCAACAAATACCAAAAAAGACATAAAATCTGAATGGGCTCTACGAATTGAGCCAGACAGACATAAAGAAATCCAGAGAAAATAGACAAGAGAAAACAACAGAACTAACCAAAGCAACGTTAAAAAAAAAAGACAAGGGACTAATTACGTTTTTCAGAACCAAAAGAGACACAAAGGATCAATTACATGAGGATGACAGTAGTGAGTGATACACATATATGCCAATTACGTTTAGATTTATGGCCCAAATGATGTTTTAGTCGGTATATTTTTATCAGTTACATATTTATGTAGTATCGATACATAAATTCAGTTATTTCGTAAAAGTTATATAATGATAAAAAGAAGAAAATATCATGACGATTAGTGGGCATATGCGAAGGAGATAAGACCAAGTTCAAAATAAAGATTTTCAACATGTGAATACAAAGCGTTGATTAAAGCATTAGATTTGGAATTTTGGATCTTGCTCATGATGAGTCTAATGTTTATAAGACTTTGAACTAATGCGAATGCCCTCTTTGCTGCCTAGTGTTGCCACAGTTTCTATCATTCAAGAATCCAAGTAGAATTTTACCCATGAATTGTTCGGTTTTTTGTAGAATCACATCCAAACACTTGTAAAACGTGTCTAATAGACAAAATATAAACTAGAATTTAGGACTAAGAAATCCGCCTAAGTAATTTATACGTGATTTTACACGATTAGTCTAACCTAAAATATACGAGGGGAAAAAAAAATCTTAAAATTTTTATTTAATTTATTGACCAATAATCTACTATTAATTATCTTGAAAAGCATCGTATATTCATATATTCTTCCCTAGAAAACCCCAATCGACTCCCAACGTACCTTTAAATTCCAATGCAAAATCGTAGTTAAGACCTCTCGTCCTAGTAAATTGAATTGAGATTTTAATTCATCTAATAAATCGTTTAGCATTCACATCTACAACTATAAAAAATCACATGAATCTCTTCTTTTTCAAAGAAAAACTAAATCTTGTAACTGTGATAGATTATCGTATCAAAATGAGCGACAACAATAGTAACGTTAAAGGGAAAGAAGATGAAGGATGCTCGAATATTGGAATCGCAATGGCCGTCATAGGTGCCGTTGGAGCCATTGCCGTTTTATTCTCCGGTATGGGTTCGGGAGCGGACAGGAAGATGATGAAAGCTCCTGGGAGGGATGCTCGAATCGTAAGAGATGTTTTCGAAAGCGACCCGAAAGGGTATTTCCGGAACTTGCGTAACAAATGAATGTTTGAAGTATGTGGGATTAATAGTTCCGCCATATGTTATATGGTTACGTAATAAGAATAATAACAACAATAGCTAAGTTGCATATGATATGTCATATGTACCATGTTGTGATCGTTATGTGGTAATGAAGTTTTATCTATTTCGCTCTTTCTGTTTTTCAATATCCATAGTTATTCACTTATTCTTACTCGGATCCGTATTCACCTCAAAACCAATATACAAAAGTTACAAAAAAAAACCAATAGACAAATCATTTTTTTTTCTAGATTGATATACACTTGCTTTAAGCCTTTAACATTGTATAGTTCACATGTTAGTTTGTCAATAACGGTGGATTTGGAAACTATATAATTTGGAAACTGGAAAAAATCATATTTCTAAGTTGATCTGTGGCTCACATTTTTCATTTCCTAAGATTATTTGTATCAGTATCAGATAATTGTTGTTAACTTATAAGAAAGAAGAATTCAGAAGATAATTCTGATGGGTCTCATAAGTATTATCGTCTTGTGTATTCTTGCTCTAATAGGCATCACTTCTGTCACCGCCAGTTTTACAATAGCCACCGTCACAACTACACTCTTTGCCGCCGGAGCCGTCACCAAAGCATATGTTTTTCGATTTCAACTCGGCCGGGGAGGAGGAAATGATGGAATGATGGCAATCCGTAAATAATCCCGAAATGTGTGAGCTTTTGTTGAAGTAATACTATTATTTCGACTTTGTATTCTATGACCAAATCAGAATAATAATAATAAAAATATTTATATATGCGACTTCGTGCTCTGCTTGGAATTCTTCGCTTACAGTTTAGTTTGAGGCTCAAACATTAACAAAATATATTAAATCTTTGTTGACGAAATGGCAAAATACCTTTACAGCTAAAAGCCAAATATCAATAATATCCATCAACACATGTATTAGAAGAAAAAGTTAATTTCGAAAAAAAAAAGATTATAGGATCAATGAGGCGTGATATAACAGTTAGTCTCTAAGCCAGAAATATTTCCGAGGTATCGTGGTAATCAAGGAACATCCATTGCGAGTTATATATACAATAAGCAAAAGGGAAAATCTGATAAATGAAACTAACACAAAACAGACCCAGTCATTTGAGTTTGGCTCAAATTCCACTGGTTACCTCTACTTAAAAGGTTCGAATTACTGCACTTTGTGCATGCAAAAAATATGTAAATCAATCAAACTCATTTAATTTTTTATTTTATAAATTCATTTTATGAATATGATATAAAAAATTATAAAATAAAAAATAAAATATTTAACTATTATTATTGATTTATATACCGCTGAATCTCAACGTTTTTCTGTTTTTAGTGGAGATTTGTTTTTTTCAAAAAAAAATAAGTTTTATCCAAAAATTTTAATAAACAGATATAAATTTATTAATAAGGGATGTATTAAAAACTTAAATACTTTTTTGGAATATGGGTTATTTTATTTTCATTTATAATATATTATTAATGTTTTCATTTTTATATTTATAGCATTTTAAAATAAAAAAATTGTGTGTAGTTTGAATTTTGAATCTACTAGGTAATTATCCGAGCTACACGCTGCGGGATATTTTTTTATATTTTTATATTTTTTAATGTGAGAAGTTAATTTTTATAGTGAAAATTATCATTAAAATTGGTTAAAATCTTACAGTAACTGAATACACATGCACATGTCTCTGCAAGTTTTTCAAACTCAAATTATAATTTTTATTGGAAAATTTTAGTGCTTGCTAAATCAAACTCTTTTTCTTCTCACTTTGATTAAACACTTCTCACGGATATCTTTCTATGGTTCATAGAACTGATAACATACAATTGAATAATCTAATTAATCATGATAATTGCAAAACAATAACAAAATAAACAGAAGTCAGTGGACCAAAATAGACTTTCTTCGTGGGTGTATTAGCCATGAATACTAATAATCTTTATCCGCCTTTCTTAGCTGATCGGTTGTAAAGGAGAAAATTTACTTGGATTATTGTGAGGTGGGAAATAATTTACTCAGTGGACCACGTACATGTATCCGATTCGGACACGCGGTCTTTGGCCTCGAGCCACAACAGTCTTTGAGAGAACCTCTTCAAGATATTCACAACGACCTCTATGGTGATCGATCCACACACATAATCTTATTGCTTCTCTTTTCTCTACTCCAAGTCCCATTAAAGACTCCTTCATTGTCTCCTTCTTCTTTACCTCTTCTCGTACTTTTTCTCCAGATTTCTTTATTTTCTCCTCTTTCTTCATTTTCTCCTTCTCGTGATTCCTCTCTATAATCCAATTCGTCGCAGTCCACAGTATTTTTGAAGCATCCATTATTATTTTCTCACACTTCCCATGTTTCTCCCTAAGTTTCTCCTACATTGATTGAAACCCATAAGGTGTTTTGTTCACTTTCTCAGTATCTCTTTTATCATACCTCGATAAGTCTCGTGTGCCACTATAAGACTTTTCTTAAGCAATGATTGCTCCTCTAAGTGCTTAGCTTCTTCTCTCCTGAAAGCTTCTTCTTCCTCCGTTAGTACCTGTTCGGGCTGGTTCATAAACGTAGCTTAACCTCGATGTTACTGATCTTCTCCATGAGAGTTTCTATCTCGTATCCTTTCATTTCCAGCTCGTTGCGTAAACTCTCCATCGTCTCTTCATGACTTGCGATTGCAGAATCTCTGGATGTTACTTCCTTTAGGTCAATAGAAATAAAAACTATCGATTGCAGAAACTGTCCACGTAAACTCTCCATCATCTCGTAGTGTTGATTACCATGTCAATAGAAAATTATTCTTTTTCTATGGATAAGAAATATTTGTTTCATATATTATATCAATAATTAATTAAAAGCTATTTACTCTATTTCAAAATATAAAATGTTCTAAATAAAAGCACAAACATTAGAAAATTAATTTTTAAAGAAAACATCACTTAATAATTAGTTAAAACCATAACTCAATTAATCGTAAAAAATATTTTAGAATTTCAAACGTTAAAAGTATCAAATATACTATATGAAAGCTGAATGACTCTCTTCAGGAGATGCCACGTCAGCATCTCAAATGGTACCACATGTACTTCATCATTTAATTTTTTAAAAACCGTTTCATTTGTATTAAATACAAACCAAACAAAATATTTTAATTTCCTTGCATCTACGGAGAATCCAAAATAAAAAAACCAATTCGGCACACACATAAAAATACTTCATATTCTTTACGAAATAGTTAAAGAAACGTCTACCTAATTTAAATTCAATAATTCAATTATGGCTCTACATTAAAAAAGATGTTTTCAATAAGCATAAGCGACAAACATAAAATAGTTTGTCTTTCAATCAAAAATAATTTTTAAAGATATTTAAAATAACAAAAATATGTACGTTTCAGTTATTTTGCAACAACAAAAAATATAATATGCAAACCTTCAATTATATATATTGTTTTCTGCAATTTACAATTTTAAAAAGTATCTATTTATTTTGAACCAAAAAAAATATCTACTTGTTTTGGGCTTTTAAAGAATGACATTTGTTTGGGTTTTGATTAATGAATTTAGTAAGAAAATAACAAAAATTAGCATATGATGTGTATTATTGAAATGTTTTGATTGGTGTTTAAAAAGCTGAAATGTCACTCCCAAAATGATTTAAAAAGCTGATGTGTCAAGCCATGGAGAGACTCTTCTCTTATTAAAGTATTGATTTTCAAAAGACAAATTAGTTTCCACGCCTCTCCAAGAGTCTCTTGGTAGAATCCCACCAGAATCATTAAATTACGATTAAAAAGTGTAAGAAATCTCCTCCTAGAAAATTGAGACGATCTTGTAAAATGTAGTCAACTCAACTTCCGAACCCCAATAAAACAAAACTTAATATCGCATTCAACTATATAAATCCCATACACGACATATTCATCAGACAAGAAAAAAAGAAAAAAGAACAAGAACAGCAAAAAGAAATATAAGATGGGTTTCCTAGAGTGTGTTAGTACGGCAATAAGCGTCTGTACTGCAGTGACCGCCATAAGTACTGCTGCAGCTGTTTCCCCTGTCGCAATAGCCGTAGCCGTTGCTGGAGGTGTAACCGCCGTTGCAGAGGCCGCACACAAAATAAAGAAATGAAAGATTATCTCCGACCCGAAGAATGTTTTTGTAAGGGCGGCTGAGTGATTTTTAAGTTATTTTCTACATCTTTTGTTCCTTTCTTCAGATGTTCTTGGAATTTTTATTTATTTAATATTCCCAAATTTATATGCAAAACAACTTTTATCTTTTGTTGCTTTTTGCAGTATTTTTTAATGTTATCGGTTAAGTTATCTTTATTTAGATAATACTAGAATAGGATCCGCATATATGCGGATTTTTAATAAAATATTTGAAACCCGTAAAAATAAATTAAAAATAAAATCGAATAATCTGTAAGGAAAAAAATTTACTTTTATTAATATTTCCACATATATATGTTTTAATACTCTTATATGAATTATATTTATTTCTAATGCTTTATATATATATATATTTTTTTTTTAATTCTAAAATTTACTTTATTAATATTTATTTAATAATTTATTCTAAAATAATTAAGTTATTGATTAACTTGGAACATGTCACGATCATATTTATATATATATATTCTAAACTTTTGACGAATTAATTATCCTACTTTTATTATAATTAGATTTATCATAATTAAAATCTAGATTAAGATCTGCGTATTATAATAATAAAATTTAAAACCCTTTAAAATATTTTTTTAAAGAAAATATAAAGCAAAATCTGACCATTACTAAAACAAAATATGAAAAACACAAATTCTAAACCTAAAATTTATTTATTTATTTTAATTCTCATTTATTTTCAATTAAAATATTCAAAACATAGAATCTCGCTTTTATTTTACTATTGTAATCTAAATCGATAAATTTGACGTTTTTATTTTTTAAACCTTAGCTAAACAACCGAATAACCAAAATGGTTAAATCTTTTCTAACAATTAAAAACATAAAAAAACTTAAATGATAAACATAAAAGAAACTTATTATTTACCTTTTAGTTTTTTTTTTGATAAAGGAAACTTATTATTTACCTTTTTTATTTTCCTTTTAGTATTAGTAATTGATCATACAATTTCTTTAATTTAAATAAAAAGCATAAAAGAAACCTTTTTTTTTTCTTAAATTTCTTATTTACCTTTTCAATTTTTTTTTCTTTTGGTATTAGTAACTGAAAAAGAAACTTATTTTCCTTTTCTATTTTTAAAACTATTTCTTTGATTTTACTTTTAGTATTAGTAATTGATCATACAATTTCCTTAATTTAAATTAAAAAAATTAAAAAACTTATTTTTCTTTTTCTTAATTTTCTTATTTACCTTTTCGATTTTTTTTTGTATTAATAATTGAAAAATATACTTATTTTCTCTTTTATTTTTAAAACTAATTTTTAGATTTATGTAGACATTATGTTAAAATCTAATTGATTTAATTTTTTAACACGTCTCAAAATCTTATCGATTAACTTGACACGTGTCATGATCATGCTAAAAACTAACTTTGATGCATCCTACTTTATATAATAAGATGTAATGTTTTGATGTGGAAAAGCCAAAAATAATTTCATAATTTATTTGATTTCTTGATTTGGTGCTTTTTGGCAAAAGAATGATAAAATGAATGGAGTGATTTATATTCAATAATAATAATAATTAAAAATTGAAAAAAGAAATTGAATTTTGAACTTTAAAATTGATTAGCTACAAGTTGTAAGCTTCTTAGCTTATAATATATACTTAGCTTATCTTCGAGTTCATAACAAGAACAAACATACATGACAGAAATCAATCATATCCATAAACATATATCAGACACAAAAAAAATTCAATAAAGAAAAGGTAAAAAAAAGATAAAAGGATATATTGATTGAAGAGGTGTGATAACAATACTAGGCCAAGAGCCAGAAATCTTTGTGACGTTTCGTGGTGATCAAGTAACCTCCATTGTTACTTTTCTTCCTCACGGCGATAGCCATACAGTCGGAGTTATGAATACAATACTCAACCACTCCTCCTCCCATGCCTCCCTTGGCGCGCCACTTCCATATAACGCGCCACTTCGATGTCCTTTTCCTCTGCCCTAAAACCAAGACTCCTGCTCCTTGCTTCTTTGATTCCTCCACTATTGTCTTCCCTTTCTCCTCCGCCGTCTCAACCACCACTATTTCCGTCTTCACCTGAAAATTATTTAAACCACAAATGTTGGAAAAAAAAGAGTTTGTTGAATGTCTTGCTTGAATCATCATCAGTTTCTGACTTTATGTTATTTGTAATTAAAAAAAAGAAGAAGCTTACATTAGGTTTCTTGAGCTGACAAAAGTTCTTCAATGGATGAACTTGTTCATGAGCCCTTGAGTTTCTCTCCCTTTGTGTCTCATCTATAGCTAAACAAACACTTAAGTTAATGGAGACTCAAGGGTCGAGATGTAAATAGTGCCAACCCGATCTGGTCCATGGTTTCTCTGGCTAGCTATGGCTCGAGTTGAAATATTTTTGTGATTTTCTATAATTTAGATTTGTGTTCTTCTCTAGTTAACTCCTCTAACTCAAGGTACATAAAATTTCCCCGGTTATTAAACTGACTTATTTCTATTTTACAATTTTAAAATATTTTTTAATATAGAAAATTAGATATTTATTTCGAAAGTTACATCAAAGTTCTAAAACATATTCTCTTTTTTGTTTTTGTCAACAAAACAAAAAACACCTTATTTTATGAAATCCAAAACCAAACAGATCAGATCTACAGAAAAAACTAACATACATTGGGCCCAAGATAAGCCTAAAACCCAAAAGAATCGGTGCTCACCCTGTTTTTTTTTCAGGCAAAGAATATGGTTTCGAGTTTTGGCTCTAATGCTTCTCTAATAAATGCAAATTATGAGTATACCTTGTCCTATGGGTGTTTTTGTGACATGGAGGAGAGTGACATTGTCTTCATCTTGAACACAATGTGTTAATGCCCATTGAAGTGCATTCTTTGTTTGTGAAGTTGTGTCCACAACAATCATCACTTTCCTCCCACTTTCAGCTTGAGAAGCTCCTCCTCCTTCACCATTCTTATTACCTTCCTCTGTTTTCTGATTCTTACTATGCTTCGAATCGTTCTTTCTAGAACCAGAAGCACTTCCTTCATCTAATGATTTGCTCGACGATGATCCTCCTTTGAATGATGTCCTGATCTTATTCACCCAATACCCAGCTGGTTTCCCCATTTTTTGAAATCCTTCTCTCTGTTTCTTGTTTTTGGCCCTTTTTCTTTGAGTTTTTGGCTGTGTTTTAAATACTGTTTTGTTTGTTTGGTTTTGGTTGGAGCCATTTCTTGAACGTGCTTGCCATGAAAATAATTAACAACCCCCTTTTGGACTTGTTCTCATAATTTTATATTTGAAAGCAACAAAAATAATTAGTCGTTGTAATAATCCACATCACAATCTTGATACAAATGCAGAGCACTACTTGTTTCAGAATCCAATTCTTGAGGCATGGAAATTGATTAAACGAATCATATTCTAATCCGAAAAAAATTTCTATGATATTCAACAAATAAAATAAAAAGAAGCTCCCACGATTTTTGTTTATGTGAAAAAGCTTCAAATATAATGTTATATTTCAGGAGCAAAAAAAAAGTAATAATCTTGGGGTATGATATTACAGCCCTTGA
This sequence comes from Alliaria petiolata, assembly GCA_020283515.1. Taxonomy (NCBI): domain Eukaryota; kingdom Viridiplantae; phylum Streptophyta; class Magnoliopsida; order Brassicales; family Brassicaceae; genus Alliaria; species Alliaria petiolata. Next base: position 12,895,658 of record JAHZTW010000005.1, on the reverse strand, counting down.
TTATATAACAGAGTTTGTAATCATGAACTATATATGTTTCTCTTGCAAAAATCAAACGACACAAGCAAAAAACACACATATGTATACATATATATGTATTGTTTCAGACCATCCATCCAGGGAAGAATCCATTAATAGCATTCTGTGATGTTGTTGCAGAGTTGCTTGCATTTGTCACACCAGGATTGTAATGACTGCACGACAAAAATTAATCACAGTTTAATGATAAATCTTGCTGATTATACAAGAAAATCGATTCAATGGATCTTATATATTTTTTCTATGATGAATACCTCATCTGAAATGCTACATTGCCTTGTAAAGGCTTGAAGAAACCCACTTCTTGATTCGGAGGGTTTGCTTGATAAGAGCTCATGCCTTGTTGTTGTTGTTGTTGTTGGGAATGTTCTGCAGCAGAAGCTCCCCATAGTGATTGATTCAGTGCTGCATCACTTTCCTCCAACTGAAATAGAAACAGGGAGAGAACAATGTTATAAGAGATCTCTAAGGGATTCAATTTCTTGCACTAGAAGATTTGATGTCACTACGTACGTACCTTTCTCCTAAGATCTCTGTTGGTTTCCAATAACATTTCCTCCTGTAAATTGATGATATGAGAGTATGTTGTATTGATATTATTGGACACTGTGTGACTCTTTATGTACCTTTGTTTTGAGGTCAGATAGTTGATCAAGCATCGACCGAGCCTGTCAATGAAAACAAAGCCAAGATTTGGTACTGTTCTTAAGTGCTCTCAGGACCAAAGAACCGAAGAAAAGCTTGTAGATTTTGTGAGCTTATATATACCTTGGTTGATCTTATCTCTCTTAGTGATGCATCTACTTGACGTTCTAGCTGCTCAAGCTCATTCACTCCCATCCCGGCAATCTCTTCACCTAGCAGGTGCCTAGAAAGAAGCAAATTCCACAAGAGTTTAAGTAATTGGAATAAGGATTTACTTTTCGATATGTGTTATGAATCAAGCTATGTACCTTTGTGAATGTTGAAGGATCTCAACTCTTGATTTGAGCTTCAAGTAGTCTTGGTACTTCTCCTGCCATTAAGAGAAAGTTAGTTAAGGACAATTTTACAATTTTGAGGTCAGTCTTTGACAATTCACAGAGAGGGAGAGGGAGTGAAGATGTACCTGCAAGTCTTTAGCTGATTGATTTGGATCCATTGTTGCATAACTATGTTTTCTATACTTCTCAACCGTCTTCACCATACCACTAATTCACACAAACAAATGATCATTGAATTTTTTTAACATATATATTAATCAATCAAACTTTTGAATTTTCATTTAAGAAATATATTTTAGAGTAAACAAAAAACCCTTTAAAGCACTGTAAAATCTCCATGTTAGAAACCAATAACATCAAGATCGGTGTCAATCTCATGATAGATCGATTTGCAAGAAAAAATAAAAGTTTTTCAATTTCACCAAAAAAAGAAAAAAAGAAAAAATGTGAAATTGAGTATCATCACAGTGGTCTCTTTAACTTTAATAAGATTATAAGTACTTGAGAGATACTAACTTAAAGAAGTAGTCAAAGTATTTGTGTTTCTTTACAGCTTTGTGTATATCCAGAGGTCAATTCTTTGTCTCTTTGGAAATTTGGATCAACCCTTTGAAAACACTATCAACAAGACTCAATCTCATGTGTAAAAGCTTTCACTATAAATATTCATATTATATATAGCTTCTATACACAAATCTCATGTACTTTTATATTCCAAGTTTCTAGCTTTAATCATCATCTAGACCAACTAAGACCCTCATAATATGATCATCTTTTTGTTAACTTAATCTCACTCTAGGAACCAGATTTGTACATAACAAAAGCCATAACTCACTAAAGTTGTCATCTAATTCTAAAGAAAGACCCCAAACTTTCATATCGTCCAGTATCCTTGGTTAAGAACCAAAACCCTAAAAATTCGAAAAAGAGAGGATACAAATAGAAACTTTGTGAGGAGATGAGAATCAAAGATTGAAGATTTTGTTACCTAGGGCTGCTGCAGAATTCATAGAGCTTGCCACGGTTAGAGAAAATGAGAAGAGCAATCTCAGCATCACAAAGCACAGAAAGCTCATAAGCCTTCTTAAGCAAACCATTCCTTCTCTTTGCAAAAGTAACTTGCCTGTTGATCTTGTTCTCTATCCTCTTTAACTCCACTTTCCCTCTTCCCATCCTTAAACTCTCTCTCTCTCTCTCTCTCTCTCTCTCTCTCTCTCTCTCTCTCACACCAAGAAACCAAAACCCAACAGAAAAGTTTCCTCCTTTTTACCCTTAAACACACAAGTGATGAATTAAAGAAGCTTTATATACACATAGATAAAGTGTATAAGTGAAATGTGTATAGAGTGTATAGATCTTGTCCTAATAAAAGGATTCTGGTTCTAAATCTAGGGCATGAATTGGTTTCCTCTCTTGTCCGGTGAGTGGTGATGGAGGAGGGTGGAGTGGTGGTTGTGGTTGTGGTTGTGGGCCACCGTGTTCAGGTTCTTCTTTTGTAGGAATATTTTAAGAGAATAGCTTTGTGTTGGTTTTTGCAGATGCTAAGCTATTCTTGGCCAAATAAAAGCTTACAAACTTATATCCACCCTCATAAACTTTCCTTTTTAAAAAAAATTAAATAAAATATCATAAATTCGTTTATATGTCATATATGTATCTATATATTGGAAAAAAACTATACATACCACATTATTTTATTCTTACTTCATCAGGGAATATATAAATTTGTTTTTTTTTTTTTTCTACATTTTCTTTGCAGAAAATAAAAATTGATTCCTAGTACTTTTCCAAGGAGAGTTAAGATATCATCTCTCTCTCTCTCTCTCTAGCCCAACCAATATGCTCCAACTTTTCTCTTTCACCCTCCTCCATTGGATTTTTGGATAGATAAATTTCTGCCATATATGTATATATAGATTGCTTTCTTTCATCAGATCTAGTCCCTAGTTTATTATTATGCTCAAAAAAGAAATAAGAAAACGATTCTATATATATAACCTACAAAATATGCCTTAAATAGAGCATATTCACAAAGTCCAAGTCCTGTCTATTAGCATTTCGTGATCTGGTTATATATATATTGTTCACGAAATGAAAGAAAGAGATAAATTAAGAGTTTTTTTTTTCAGGTATTGACACGTTTGGATTATGAAAAGAGTACACTATAATGTTTATATATTGTGCGTGTTTGTGAATATAAGTAAGAAAATGATAGGCTTCTAAAGATATGTTTTTGCTTTTCCTTTCTTGCCGACAGGTTCTTTCGTGTGACAGCTACTTCACGATCGTTTAAATGCATAAACCGGATCTACTTACTACTTACAAACAAGTTGTGTCAAAATAGAAATGCTATCATAAACAAAAAAACTGATATAGTACTCTTAGTATTTATTATTTAATATCAAAATTTACATATTTAATTGATCTTCTTCTCTTATTATTTAGAAGGGTTTTACGTCTCACGTGGACATTTAGCTAATTATCTCCTTTTTTTTACATATGTTAGATAGTGAAAAATATCGTGGTTTGTTTTTGTGTTTCATATTTCTGAAATTTTAGTCATGATCTTGTTCAATACTGTAAAATCACCCCAATCATGTAATGAAGTTATTTATAAGAATATATATATGTGCCCTTTTCTTATAAAAAAGAAAGAATATATATAAGTAATATAAAGATTAGAGAGTTTCGTGTGTAGGTTCCCTTCTTAAAAGAGGTTGATTTATTTGATTATGTCTAATCAAAGTTGTTAACCGATTTTCATAAAATACAGTGTAAAATCCAAGATAGATTTCAAGATAAATTTCAAGATAAATATTAGATTTTATATGCTAAATAAATCACTCACGCATATGTATTTATATATAACAATGACTCATAGATGCTTGAGACAAAATTTGCACAAAATTTATTCTGATTTATCTTGGCAAGAAAAAGGAAAACAAAAGAGAATTTCTTATGAACAGTTTAGCTCTCAAATCCTAAGATTTTTCAACTTTTTCGTAGGATGCTTCTTGTCAGGTTAATGCAAATAACTTTTTCACTTAGAGAAAAATGTCTTGTAATTATTTTCTATGGTTATTTTTTGTTTTTCTCACTTCATGACTATATATCTACCTTCATGATGATGATGGTTGTTAATTTACTCATGTGATATGTCTTACACAACTTTCTTTTAACTCTGCTTGCTGACTCATATTTCACTTTGGTACCTTAGTTTTGTTCAACCTAAACATCAATAGAATATTAATATTTTTTGTCCTTTTGTGCTATAAAATGATCTTTTTATTTTATCTTTAATAATCTTCTTGATGGAAACTTGATGTATATGCATGTCTTATCCATATCATTATGTAAAACTTAGATCCTTATCTTCTACGTACTCTATCGCTATTCTCCACCATTCTTTTATGGTTCCAAGTGGTCAGCTTACAATATGTAATGTAACATACAGATAGATGCTTTAGATAACATCTAAAAAGAATAAATAGCAGAGAATACTGCAATGTGATATTCCATCTTCTTATATGGATATAATTTAGGTAGATAACTCAAGAGACTTGGAACTATTTTAGAGAAATGATCTATGATAAAATAGTCATTCTTAAATGATCAATTTTATAGTAAAACTCCACAAATTATATATATGCTGTCAGAAAATTAATACTTTTCAGCATAATTAATATTTTATGTATATAGTTGGGGTAGTAGCAACTCTCTGTCCTTTTGGGAAGATAAAAAGATTGTCCCTTGGATCTACCATTATAAGTTTTAACAAAAACCGTAGGTCCATATAATTATTATTTTTTAATAAAGGGATCCATCTAATATTGCAAACACCATGCATGTAATAATATAATGTAAGATTCTTTATGCTTGCAGGCTTCTTCTGTATCTTTAGGCTAACAAAATGGAACTAGATTAGACCGCATTATTAGCTAAAACCCTAGTTACTCCGTGGACCATAGGCATTTTGAAGTTCTTAAAGATATTAGTGTTAAAACTTTTATTATTTCTGCAGCTAGCGTTGGAATCTCGCCTAAATATAGTTCATGCTAAATATTTCTTATTTTCATCAACTTCGCTAAGAAAATATAAAAAAACATTTTTCTTAATTATACATACCCGGGCTTGTATATATAGGACATAATTTATTCGATTTTTTTGTAAAACAAAAATTGTTTAAGTGATAACATTACTTAATCTCATAGCAAATAAACAAACTATTTGTAACGGAAAAATAAAAAGCTTAACTCAACAAAAATTCTACAAGGTTAAAAACCTATTTTATGTTTTCGTTAAAAATTATTAAAATTGTGGAATGGTTTGTTGAGGATATGATTCTTATTATTCTCCTTAGTAGATTTGGACTTATGTTAGATAAACACCACTTCAGTCGGTTTATGTTTTTTAAAATCCAAATTGAAATTCTCTCTATCTTGTAATTATATAAGTTTTATGTTCAATAAATAGACTCATCTTTTTCTTAACTCCGACATAGTATCACGCGTATCGTGATATAAAAGAAAATGAGTCCCTAATAGTTTCATAACATTCTATGATTTGTAAATTCTTGCTTAATCACTAGATTATTTTACTACTCTATGGAATATATATATGTATGTATATAATAGAAAAGTTGAAAAACTAGAATAATAAAAAGAAAACAAGAAAGACAATTTCTAGATAGACAATTTCTACACACAAAGAGAGTTGCCCAAAAAGTCGTAAACATTCAATATTGTTTTCTGACAAAACCTTTATTAATTACTCCAATATTTAGTATAATTGTACTTTCGGAAATACTCTTTAGTCTTTAGTTTACTTTTAACAACAGAAAACGTAAGATGAGGGAAGCATATGCAGGTTGAGGTAGGGACAGAGCTGTTCGTAGGCTACGTGTCGAACACTCATTTGCTCAGAAACTATTATTTCCTACTCTCTTCGGATGTGTTGCTATTGAACGGAACAGTCATACGTACATCACGTGCCTGCACTGACACGTGTCGATATACTACTGCATTTTGACTAGCCTGGTTTGATACGTGTCAATCTGTCAATCATTCTCGCAAGGAGTTAGTGACACAGTATTACGGAAGCAATTATATTATGAGTTATTTTGTGTAACAAAAAAAGGAGAAGTTGAATGAAGAAGGCTGCATATAATTGCATTTGACTGGAATGAAAATTAAAATGAGCTTAGCTAATTGGAACTGAAAAAAGATAATTAGAGAGGAAAAAAAATTCAGTCTATTCCATTTTTATTTTGTCGAAGATCTTTTTTCTTTTAATTTGTGTTTCTTGAATTGTTTTTTTTTAAATAATGTGAAATGAGCTGAATAATTTTATTTTACAATAGTATTTTTCTAGATTTATTTTTATTTTCGTTGAACTTAACTTTTTAAAAAACTCTTTTCATATTAACCTTTTAATGTATGCATCCATGTTCAATGTTTTAAATCGTAGAAATATATAGAATGACGAACATAGCAGCAAAGATGACGGAAGAATGGATAGGAAAACATAAAACGCCATTCAGGATGAAAAAATTGCATAGTAATATTAGCCATGTTATTTTGTTCGATGCTGCAACTACTTTGTGCGGCTAAAATTAAACTGTCAACAAGGTAATAACAATGGTGCAAAGAATTAAAAAGCTGACACTGTGGCTATTTTTATAGTTGCTGGGTGTGTTGTTGATGTCGCTGAAAAAAAAACAGCGATTGATGGAGCTGCGATCGTTTTTACGTTGCTGCCGGTGTTACTTCTAGTCGCAGCATCAGCTTTTATGTGTGAATTGTGCTGTAATTCTGGTCGCCGGTAGCTGTAGCGAAAAGAACAGAGCTAATATATATTTCATGGGGAAAATGTTTTCAAACAGACTTTTGTTATTACACTGTTATTGAGACGTAGATAATTTTGTTATTTTTGGAAGAATGGTTAAATGTTTATTCTTTTTTTTTTGAACCTTTTAAATGTTTATTCATGATTGACAAGTAAATATTTGGTAAATAATATGCATACACTTATACAAAAATCATGAAAGTAACTGGACTCCACTATTTAACAAAGTTTCATAGAGATGAGATAAGAATGAGAAAAGAAACATGAATATAAATGTTCAAAAAAAAAAAAATCATGAATATAAGTAATTTTCCTTGATGGATTCACCATCTTCAAGATCTTTTTTAAAAAAAAAGACCATATTCAAGATCTTTTAAGATGGTTTGCAAATCGGAGGCCACATAATTAGTCTTCAGGTTGTTTACGCTTTTCTTTGCTTTCAAACTTTTTAATTTGTTCCAACCTCGTTTTATAAATGATTTCTTTACTCGTCTCCCTTGTTGCCCAATGTGACAAGTATACAGACAAATAAACGATTTAAAATTTGAAAGCAATAGGATGAAATACAACGCCAATGTATCAAAAAATAAAATGATTAGATACAACTACAATATTCTACATTTTTATTAACTAGTATTTCGAAAAAATATTAAATCGTTTTAAGGAGAGAATAAAAGTGCCTCCGTAGCATAGTGGTATTGCGTTCGCTTCGTAAGCGAAAGGCCGCGAGTTCGATCCTCGCCGGGGGCTATTAAGTACCTCCTCCTTTTAACTTACAATCTCATATTTGTTGCCTATCATTCTCTTGTTTTTTTTTCGTTTTTTTTGGCCAAAGGCTATATTCAAGTTTACACTTTTCCACAAATAATAAAATTTGTAAATAGTAAGTAACATCAGCAGAAGACGGTAAATTTATTTTATGATATTTGAAGCTTTTAAAATTCCAACACAGTACGAATTTTATTTTCAGGTGAGGGATATTAGTAACATTAAATTTTTAATAAAGTTAAATTATATATGGGCCGTACTAACAACAAAGTTATAGAGACAATTAAAAGCCCAATCTAAATCGTGAGAATAGAAAGTCCACGCGCCACACGGGGGCCATAAGCGCGTGTCATCTCAATTCCTCGTCATCGTCGACTACCGATTTTTTTGCTCGCTTTCCGGAACGGAAGGGATCCTCTACGAACGATGACGATCGAAAGAGCTCGAGTCCCGTTAAGCCGGTGGCAACAAGCGGCGGTGGCGATGGGATCTGCTGTCGGTGCGTTGGTAAATCCTCGTAGGGCAGATCTGATCGCTGCTTTAGGTGAAACCACCGGGAAACCAGCTTTTGAAATGGTTCTTGAGAGGATGAAGAAGAGTCCTGAAGGAAGAGTGAGTTCTTAAAGTTTTCTCGCTTTCTCTTATTGTTCGACAAAATCATCGGTTTTGTTTAGGAGTGATTGGTTTCATAGGCTGTTTGTGTTAGCGATTCTCGAGGAAGTGATTATGCGAACCAAAACTGATTTCGTCGTAAATTGAGCTACGAGTGATGCTCAGTGGCTACAGAGCATTTCTCTGTTGATGTTCAATGAACAAGAGATGATTGATTGAGAGAATCTGATGTTTCCTTTGTTTGCTTGATGACTGATTTTGTCTGGTGTTTGATTCTCGTCTCTTATCTCTGAGGTCTGTTTTTTTTTTTGCTCCGCAGGCTATATTGCTGGAGCGTCCTCGTGTTGTGTCAGAGCAAGTAGGGCATGCTTGGGATCTACCAGAGAACACATTTGGAGCTGCGTACGCGAGATTCATGGGATCTAGAAACTTCTCTCCCGATGACCGCCCGCCTGTAAGATTCATGGAGACGGATGAATTGGCTTACGTAGCAACACGGGCACGCGAGGTTCACGACTTGTGGCACACTCTCTTCGGCCTCCCTACAAATCTTATAGGTGAGTCGGCTCTGAAAGTCATAGAGTTTGAGCAAATGTATCTCCCAATGTGCATGCTTTCTGTGATTGGAGGCACCGTGAGGTTCAACGAGAAGCAGAGAGCATTGTTCTTGAGGCATTACCTTCCTTGGGCCGTTCGAGCTGGAAGACAATGCACCGACCTCATGTGTGTGTACTATGAGCGACACTTTAGTGAAGACTTAGAGCAAGTCCGGAGAAAATGGGGGATAATCCCTGCTCCTCAACATCCTAAATGATGTTGTTTCCACATTTTGCCAAAAGACCAGAACTTGTTACAGTGTAATTTTGGTTTTAGATTCATTTGTTTCAAACGATAAAAGAGTCATAAACAAGTTGTAATTTAGTTAAAGTTTGCATTGATGGGGGTAATAACAGAGAACTTGAAGTTTTTGATTTAAATGATTTTGAACATTTTCAGCAGAATATTACAGATAAAACGATTGAGATAGGTTGACAAGAAACCGACTTCTTATCATTTAAGGCTCACATCAAATAGTTTATAGGTGAGAAAATGCAACAGAGACATGGATACGCATTTGCATTACACACAATGTTTATTTTTACTTGCCACCAGTGAAGAGATAATCCAGAGACGATCCACCTCCAGGAGCTGCATGAACTTTGGTCGAAGGACGGTCCTGCAGAGAGAGAGAGAGAGTGGAAAAGCATTACAATGTTATTCTAGAGAGAGACCATTTCATTTAGTAATCGGACACGAAAATCAAACACATACAGTGAGGAAGTTTCCAGTGTTCTGTCCTTCAGCTCGGGCGTAGTTGTTAACTGGAGTTTTGATACCAGCCGGAATCTGTTTGTTGAGCTCTGCTGGCTCAACAGTACTAGTAGCTGTTGTGAGTGCGGTTGCAGTCACAGCTGCTGGTGCTGGTGCTGGTGCAGCAGTCCCGTTGTTTGGCTCAGCAGGTGAAGCACGAGGAGCTGAGGCCGGCTTAGGAGCAGGAGCGTCACCGCCACCAAAGAGATAATTAAGTGAGCTTTGACCTCCACCACAGCTGTTTCCACGACCCATAGTATAAAGTGAAAGACTTTTGAAACCTAGCAACTAAGCAAAACCCGGAATAATAATAAGAGATTGTGACTTAGAAGCGTCATCATTCGACTTCAGAGATGATAGATTCAGTGCTGTGACAAGTCCTATACGCAAAACTACTTATGCCAACCATGGTAATTCACACACACCTGTGAAAGACTTTAAACTCAATTATGATGAACTAAGAGTGCTTCTAGATCATAATTTCTAATAATCACATTAAGAGATGAAAGAATTGTAGCAAGTTACTATTCTAGTCCTAGAACATACATTCTTTGTTTACTGTCTATGGACTAGAAGATAGAACCCAAAACCAGAGATGCTAATGCAAAATCCACAACTCTAATACGAAAAACGACAAAAGAGAGTCAAAAATTCACAATTCTCAACGAATCTTAGGAGAAAACGACATGTTTGAATCAGAGGAAGAAATTCTAGTTTATGGCCAATTTTTTCAAAGGAGAAACGAACACAAATGGATAAAGGGGAACAAAAATCGGAACAAGTGTGAAACACAATCAGATCTAAAACCAGCGAAATCGAATCACCATTGTTATACTCTTGAATCTACGAAATCCGTAGGGAACAAATCTACTAAAATCAAGGCTAAAAGCACCATAATCCGGAGCATAATCGAGTGGATCAAAACAGAGGAATCTACGATCTAAGACTCGTCTTATACACCAGAGAGACGAAGACAAGTTGAACAAAGAAATCGATCTGGAGAACTGAGAGATTGAGAAACACACCTTCGGGTGAAATTCGCGATCAGATCTAGGAAGATGAAACGGAAGGAGAAGAAGCAGCAAACGCAGACTCAGAACTGACTACTGAGTCATAAGCGAGCCAGTCTATATATAAGCTCAAACCGGTTTTGCTAGTCTCAGGGATCCGGTTCAATGGATAGGTTCTTCGGTTAACCAATCAATTTCAAATGTTGTTTGATAATATTTCACCGGTTTCATCTAAATTCAAAGATATAATTATTCATAAACTGGGTAGTTTAATGGAGCTTTAAGAAAATTTCAGAAAATTATTTTGTATATTTGGAGTGGAACAAAGCTAAAATGATTTCAATCAGTAGTAACACAAAACCAGTGAAATTATTGGTGCTTTAAAAAATTTCACGAAACTCGACGACGGTGACGATTTCAATAGTGAGGTTTGTGGGCCACTGTTAAGTAATGGCCAGTCTTTGTCATTGTCCGAATCTTATTATTAACCGTTTTTATCATTTAAATTTTTGAACTTTGAAAAACAAAAAGATATTTTGAGAATTCTTATTAAAAAAAAAAAAAATGATTGTTAGCTACACGAACAAGACCCCATCACATAGCTACATATGCAGATTAATTTATTATACGACTAATTACATGCATGAGAACATGCTGTGATTAGCACTAATTATGTGGCCAACATCACAAGCTTTATTTTTTTTGCCCAGAACAGTGAAATCGACGATGCGACACGACATCGTTCGATTAAATTCTGATAAGACATTAAAAAGACCCAAATCCGACACAAATTAGAGACCTTCATCAACATTGTCATTCAACAATTCACCTCTGAATAACTCACCCACTACTTCTCCATCGTCTTCTCCTCGCCCGCTCATTTCCTCATCACCGTCCATAATTAAAAGCGATGAAGATGATGATCCGTGCTCCTGACGATTGTAGGGAGACATNCACACCTTGGGGGTGAAATTCGCGATCAGATCTAGGAAGATGAAACGGAAGGAGAAGAAGCAGCAAACGCAGACTCAGAACTGACTACTGAGTCATAAGCGAGCCAGTCTATATATAAGCTCAAACCGGTTTTGCTAGTCTCAGGGATCCGGTTCAATTGATCGGTTCTTCGTGTAACCATCAATATCAAATGTAGGGCCGGGCGCGGACCGAATATCCGGAAATTTTTTAGTTTTTGTGCTTTGCTCCGTTTTTACCGGATATCTAATTTTATGATTTGATTTGCTCCGAAAATACACGGATATCCGAAATTTTTTTGGTTATTTGCGGATATTTACGGATATTTACGGATATTTGCGGATGTTTAGTTTGATCATTTTAATACAAACAAAAAATACATACATTTTATGAAAAAATATATTTGTTTATCTAAACTATCAAGTAAAATATTTAAAAAAAAAAAAAAAAAATTTAACTTATAACTGAAAGAATTTCCTATAAAGATATTTATTTTTTAATTTGTTAAATTTCAGTATTAAAATAACTAATATATAAATAGAAATTCACAAAAACTTATATATACATATAAGAATTATATAATATATATATAATTGTTTATATACATATACATATATATATATATATATATATAATTGTTTATATATAACGGAGCGGATCATATATCCGTCTCTTAAAATTTTAGTATTTGTAATTTGCTCCGTTTTTAACGGATATTGATTTCTAGTATTTGATTTGCTCCATACAATTACGGATATCCGGATTTTTTGAATCGAATCGAAGCAAATAACAGATCGAATCAAATATAACGGATATTTTGCCTAGGCCTAATCAAATGTTGTTGATAAATAAAACAGGATAATATTTCACCGGTTTCATCTAAATTAAAAGATAATAATTATTCCTAAATTGGGTGGTTTATATTGGAGCTTTGAGAAAATTTCAGATAATTATTTTGGTATTTGGAGTGGAACAAAGCTAAAATGATTCAATCAGTAGTAACACAAAACCAGTGAAATTATTGGTGCTTTAAAAAATTTCACGAAACTCGACGACGGTGACGATTTCAATAGTGAGGTTTGTGGGCCATTGTTAAGTAATGGCCAGTCTTTGTCATTGTCCGAATCTTATTATTAGCCGTTTTTATCATTTAAATTTTTGAACATTGAATCAAAAAGATATTTTGAGAATTCTAGAGAACAAAAAAATAGACTTTTAAAAAATTCATGTAGCAGTAGAAGCTACTAGTTCATGTTTAGTGTGGTTCAAGTAATAATTTCCAGTAGCAAGCAACAATAAGCTCAAAGCACCAAATTTCCACGAGAAACCTAAACCGAAAACAGTGGAGGGATTCACCTTCTTTTTCTTGATCGGAATCGTTTTCAAATCCGATCCTTTCGACTTCCTGAATGACGAATAAGTCTCGACTTCTTCGGTTGTCAACGCCGGTTTAAGCGAGCTCTTTGCGGTTTGGAAATGGCGATTGAACACAGCGGTTGCTGCAATGTTCTCTCTAAGCGAGACAGTTCCGCTTTCTCTGCATAGGCCCTCGAGCTCAGCGCCAGTAAAGAGCTCGGTTTCTTCAGCGATCTTTCTTAGATCAACATCGTCTCCTAGCCTCATTTTGCGTGTATGCACTTGCAGTATCTCAAACCGAGCTTCTAGATCAGGCGGTGGCACGTAGAGTACCTTAAAACAAAGAGATGCCAAGAGATGTTTTAACAATGCGATTTGCTATTTCAGAACTCATCTGATCAAATGATCCAATATGAAAGACTTACAAGATCAAATCGACCAGGTCGCATTAGAGCAGCATCAATTGCATAGGGACGGTTTGTAGCAGCCAAGACGAGAATTCCCTAAACCAAAACCCCCTCAATACTATTGTTAAACCGATAACAGAGATGAGATCTGTTAAAAGATATGACCTTTTTGTGTTTTTGTTTATAATTATATACCTTTGCTTCTTCAAGACCATCCATTTCGGTTAACAGTGTAGATAGAAGTCTTTCTCCAACTGTAGAACTATTGCTTGAGCTCTCGTTACCTCTAGAAAGACCCATGGAAATAAACATGTTAAAAGTCTTTAACGATAAGAGAGTTTTAGGAGAGATAGAGAGAGAGAGAGAGAGAGAGAGAGAGAGAGACAAACCTTTTACACGCGACAACATCAGCTTCATCAAAGAATATTATACTAGGAGAAGCAAGTCGAGCTCTTTGAAACGTATTGCGCAATAACGCTTCACCTTCTCCAACATACATAGAAAATAGCTCCGCGCAGCTGAATCACACCCAACGAGAAGACACAAGAAAAACCAGTTCCTTAAAACAAGTTTCATAACCAAAAGGGGTCTTCCTTAGACCTGATGCAACAATTCTCAACTTTCTGATCCGCAAAATCTATACCTTAAGGAAAAGAAGGAAGCTTGAGCAGCGTTTGCAGCGGCTTTAGCAAGAGTTGTCTTTGAGCAACCTGGAGGACCATGGAGGAGTATTCCACGCATCGGAGAGATGCCCAATTTTACAAATGCAGCTGAATGTTTGATTGGCCATTCAACAGCTTGCTGGAGTTTTTTCTGTCCACAAAGAAAAATACGAAACAAATCAGTCGCAATGAAAGCGGAAGACAACAATGTAAAAGCTATAACTCTTTTTTTTTTTTAAGTGTTGACCTTTAAGTCTCGAAGACCACCAACGTCGTCCCATGTCACTTTAGGGATTTCAACTGTGATGCCTCTTGTTATACTTGGACCAACCACAGATTTTGCAATCTTGAAGTCGAGCGATGTTAGGATAAGAGAATCTGAGGATCTTTTGCTTGCAGATATGGCCGCTTCACGACACAAAGCTTCCAAATCTGCGCCAACATAACCGTTGCAAGATGTTGCTATGGCTTGTAGATCAATAGTAGAGTCTAAACTGAGTTTCTTTGTGTACAGCTGAAAAAAAAGCAAACATGAAGCTCACGAAAAAGTTCCCATCTAAGCAGCAATAATCAATCCTATTTAAGAACTCAATATTACCTGCAGGATTTTTAGACGATCCTCCTCATTTGGCGTGCTCACTTCAACTAAAGCATCAAATCGTCCCGCCCTTCTTAGCGCTGGGTCAATCGCATCCACCCTTTTGACAAGATCGGAGAAAACCACTGAATCATTGCATTCAAAGTACTAAAATAACGTTTTTTAGGCAGACAATAACCTATTTGTGGATGCTACTACAACAACTCTTGGTGCAGATGATGAAGGCTTGTTTGAGTCCATGAGTGTAAATAGTTGAGAAGCAATACGAACATCCTGCTGTCCCCTGCATTTTTAGACAGAATCAAAATTATTCTCAATCTCTTAAAGATCACAATTATAAGCTAGGAGTAAGGATGCAATACCTAGAATCACGCCGAGGACAAAGAACGTCGATTTCATCAATGAAAATCACAGACGGCTTGTCTGAAACAGCATGAGAAGAAGCCTCAGCGAAAGCATCCCGTAAGACCTTCTCGCTTTCTCCCGCATGTCCTCGATGTACAGAATGGGGACTGAACGGAGATCGCCACACAAACGCAAAAGCATAATCAGCTTTCACTTATTGCTCAAAAGACCATAAACTACACAGAGGCTACACGTGACAACACAGTACCTTAAAACAATCAAATGTGCATCACATTCTTGGACAACAGCACGGACCAAGCTTGTCTACAAGAAAACCAAAAATTGCAATAAAGAGAATTTCAATGCCACCATTAAAACAGTCTAATCAGCTAATTGAGCTCATCTTACACTAGTATACAAAAGTTCACAACTTTGATGTACCCAACACACTTTTGTTTACCTTTCCGGTTCCAGGAGGGCCGTATAAGAGCAACCCTCTAGACCACTGCAACGACGAGTAAAAGCAGAGCCATTTAATAGTTGAAAAAGAAAGAGAGAGAAGCCAAGATCATAAAACCAACATAGGTGTTGAACTGTACTTTGAGACCAAGAGTTCGAGCTTCGAGAGGGTAGCGAAAAGGGAAGATGATGAGTTCTCGAAGCGCTTGCAAAGCCCTCTCGTTGCCACCTATTTCCGCTTCCGCTCGCCATGTATCATCGCCGACGATGTTGTCGCAGCCGCTGATTTCGGTTTCCATCAGATTATGAGGCGAAAAAAGAGCAAAACTTTGGGATTGATAAGTCGTGGGCTTTGCAGGGGTTTATCCGCCGGAGCACGCAGACCACGACTAGTGACGGAAGACGTTCACAGTGGGAGAATAAATTTAGGGCTTTTCTTATTCTTTTGATCTTCCAATTTTACCCCTTTTTCTATAAAAACATGTTTGAAATTGAGCCAAGAGAGATTGCATATGACCGAACACCGAAATGTCAAAAACTTGAAAGACTCTTATTATTAGTAGGACTCTGTATACAAATACAACACAAAATTGGGATCTAACAATAGTTGTCTCGGGATCAGTCTCACGGCGCCTGGAATCTCACGCTCCCGGCAGAGGCCTGGTTTGCGGCACGGTTACTTCCAAAATTCTTCCGGTTTGATTCACGAGCTATCCTCGACCCAAACTGAAAACACACAACCAAAGCCCAAAACAATAGTGAGAGAGAGAGAGAGAGCTTAAAAACGCAACACAAAAGCTTTCAACTCATTTACTTGGTTTGAGTTGAGTTTCTCTACGAAAACTCTTCTCTTAACCTCTTCTTCTTACCTGTATTGCTCTCTTAGGCATCTTTGCAACTTCGTGCAAACCAAGCAACTTTGCAACCTTCAAGATTTTAAAGCAACACTTTTCGGTTTATGAAGTTTCTAAAAATGTTCTCGAGGTTTTCAAAAAGTAAGAAAACGACGGCACATTCACCTGTCTAAGAATCTTCTTGTCTCCCTTTCCACTTGGTTGCTCAAGATCAGCGATTTCCCACAAGGGAATGTCAAGGAGAGTCTTTATCACATCTTCATCTAAGAACGGGAATCGCGCCTGAAAAAAAAAAGTGTATATATAAAACATTTAAGGAGAGAGCACAAAGAGAAACGATTCGAGTCTCTCTATTCGTGGCGCTCACATATACCTCTTTACCATTATCTGCAATGCATCGATCATCTCGACCCAAGTTTCTTTTCCAGATTCTCTGCATATCCAATTTCATTTCTTGATCCAACGCAGCCCAGCTGTAAAAAAAATGAACAAAACTTGTGAGATGAGTTAATTATTAGTTTACATCACATAAGAGAAAGTATCTACTGCATGCATATATATATATATATATATATACCTCCCATTTCGATATTTTGTTCTGTGTCTACCATAACCAGCACATTGTTCATCAGCACCAGCGCCAACAAGCAGAATTCTAGCATCAGACTTATATTTAATTTGTCGGTTCTCTTCTTCTCCTGCTTGATTTTCGCTTTCTTCATGAATCCAACCATCACCGCGAGCAGCAAGCCATAGTGCTGTTCCTATGTTAAGGTCCTAGAACATTGCAGAAAAAGATTGTATAATTGTCATCAAGTTCAGAAAGAATGTAATCACAATCCTCAAAGACTTTGAAGTTTACCATGTAGGTGTCTGCAGGATTTATGAGTGACATAACACGCTTTGTCTCAAAGTTTAGTTTCGACAAATCAGCATCGATCTGGACAAGTTTCCACCTGAGATCTCCAAAAACATTTTGCATCAACAGATTTAGTAATAGACTTGTGCATTCATAAAAGATTTTTCAGAGTGTCACCTTCTCAAAGGTGCAATCTTTTTAAGTTCCTTTATTCCAGCCCTGGCGGAGATCCTATCAGGAGCATTAGCACCATCAAAGCTGACATTAAGAAGATCAACTTCACCTAAAACAAAAAGAAGAGATTTTGAAAATCTAAATCAGTTTCAGGATCGATGCTCCAGACGGAAAACAGTGTAGAGGAATGGTTACATTTTGGATCAAGGCACTGATCCAATAGCGCAGCAAGAATCATTGAATCTAATCCACCAGAGAAGAGAACAGCTACTGGGACAACTTCTTTTTCTCCCTGTTTATGCCAATATGAAGATATTTAAAGGTAATAATCACGTGCCTGCAGAAACAAAAAACACAAATCGCTATCTAGTAGAGCATATTTTGAAAAGTTCATACCTGAAAAATGCTATGTAGTGAAGTTCGCCGTCTCACTGATTCCTTTAAAACAACCAATACTGTCTGCGCGAGTCCTAAAACTAAACCTTGTCAGGCATATGAAATTTATACAGAACCGGAGGAGTCTGACGAACTTAAGCAGTACCTGAAGAAGTTGAAAGAGCACTCTCTTCCTCTTCTTGAATTCCGCCAAGCGACGACATTGATAGATCTTCAGGTCTTGGTACAACAAAATTTCTTTCCCATTCAATCAGTTCCTTCCACAAGGTATTTGTCCACTCGTGTTTCGTGACTTCACCGTGAATACATAAACCGGATTCCGAAATGCCGAAAGAAATGCTGTACACTCCACATGGAAGCTCTTCCCAAAATCTATGAATGCTATTACCGTTTTCACCATTTATTCCTGCCAAAAAGCACTTCTCTGTAACGGGGGCTTGGAGTGTACACAAAATTACTCTACTAAGAAAAATACAAACCAGAGCCATGAGACACGGAAGAAGGTGGTGAAACAGACGACAGAAGAAAACGAGGGTCTTCCACGGTTGGCCAGTGAACAAGGAGGCTCCTCCGACCAAAAGCATCTTTACCAAACCATAGCGTTCTTGAGCTTTCCTGATGGATATAAAAAAGCTTCTATGACCAAGTAAAGATGCAACAAAAAAATTTAGCGGCAAGTCACAATAACTACCTGCCAATATATAACGGCCCACGGACCCTTAATCATCGAAAGAACATCTGGCACCAAAGCTTTTGCTTTCTCTAAAGACTTCATGAGAACTTCAGTATCATTATCATCACTGTCAATGTCAATTCCTCCAAACACTTCGCCTGCAGAGGAAATACACCAATCGATATCGTATAGCGTAAAAACAAAAAACGCATGATAATTAAAAAGCTTAAGAAGCAAAACCACACCATTGTAAGCTAGAATGTTTCCAGAAGAATCCACCAATGGCTGTCTTATAGGACTAGTTCCTCTAAGCTGTAATGTGGAACCTATAAAATGCAATTCACCGGAAGAAGTAGTATCCCCAACAAGCTCATATGTTCCTTCGGCAGACTCATAAACAGAGAGTGTCGCAGATTCTTGACCACAAGTTGGTTGAAGAAGAATCTTCTTTTCGCCTACACTGTCAGGACCTCTCTGTCCTAAGACAGATTTGACATCTTCAACAGAGAATTGTAGCTGGTTTAACCAATAAACACCAAAATCAGCCTACTCCAGTTACTAAAACCTTAATACCAAATCAAAATCATTATCTCTATCCATCAATAAAAATTCAAAAGCGTAATCTTTTTCGTTATACACAGATGGCAGAAACGAGATTGAAACTCATCAACCAAGCAGTTTACTGAAGAACAAATCGATCTTAAACCCAATTTAAGATACCGGGAGAAATAAAAAAAGCTTCAATCTTTAACAGTGATTGCTAAACTAAAGTTATTAACTTGACACAGAAAAATAAAAGCACTAAACTTCAAACCCAGAAGTAGAGAAGAAAAAACTCCGAACTCTCACACACACGCCAATACGGAAAGAGATCTAAGAAATCAAAAAGTGACTAACTCGTTCGAAAGGAGGCGCCGAGAGAAACGGCAACGTCGAGAGTTCGATACGAACGCCGCACACTATAACCGCAATTCCGCACATTCCTCCGGCGGCGTTGTCTCTCTCTCCTCTGTCTCCCAAAAGTTGTGACGAAGTTGGTTTAGTCTGTTGTAAGCAAAACTATGATTTTTAAAAACGCTTTCAAGCAATTGAACAAATCGCCTCCGTAGCATAGTGGTGTTGCGTTCGCTTCGTAAGCGAAAGGTCGTGAGTTCGATCCTCGCCTGGGGCTTTTTTTTTTATTCGTACTAATTATTTTGCTTATAGTTAAAAGTGCGATTTTTGTAAGTCGGCTCACGAGCACGGAAACAGACAGCTGGCAAGCCTGGAACATTCGATAACTCCGATATGATTAGGTGGCGAGATATAATTGGATAGTAGCCAAAAGGTTGCAAAAAAGGAATAATATCAAAGTAAAAAAGGAAATATTCCCAAAGTAAAACCCTAGGAGCCGTATATATACATCCCAAAGTAAACTCTTTTTATTATTTGGTTCTCTCCTTCCCTCTCTGTCTCTAAGTCTTACTGAGATTTGATTCCGCTGTCTTCTCTACATTAGCCGGAAATTGCTTCAGGTTCAATCTTTTTTTTTTCATCTTTTTATTTTATGTTTAATTTAGGTTTTACTGTTTCTTCCGCAAAGTTTCTCCCTTTTTGGTTCAGTTTTTCAGCAAAGTCTCAGTCTTTTTTCTCTTTCTCAAAATCGAGCGCTTATAGATCTATGGAAGTTCAATTTTAAGCTAATAATCTATTGATACAAAATAGGTGTACTTGCAATTACAGTACTATATTAATAAATTCACTACTTGCAGTTCTATGTTATGCAATTAGCTTCTTCTGTATTGTATTGTAGTTTAGTGTAGAACTGCAAGATTCATTGAGATACTTAAATTGCAGATTAGGGTTTTTTTAACTTGAATATTTTCTATTGTTTCATAGATTTTGGGTATTTTTTAGTCGATCTGATTTATCGTCATAATTAAAAAAAAAACTGTTTTATGCACTGAAACATGAGATACTCTGTGTAAGCTCTCTTTACTTTGATAAAGGCTTGTGGGTTTTCGATTTATACTGAGATACTTGTTCTTTTCTTAGATGAAAGAAACCTTTTTTGTGGTTGTTGCGTATGACTCTGTTTCTATTCAAGACTTTACTTTCGATTAAGAATGCTTGCGACTGTCTTCAAGATTATTTTCTAACTAAAATCTCTTGGATTATGCAGAGATGACACCTGAATCAAACTCTTCACCAATGGATCCACAAATTGTAGGCAATGCGTTTGTTCAGAAATACTATACCCACCTTTATGAATCACCTGCGGAAGCTCACAGGTTCTATCTCGAGGGTAGTGTGCTTGGACGTCCAGGTCTCGATGGTGAGATGGTTTCTGCCGAATCATTGAAAGTAAGTTTCTTTAATGGCATTGAATCAAACTTCTCTCTTTTTGGCTAGTTTGTTTTATTCATTGGACAAAACTTTCATTCGATTTCGCAGGCTATTAATGATCAGATAATGTCCTTTGACTACCAAAACTGGAAGATCCAGATTCTGTCTGCTGATTCCCAGGCGTCTTTAAATGGCGGAGTTGTAACTCTAGTCGCGGGTTTAGTGATTGGCAAAGATGGGGAAAGAAAGACTTTCACTCAGACTTTCTTCCTTGTGCCACAGAAAGGAAGCTACTTTGTGCTGAACGATGTCTTTAGGTACGTTTCTGGTGAGATTGTTGAACCAGAATCTAGTACCAAGGAGGTCGAGGAGAGTCCTCAAGTAATCTTGTCAAAAGAAATCATCGCTGGTACGTATTTTTCACCGAATCAAGAATCTGAAAATTTTGCAGTTTTTGACATTGTTTTGATTCACATGTTATTGTTGTGGCAGAGCATGTAAATGAAACTGTAGAGGCGGTTATTATCCCTAGTCAAGTGGAAAAACCCGTTACTGCCATAGCGAACGGGCATCCGAAAGTCCATGAGGAGAAAGTTGTGAATGGGAACAGCGACTTACCTAAAGCTGCAGAACCAAAGCCTCAAGAGGACGCCCCCAAGAGATCCTATGCAGTGATTGTGAGTCTTCGTTTGTGTCTAGTTTTCATATCCTAATTGGATTTGTATCTTACAGTAACGTCTAATCTCTAGGTCGGTTTTCAAACATTACAGGTCCAGGCTCTGGCTCAAAACGGCACTCCTTTCAATGTTAAAGCCTCGCCTGCAAAGCCTAAACCTGTCGAAAAGCCGAGAGTTGCTGCTCCTGAGCCCAAAGCTCCTGCCCTAGTTCCTGAACGCACTTCTGCTAAAACCGCTGAACAACCAGGTCAGGGTGGTACCATATTTGTTGCAAACTTGCCCATGGATGCGACTCCGGAGCAACTCTATGAGACATTCAAAGGTTTTGGAGCTATTAGAGGTGGTGGTATCCAAGTCAGAAGCTACACGGTCAGTTTTTCTTTAGGAGGAAATGTATTTGCGTGGTTTCAAAACCTTAAATCCTAGTTCACTCACACGCTTAAAAATCTTGACTTTTCCAGGAGACAAGAAACTGTTTCGGGTTTGTGACATTCGAGAATGGTGAAGCAGTAAAAAAAGTCCTCCAGGTAATGCTTTTTGCCCATCAAAATAATCTCAACTTCAATATAATCCGAAGTTCTTTTCTGATATTGGGATGCAAAACTATAGGCTCAGAAGGAATCTCCAATCAGAATCGGAAACCGAAGAGCAAATATAGAAGAAAAACGAGGCAAGTTTCTTCTTAAGGCAATGTAGAAACAAAAAATCCTAATCTTTGAGTGTTGTTTTTTTTTTTGGATTCTGCTGCAGGCAACAACAATGAAAACGGAGGTAAAGGCTCTGCACGAAACAACGGCAGCAATAGGAATGAGAATGGTTACAGAAACGACGGGCAGGGACCTCGGGGAAACGGTTCCAATGGAGGACGAGGCCAAGGGAGAAACGGACCTGAGAGACGGAACGGTGAGGCTGCTGGTGATGGTCATGGCAACGGTCAAGCCAGAAAATAGAGTTTTTGATTGAGAATCTGAGGTTATTGGAAGAGTGAAAAACATATCATTCTTTTGGCGGATTACAAGTCATTTTTTAGGCGATGATCTTTTTTGTTTTGTATGAATTTTGGATCAAAATTGATTTAATTGAAGGCCATTTTTCGACACATTATCGTGGATATGAGTATGTTATAGAAATGGTACAAGAGGGATATGCTACCGCCGATACCATATTCTCATGATTATGCGTCAACGATAACTTATTCAGGATTTCCGTGTTCACAAACATGCTAGTTTCTGAACACTACTTAACAAAATGTCTAAAAAATTCAATGCAAGTTTGAAACTGTTTATGTTCTACTAATTAAAGTTTCAAAAGTGTGCGCAACAAACACTAAAAGATATATGTATCAACAGTTCTACGCAGAATCACTACTGTATAAATATAACTTTATTTTGGTAGCTATTACCTATGATTTCAGAAATCGATACTTTTAAAAATTCATCTTCCTTAACATTAAAATGGTGGTGTTGCTTGAAACTTTTCAGTTTTATGTAAGACAAAACTGAAAAGAAAAGCAAATAATATAAAATAGAGAATAATAGAAGTGCAGAGCACGTTTAAAAAAAGTAAGGAGACTATAATTCACATGCACATTAGAGTACTTTGCAATTTCCATAAAAAGCGACACAATCTACAAAAGTCACCAAAAAAAGATCCTGCAAACTTAATAAAATGTGATTGATTGTTGACATAGAGATAGTGTAGAACACGTTCCAACCAAATCATGTGATATAATTCCTCCTATATATATATCTTGGGAAATTTCATGACAGTGTGATATAGAAACTTGCGAAATTGAAATGGCATCAGCCTCCTTCACTCTTGCGAAAACTATATAGTTTCCTTGTCTTCCTCTTCTTTCTCGTCGTCTTCATCTTGCCGCTCGTAATGGCCCAAGGAGGGAAAAATGGAGCTCGTATCGGTATAGGTCGCGGTGGAAGTGGAAGGACTGTATGGTTTGAATTTGAAACGAGACCTGGCAAGAACTAATAAAAAGAGAGAGTAATGTGAGAGCAAGGTTGGGGTTTTTTTTTTTTAATAAGGGTTGGTCTCTTGTCATGTGTTTGAAATAATCTTTTTTTTTCTCTTTTGAATTAAGTTAATTAGTACAATGTGATATATCTACTATATATACACGTATTTCTTTTGCTTTCGTTTTTATTTGATTGTGGTTGTAATGACAAGTTGTCTGATAACAGGAGCCATGTTTCAAGAATCGAGTTGTTTCATGGAACCATGTAAAATTAAGCTTCACATCACATAACCATACAAACTTTGTCTAAATTCGTTTGTCCTATTAACAACTTCCAATAGATCCGAGAGTCGACTTTGCTATCTCACCAACCTAAACCATTTTCTTTCATTTAATTGACCTAAACTACTTGTTAAAACGTAACTTAACATGTCCATTTTTGGGATTCCATTCGGTTAAAAGGGTCACTAAAACAAGAAAAAAACAAATTCAAGAACAAGACCATGGAGAACGTGAAGAACACCACCAAGGACATGGAGGAAAACATGAGAACCACCTACACATCGACTGCTTCTGATTTGCTGCTTCTTCTGGTTGTTTCATCTCTTGTGATTGCTTTGCTTGTTTCTTCTGTTCCTCTGTTTCTCCCTTTCCTGATTCACTTGCAGCTCCTGCCAAACTGTTTTTTTTTTACAACAACAAAAAAAAAAAGACACTACTAAACCAATCCAACAAAAAGCAACGAAGAACACAAGTTATAAAAAGATTTTAACTAACATTGGGAAAGTGAAAGAATGTGCGCTGTTTGAGCTCCGGTTAGAACGGTATGAAGTTGTAGGAGTCTTCCAAGAAACAGCAGGATGTTGTTCTTTCTCATGGCTATCTCTTTTATCCTCCTCTTCCTCTCTACGTGATTCTCCTAACTCTGCAACAACTTCCTCATCTGAATCAACAACAACAACCTTGGATTCAACTAGTTTTGATTCTCCTCCTGGCGGAGGAGGCATAGGAAGCCCGGGGCTATAAGCGAGCAGCTCTCCAGATTTGTAGAGCTCGCCTGATTTCATCATATCAACAGTGAAACTGTTGCGTCCTAGGTGAATACTGAAGAGAGATTCGTTCGAAGTGCAGCTCCACTCAGCTTGTATATTCGATTTGCTTCTCTCGAAAACCGACGAAGGGATCCTATTCGGGTCATAGTTTATGCCTTGAGGGTCTTCCTTGTTATCATCATCCCTGTCCATTACTTGAACAGGAGGTGAATCTATTGGAGAAACCTCTTCATCATTTGATATTGGTGACTCTTTGCCATCTTCGGGTAGATGTTTTGGCGGCGATGAATATGATGAAGAAGAAGAAGATGATGAAGATGAAGAAGAAGACGAAGATCTTGAATGTGTTTCTGAGTGAATGATTACACTTCCTGTTTCTTCTGAATTGATCCTTTTATGCTCACCATCTCCATTTTCTTCTGAATTGATCATTATATGCTCACCATCTCCATTTTCTCCTTTTAATAACTCATCTCCTGAAACTTTTTTGTTTCCATCTTCGTTATGTTCTGACTCCATAACACCTAAGAGAACAATCAAAAGCAATCATCACCAATGCCTCTTTTAGCCATTAATTTCTAGGGTTAATCCAACGAATCAAAACCAATATACATAAACAACATCTATAAAGAACATACCTTTTTAACGATTTGATCAGAGCCGTGATTAAGTTAAAACAATATTGATTCAGTGATGATTCTTCACACTTGGATAAGTTGTGAAAATTTTCCTTTCTTTCTTGTTAGAGAGAACGAAGGAGAAATAAAAATAAATAAAAATTAAGATGAGGAAAAGGGGATCTAGGGTTTCGTTGTCAGGCGATAGCAGAACGAAAGGTCTCTCGTAAAGTTCGGAACTTTTAACTAACTAACCATGGCTGCTACGTTTCGCGCCATGTCGACTTCTCTTATCTGTTTTTGTTTGTTGTATCTACCACTTTCGTAATGATTACATGTGGTACGGTCTATTATAGAAATCGTGATCTATCCAATAGATAGACGCCTTGACTTTGAACACGTGGCTTGACGACATACGTTTCGTCTTGTCTCTCTCTGTTAAAAGAACGAAGCGTTTTTTTACTCTGTAGAACAAAAGAAAGCCATTGTTCTTCTTCTGCTGCTGCTTGTGAAACTGTTTAAACAAGATTGTAAACGAAAGGTGAAGTTTTTTTTGGAATAGTTTTTGTAATTTCCCTCTACGATATCATTTTCTTTGATAATTTATCTGTTTTTGACTTTGTTCGACCTAATTGATCGCCGACGATTTGTGTTCTATATAATGTAACCGATCGAATTCCTCGGATTAAGATACTGAATTTGAGAAATTTTCTACTCAATTGGATATCTTCCCTCACTGTAAATTCTGTGGCTTTTCCTTGATTTATCTTCTAAGAACTAAAGACGAAAGTTCTTCAATCTAGATTGATTAGAGATTTGAGGGTTCTCAGAAATGGGCTTCTTGATGATTGATACAGTTTCTGGTCGAAATTTTCTCTTACCATTTAGAAAAATCATGTCTTTTGATTTGTGGGTTTCTCAGTTTCACTGTGATATCTAGCAAGATCAGGTGAAGAAGAAGAAGAGGTTTACAATTTCGTGTCAAAATCGTTGTTTTCAGGTTGGAAACTGTGGGCAAAAGGTCTTATTTCAACTTCTTGCGTAACACCAAGAGCTGTTCATGAGAATGGTGACAGTTTTGGCTCTGATGCATCAGTAAATTGTAAGCAATAGAGGATATAGATTCAACATGGGAGAACAGCTGGATCCATTTTCCGCTTCGAATCTTCCGGATTTCATATCTTCACAAAAGATTGGTAGACCGGTTAATCTCGAAGGGCAAAGTAATAACCGTGGGCACCCTTATTCCGGCCTCAAGAAGAGAGGCCAGTCTAGTCGTTCATGGGTGAAGATTGATGAAAATGGCAACTCAACGGTTTTAGAGCTCGACAAGGCAACTATAATGAAGCGTTGTTCGTTACCATCCAGGGATTTGAGACTTCTTGACCCTTTGTTTATTTACCCATCGAGTATCTTGGGGCGTGAGAGAGCGATAGTGGTCAGCCTCGAGAAGATCAGGTGTATTATCACAGCCGAGGAGGTTATTCTCATGAATGCTCGGGATGCATCTGTTGCTCAGTACCAGTCCGAACTGTGCAAACGCCTCCAGTCAAACCAAAACCTGAATCTCAAAGGTCAATGATTTTTGATAATAAGCTTTGGTGGTTTGGGGATTATGATTGCTGGTTAGATTGCTGACAAAAACTGTTTATATGTGTTGGTTTCAGATGATTTGCCGTTTGAATTCAAAGCCTTGGAGCTAGTTTTGGAACTATCTTGCTTGTCTTTAGATGGACAGGTACGCATCGATGTCTTCTATAAAGTTTTAGTTTTTGGCTTCATCATGCACGATAGATAAAAAAAAGGTTACAGCTTTAAGCTATTGCTAAGCTGAAAAGTTTTTGGTGGACTTGATTTGAATAGGTGAATGAGCTTGAGATGGAGGTGTATCCTGTTCTTGATGAATTAGCCTCGAACATCAGCACCCTTAATCTAGAACACGTGCGCAGGTTAAAAGGTCGCCTCCTTGCCTTAACACAGAAAGTTCAGAAGGTAAAAAAACACAAAGAACCCTTCAAAACCTAGAAAAATTAGTACCATAGATTTTGATTTTAGGGGTCTTTAAAATTGGTAGGTTTGTGATGAAATAGAACATTTAATGGATGATGATGATGACATGGCTGAGATGTATCTAACTGAGAAGAAAGAAAGATCCGAGGCTCATGGTTCAGGGGAGCTAGAAGATAATAACCTCCGTGAGGAATTCGAATCTTCTGGAATAGTTTCCAAGTCTGCTCCGGTTTCACCTGTGGGTTCAACAAGTGGAAACTTCGGGAAGCTACAAAGAGCCTTTAGCAGCGTCGTTGGCTCACACAGAAGCTTGTTAAGCTCCTCGAGCAGCGGAGAGAACATCGATCAACTAGAGATGTTTCTAGAAGCCTACTTTGTCGTTGTTGATAACACTCTCAGCAAATTATCATCGGTTAGATACTCAATCTGTTACAATTAGATGTTTTATTCATTAGTTGACTTCATCATTTTGATCTGTGATCTTGTGTTTGTAGCTGAAGGAGTATATAGATGATACAGAGGATCTGATCAACATTAAGCTGGTAAAGACACAGAAAATCAAGTTTTTATCTCATCCCAAAATTCTTCGAGTCTCTGACTCTTGTGTCCATGTTTTTTCTTAGGGGAATGTACAGAATCAGCTGATTCAGTTTCAACTGCTTCTCACCGCGGCAACCTTTGTGGCAGCCATTTTTGCGGCTGTAACCGCAGTTTTCGGGATGAATCTGCAGGACTCTGTTTTCAAGGATCCGGCGATGTTCCAGTGGGTTTTGCTTGTAACAGGCATTGGGTGCGGATTTTTGTATTTTGGTTTTGTGTTATACTTCAAGCACAAGAAAGTATTCCCCCTCTGAAACTTTTGTTAGAAAGATACATGTGTTAGTTACTTACTCTTGTAAACATCAACGACTAATGATTTTCACAGTTTCAAACTGAGTTTAGGCTTAATCCATAGTGATAAAAATGAGCATTAACAGTAGTAACTTGATTTTGGTTACCACTATGAAAGCGAATCAACGAAAGAAGCTAAAAGTTTAGAACTTTAGGCCAACAAAAGGCATTTGGCAATGGTCAAAACAAAAGCATGATCAAACCGATCTCACGTCACAACGCAAGAAAACGTATGAGCTGGGAACCGTAAGCACAACACTAGCCCACTCAACATTTCCCCAAACTTCATCATCATCACCATTGCGTATTTCAAGCGCAATCACACTACACCAAATGTCCTTGTTTTGGCGCTCATCATCAGGCTGCACAGACTTGTCCCACAACATTAAGAGTTTCCCACCGTAGTTAGCTATTGCAATAACACCACCAACACAATTTCTATTCAATACCTCCAAACCTTTGACCGCTCTCCACTCTTTACGCTTTGTGTCATACCACGACAAGCAACCTTTTATAACACCAGAGTACGAAACAAAGTCTATTGCACATATTCTCTCAACCTCAAGGGCATTTGCTGCAACTCCCCATCTACCTTCTTTTGGATCATAAAAATAATCTTTATCCTGGCTGCTACTAACATAAACCTTTCCCTCTCCTTCTCTCCTGTACAGTCTCTTGATCAAAGAGAAGCGGAGCTCAGGGCCAGGGTCAGGTAAAGATTCCCAAGTTTGAGTCTTTGTGTCGAAAACCTCATCCCAATTCTCGGATTCGTCTGCACTGCAACCACCCATTACGTATATTTTCCCATCGAGAATTCCCGCGACCAGATTCTCTCGAGTCACCTTCATCTTAGGGCCTTTACGCCAGGTGGGGTTAATCCCCTCATTACGGACCAACATGGGACACGACGTCGGTGCAATATTGTATGCTCTGACTGCGTAGGATTTGAAAATCATCTTTGGTAGACGAGGAGAATGTGAAGAGGGTACTTGTACGAACAAAGTATTTTTCCGGTGGACTTGTGATTCTCCTCCTCCATGTCATTGGTTAGGATTTGATCAGGTTTGATCCAGAGGGTGAACCAGGAGGGAAGACGATGATCGGGCAAATGCAAGCAGACATAAAGGACGTTTTCTTGTGTTTTCAAGTGAGATCGCGCAGAGTAGAGCTCATGGGAGAAGATGAGAGTGCGGAATCTTTTGCAGACTAGGCAGAGTTTCGGGTAGTACGATTTTGATATGCGTGCTAAGCAAGTTAGCACTATTTCATCTGGAAGCGACGAATACAAGTCATGTTCCACATCGGAATTTATTGTGGTCAGAGCAAAAGTAGAGATGGTTTTGTAAATTAGGGACAGAGATTTTGTTTGCGTTGCATCTTCTTGTTCCATCGTCATAGCTAAGAAAACACAGTTAGGTTTAGGTCTTTATGAAATCAAGCATATATATACCTTTTGATTTTCTTTTAATTTTGCCCTTGAGTTAATTAAAATGTTTAACCGACCCTTTTTTTTGGAAAAATAAAGTAACCAAAAGAGACCTCCGGCCAAGACCGGTCTGATCCTAGGTGTACAAGTTTCGATGAAGTACTTTGTTAACATGAGATTAGTATACAAGAGAATGCAGACGGGATGATGGTTCTGTTTTAGACCTTTTTGGTTCATATGCTTTTGATATTTTAAACTTTTTTAGTCTTACATGTGTTTTTTTTTGCTTTAACATTTGGCTGCAAACTATTGTTTCTTTCTCTAATGTGTAACAAAGACAATTCAGATTGTAGCCAAAGCCGTAAGATAAAGGTAATATGGCTTTAAGTTATTGCTAGGCTCATGAGTTTGGTGGACTTGATTGATTTGAATAGGTGAACGAGCTTGAGATGGAGGTGTAACATGTTCTTTATGAATTAGCCTCAAACATCGGAACCCTTAATCTAGAACACGTACGCATCTTAAAAGGTTCCCTTAACACAGAATGTTCAGAAGGTAAAACTGTTAAGAGCATATCTATGGATAATGCTTAACAATCCAAACACTGTAACCAGCGAGCTAATCGTTAAGAGCATATCTATGGATAATGCTTACATGAGTCGCTCTTGTAAAGATCAACAACTAATGATTTATCCACCACCACAATTCATATAAAATACCTCCAAACCCTTTGACCACTCTCCACTCTTGACGCTTTGTGTCATACCACGACAATAAATCTCCCATAAAACAATAACCAAACAAAGTCTATCGCACATCTTTTCTCAACATCGAGTGAGTTTGCTTCAGCGCCCCATCTACTCTTACTTTACATTGCATACGTGAAAGAGATAAAGACCAGAAATTAAGAAGAAAAAAAGAAAAGAAAAAAAGCCTAACATCAAGAAATCAACCCTAAAGTGGATGTCTGCCTCATAGAACTTGCATTCATACGTGACAAAACCTCATCCGTATATCAAAAACCCCACTTTTCTAGTCACACTGCCTCTTATAGTAACGCAATGACGGAGAAACCAAGTGTGAGTGCTATTGAAGTGAACAAACTCAAAGCTTCATTCCCTGAAGGATCAAAAACTCCTGTCGGACCAAACGCAGGGGGTCCCGGAAACGTCGGTGTTCCTGGAGCTCCGATCGTCGGAGTTCCTGGAGCTTCGAAAGTCGATGTTACTGGAACTCCGGTCGTCGGTGTTCCTGGAGCTCCGGTCGTCGGTGTTCCTGGAGCTCCGGTCGTCGGAGTTGTCCCTGCATTTCTGTAGACAAAAAAAAAACTTTTAAGCCACGTTATGAAAGACAAGTTTTAACCAAATAACGTCTCGTACCAAATCTTGAAGAAAGGAACTTTATAGTCAATTGTGCTGTTGAGATTGGTTGGTGTGGAAGGAATAAATAATCAAAAATAAAATTTACATTTAGATTTTCCCTTTTTGAGAAAATCTTAAGAGTTTGATGGAAGATTAATTAAGTAAACATACCCAGGACTTGAAGGATAGATGCAACCAGTAACCACAGCTACAAAACCAAAAAAAAAAAAAAAGCAGAGGAAATAATCAAAAAGATTACAGCTTTTACATGATAAAACCAACAAATTTAGACTAGAGATTGTGGGTTTTAAAAGATGAATTACTTGAAGGAGGATTTGGGCTGGTGGTAGCAGTGCCTGAGAAATTACAGCTTCCAGAGACTTGTTCAAATCTAAACCTTTGGTAATAGGTATTCACTGCCCAATCACAATGACTCTTGACATCGTTGGGTTGGTAACAAGGACCTTTCTCTTGGATCGGATTACAGTCTCCTAAAACTCCACATGCATAGTCTATTGATGCTTGAAGCTTTTTCTCTCCAACTCCATCTATGCATAAACAGTAAGTTGCACCTAGAAACAGAGAAAAATGTGCTTTAGATTGAAACCTTATAAGAACAGTGGATGATTTGGATTAAAAAGTGGTTCTTTTGAGAAGATCGTTGTGATTGGTGGAGACCCATATTGAAAAAAAAATATTTGCTTTTAATGAAGAATTTGAGAGAAAGTGGTCAAAAACAGAAAAGACTTACTTGAATAGCTGGTTAAGGCCAAGAGAAACAATAGACCAAGAAGCAATCTCATGATGATTCTTTTAAAGAAGGGACCAAGGCAATTTTATTTTTACCCCAAAGCTAAAAAACACAATCCAAGATGAGAGATGAGATTAGAATAAGTGACTGATATAAGACCATACCATCTCTCTAGTTCCTAGGTTTAACCACAGACAAGAATCTAAAATTTCAGTGTCCAAAACTCAAAAATGTATATATTTTTTCCCAAAAATGTATATATTCCATGGTAAACTTCTCAAAATTTGTAACACAAGAATGTAGAATCATCTAGAAGATATCATCAAAATCCTGGAAATATTATGTGAATATCTTAATTCAATATTGTATCTATATAGTTTAGGAAATTTCTCTATTATATAAGTGATGTTTTTTTTGGAAAAGGATATTATATAAGTGATGTTAACCGTCAATATTATGAGAGTGAATGAATTTCTTCCAATATTATACATTCCTCTCATCACCTTCAATATTTAAATCTGTTTATTTATAATGCCAAAGTTGTAATTATTAAACCCTTTCGCAAAAAAAAAAAAACGTTGTAATCATTGATTTATCGTTTGGTACGACTCAATTATTTCTAGTAAAAAAACAGCATAACCAATTAATCGTGATTTGATCTTGAGACTGACCATCCATAATGGTCTTTGAAAAGCGTTTGAGTTGGAAAAATGGGAAATAGTGTTGTATTTCATTGATGGACGAAGAAACTTGGGAAATAGTGTTGTATTTCATTGATGGCTGGCCGCTGGCCCTCTCTCTCTCCTACTGAAGAACCGAGATTTGACATGGCGGTAGATTTTTTTTTTTCATCAACACCAGAATTCTCTTGATGGATCACCAACGAAGAAAGGGTGTGATACCGTCATGGAAGCGACGGTTTCTCTCCTTCCAAAGGGTGTGATAACACAAAGAAGACATATAGTTTACCAGCCGAGTCATGAGGTAGTTGAGTGCTTTGCCTTATGAGTTATGCCAAACCAGTTTATGCCAAGAGACCTGACAAAATTCTTGAGAGGATCAAAAGTGTGGTGGAGGCTGCGCTGCCGCGGAATTTATTGAAATTAAATTTGATTTTGAGTTAAATTTAATTTTGGGTTGATAATAAAATTATTAAACCCAAAGTTGAGTACAAGTTTTAAAATTCTTTAGAAACATCATTAAAATATGCATCCTCTCTAAATGTTTCTAGAGAATTCTATTAGTTAATTAATTAGATATTTGTGTAGAAAATTCTAGAGAATTCTATTAGTTAATTAATTTAAGATTTGTTTAGAAAACTCTAGAGAATTAGAAAAAATCTAGGAAGTAA
>JAHZTW010000005.1:12798437-12848313 GCA_020283515.1 Alliaria petiolata | reverse complement strand
TTTTACGACGATTTTTTAATTTGCCACGAATTTACTACGAATATTTTCCCCTCGATTTGCCACGAATTTACGACGATTATTTATTTTGCTACGAATTTACTACGATTTGTTTCCCCTCAATTAGCCACGATTTTACGACGATTATTATTTTGCTACGAATTTACTACGATTTATTCTCTCTCAATTTGTCACGGATTTACGACGAATTATTTACCTCGCTATTTTACGACGATTTTACGACGACACTATTAACGACGATTTTACGACGAAACTTGGATCTCCCAATATTAACGACGAATTTGCGACGAATTTGCTTTCGCGACGATCGATTACCGACGATTGAACTTTCGTGGCAAATTCGTTGCGACTGTCGATTTACGACGAATTTGCCACGAATTCGGCCCTCGTAAAAAGTATGTTTTCTTGTAGTGGATGATGGTTCTGTTTTAGACCTTTTTGGTTCATATGCTTTTGATATTTTAAACTTTTTAAAATATGATGGTGTGTACTCTTTGTCAAAGCCGTAAGACAAAGGTTATATAGCTTTAAGCTATTGCTAAACTCATGAGTTTGGTGGACTTGATTTGAATAGGTGAATGAGCTTGAGATGGAGGTGTATCCTGTTTTTGATGAATTAGCCTCAAACATCGAAACCCTTAATCTAGAACACGTCCGCATATTAAGAGGTTGCCTTAACACAAAAAGTTGAGAAGGTAAAAACTGTTAAGAGCATATCTATCGGTTATGCGTATATAACAATCCAAATACTAACCAGCGAGCTAATCTTCCTTCTTTACAATATCAAAAAGAAGATATATTCAATCCTTTGTTTTTATTTATACTGTATTGTAAAAGTAGTAGCAAACCCTCCGATAAACTCAGAGTCTTCCTTCAAGAGTCGATTACTAGCTAGAATTGTCTTTGTTACACACCAGAAAAAGAAAAAAAACCTACCCTACCCTACTGGTCATCAAGAAAAAAGCATATAATCAAACCGGTATCACTTAAAACGCAAGAAAACGTATGAACTTGGAACTGTAAGCACAACACTAGCCCACTCAACATTTCCCCAAACTTCATCATCACCATTGCGTCTTTCCAGTGCAATCACAGAACACCAAATGTCCTTGTTTTGGCGCTCATCATCAGGCTGAACAGACTTGTCCCACAAGATTAAGAGTTTCCCACCGTAGTTAGCTATTGCAGTAACACCATTACCACCACAATTCCTATTCAATACCTCCAAACCTTTGACCTCTATCCATTCTTTACGCTTTATGTCATACCACAACAAGCAACCTTTTCTAAAACAAGAGTACCAAACATCCTCTATCACACACCTGCTCTCAACCTCGAGTGCCTCTTCTGCAACTCCCCATCTACCTTCTTTCGGATCATAAAAATAATCCTTTGTCTCGCTGCTCCTAACATAAACCTTTCCCTCACTCACCTCGATTGTCTTGATTGAAGAGAAGCGTAGCTCAGGGCCAGGGTCAGGTAAAGATTCCCAAGTTTGAGTCTTCGTGTCGAAAACTTCAGCCCAATTCTCGGATTCATCTGCGCTGCAACCACCCATCACGTATATTTTCCCATCGAGGATGCCCGCAACCAGATTCTCTCGAGCCACCTTTCATCCTAGGGCCTTCACGCCTTACGTGAATCAATCCATCATTAATGACCCATATGGGGGATGACGTCGGAGGAATATTGTATTCTTTCACTACGTAGAAATTGGAACCAACCATTCGATAAATATTGGTTCCCAGCGAGAATATGTAGAGGGTGAACCTACCAACAGAGTATTTCCAGTGGACTTGTTATTCTCTTCCAGGTCATTGGTTAGGATTTGATCAGGTTTTATCCAGAGGCTGAACCAGGAAGTAAGACGGTGATCGGACAACTTTAAGCAGACCTGAAGGACGTTTTCTTGTGTGCTCAGGTGAGATCGCGCATTATAGAGCCCATTATCGGATGAGATGAGATAGCGGAAGGTCTTGGAGACTAGGCAGAGTTTCGGGTAGTACGAGGTCGATATGCGTGCTAAGCAGTTTACAACCATCTCATCTGGAAGCGACGAAAACGACGGAGATGGCGATGCTGGTTCCACGTCGGAATCCATAGTGGTCAGAGCAAAAGTAGCCTCGAGACACAGATTTTGTTTAGGTTAGGGTTAGGTCTTTATGAAATACCGTTTTGTTTTTATTTTAACTAGGAATAGAACCCGCTTAGCGGAGGTATTTGTCGTATATTAAAACTTAAACAAAAAGTTATTTTAAATTATTATAAGTGAAAATACATAAAACAAAAAATGATGATAAAAATACGTAAATATTCAGAAAATTATAATTCTTTAAAAAATAAATAAAAAGATATGATCTTCTAAAAAAACAAATTTTTGAATTATTAACAATATAAATGGAAAGTTACAAAATAATTTAAATATAAAAATTTGTAAAATACTTTCAAAAAATTTTAATTACTAAGATAAAAAATAAGAAAACAAAAAATTATAAGACACACAACTCTATAGAGTATTTTTTTGTAGTGTTAAAAAATATTATATAAAGTTAATTAGGGTTAGGTCTTTATGAAATACCGTTTTGTTTTTATTTTAATTGAAAACTAATCCCTTGAGTTTATATTAAAATATTTAGTCGACCCTTTTTGGAGACAATATCAGAGAGATCCCGGTTTATGGTTCTGTTTTGGTCCTTTGGACCTTTTTGGTTAATGGTTTAAGTATTTAAAAGTTTTAAGAATGGCGATTCGATTTCAGTTCAGTATACTATGAGGAAGGATTTGAAATCTGGTTTTCTAATTATTGATTTTTTTTTTATTGTTTGGCTATATTGTTAGGGTAAAAGGTTTCAAGCTTCACAAAACAGTTCACATTCATTGTAAAAACGGGTTTTTAAATTAATTTTCCATTTTATTCCAGAAAAAAAAAAAAAAACATAGAGATCATGAGCATACTGATAAGATAAGTATATATGTTCTTTTCGATTATCTCCTGCATTCTTCAAAACATGCTCACAAGTGAAAACATAAACAAAATGTTTTTCTTTTTCTCACTCCTGAACCATTGAACAGACCAGCCGCTGCATAACCATCACCAAATCGACAGAGAAATCCAGACAAGAAAGACCAGCCTCGACTGTTCCAGTCATTTAGGTAAGCCTTGAAAGAGACAAGTAGAGAAATCTGATGTTTTAGTATATCAGAGAATTCAAGGAGTATATAGATGATACGTACAGAGGATCTGATCAACATTAAACTGGTGAGGACAGACAAAATCAAGTTTTTGTTATCTTGTTCTTGTCTCATCCCAAAATTCTCTAAGTCTCTTAGTTTCAACTGCTTCTCACCGCGGCAACCTTTGTGGCTGCCATTTTTGCCGCCGTAACCGCAGTTTTCGGGATCAAACGATGTTCCAGTGGGTTTTGCTTGTAACAGGTATAGGTATTGGGTGCGGATATTTCTGAAAAATGCCATTTCAAATCATTTTCTATGTCCTGATAAGGCCATAAGAACAGCGACCGCATACTCATAAGAAGTATGGCCATAGAGAGCATACTCATAAGAAGTATATATATGTTCTTCTCGATGATCTCCTGTATTCTCCAAAAAACAATACCCGGCGATGTTCCAGTGGGTGTTGCTTGTAACAGGTATTGGATGCGGATTTTTGTATTTTAGGTTTTGTGTTATACTTCAGGCACAAGAAAGTATTCCCCCTCTGAAACTTTTGCTAGAGAGATCCATGAGTTACTCTTGTAAAGATCAACAAAACAACTATATATAATGATATTCACAGTTTCAAACTGAGTTTAGGGTTAATCTATAGTACTGAAATAACTAGACGTTCAAGATTTTTAAATAACAAGAAGATTTCGGGTATTTGAAACATAACAGAGTATTACCACGCTAACTTGATTTTGCTTGCCACTATGAAAGCGAACCAACGAAAGAAGCTATTTTAAGGAAGAAGAAAAAAAGTTTGCAACTCTAAGCCAAAACGATGACTAGAATTGTTGTTTTTGTTACACACCAGAGAAAGAAACCCCCTACTGGTCAAAACAAAAGCATGATCAATCCGGTTCCACTTTACAACGCAAGAAAACGTATGAACTGGGAACCGTAAGCACAACACTAGCCCACTCAACATTTCCCTAGACTTCGTCATCACCATTGCGTCTTTCAATCGCAATCACACAACACCAAATGTCCTTGTTTTGGCGCTCATCATCAGGCTGCACAGACTTGTCCCACAAGATTAAGAGTTTCCCACCGTAGTTAGCTATTGCAATAACACCACCACCACAATTTCTATTCAATACCTCCAAACCTTTGACCGCTCTATACTCTTTACGCTTTCTGTCATACCACGATAAGCAACCTTTTTTACCCCAATGGTACGCAACATTCTCTATCACACAACTTCTCTCAACCTCGAATGTATTTGCTGCAACTCCCCAACTACCTTCTTTTGGATCATAAAAATAATCTTTCTTCTCGCTGGTACGAACGTAAACCTTTCCCTTTCTCACCTTCACTCTCACTCTCTTAATCAAAGAGAAGCGGAGCTCAGAGCCAGGGTCAGGTAAAGATTCCCAAGTTTGAGTCTTTGTGTCGAAAACCTCAGCCCAATTCTCGGATTCATCTGCGCTGCAACCACCCATCACGTATATTTTCCCGTCGAGAATTCCCGCGACCGGATTCTCTCGAGCTACCTTCATGCTAGGTCCTTCACGCCATACGCGACTCCACTCATCAAGGACCCAAACGGGGGATGACGTCGGAGGACTATTGTATTCGTCGACATCGTAGACTTTGGAACCAATGCTACGATATAACATACTTGGTACACGAGGAGAATATGAAGAGGGTATACCAACCAACAAAGTATTTCCGGTGGACTTGTTTTTATCCTCCATGTTATTGGTTAGGGTTTGATCAGGTTTTATCCAGAGGCTGAACCAGGAAGGAAGACGATGACCTGGCGTAAGCAAACATGAAGGACGTTCTCTTCTGTTTCCAGGTGAAATCGCGCATGATAGAGCTCATCCGAGAAGATGAGAGAGCGGAAGGTCTTGCAGACTTGGCAGAGTTTCGGGTAGTACGATCTCGATATGCGTGCTAAGCAGTTTACAACCATCTCATCTGGAAGCGATGAAAACGACGGAGATGACGATGCTGGTTCCACATCGGCATCCATAGTGGTCAGAGCAAAAGTAGACTTCGTTTGGCAAATTAGGTTCAACAGAATTAAGAAAACATTATTAGGTTAGGTCTTTATGAAATCAGCATATTAATATATATACTTTAAAAAAAAATGGAAACTAACCCTTTGATTTAATTAAAATATGTAACTAGTCGATCCTTTTTCGAAAATTAATAATCATTGAGATTCCGGTACACCAAGACCGTTCTCGTCCGATGGGACAATTATAGAGAATAAATAGATCCAATGAAATTCCAACTTGAGATGTAGAAGTTTCTAATTACTTTGTCAACATTGAAGACTATTACAAGGAAATTTAGAGTTCCCTTCATTTTGAAGTTTCTTTGAAGACTGTTTGTTGTTGGAAGAAAAAATTGATAAAGACAATTGGGTTTTATTATTTTGTATTGTGTGAATAAGAGATGAGTTGAGACCCAAACAAATGGAAGAGGTTAAAACAAATGGAATGTTTCCATTAGCTATAACTCATTGTGGAAGAGGTTAAAATAAATGGAAAGTTTTCATTAGCTATAATTCCTCGTGGAAGGAGCTTAAACAAATGGAAAATTTCCATTAACTATAACTTTTTTGTGAAAGTTAAAGTATCACACATTGGAAACTTGGAATGTTTTCAAGTCTCCTCTCATGCTATATATATATATATATATATATATATGATGGGTTAGCCTCTCTTTTCAAATCATCCAGAAAAACAATAAGCTTTAAAACACAAGTTCCAGCAAATCCCTCTCGTCTCTACTGTCTTAGGGTGAGTCTCGAGAGTATAGCGTAGATCTTTAGTTTGCTGCGACTTTAGTCTCAAACACGGTTGTATCTGAGATTCTGAATCTCTACAAACCGCCATACTGCGGGAGATTTAAAGAATTAAGGAAAAAGATCATATATCGACTCCGTGTATCGTCTTTCTTTAAAAGTTTTTTTTTAAAACGTTTTTATACTTTATAATCGTTTATTATTGATTTCAATCGTTCTTTGATTCGTGATTTTCAATCTGGATTTTTGCGGTCCTACA
This sequence comes from Alliaria petiolata, assembly GCA_020283515.1. Classification (NCBI taxonomy): domain Eukaryota; kingdom Viridiplantae; phylum Streptophyta; class Magnoliopsida; order Brassicales; family Brassicaceae; genus Alliaria; species Alliaria petiolata. Next base: position 12,842,059 of record JAHZTW010000005.1, on the reverse strand, counting down.
TTTGTTGCTCAAAGAGTGTCACCTTATATTTACGTGTGACGCAAGTTGAGTGGATGATGTCTAGTAATGCCGCGGAATTGCTCTGTTTTTGGACCTTTGGGGTTTTGCTTGTAACAGGTATTGGGTGCGGATTTTGTATTTTTTTTGTTTAAACCTGTGTTATACTTCAAGCACAAAAAAGGTAAGGTATTCCCTCTCTGCAACTTTTTTTTTAGAGAGATCCATGAGTTACTCTTGTAAAGATCAACAACTATAAAAAATCTCACAGTTACATAGTGATATTAACTAGACGTTCAAGATTAATAACAAAAAAAAAAAAGCGAAAGTGATGATAAAAGCCAAGGAATTGAATTTGAAGCATTACTAGTAATTAGATTTTGCTTACCACTATGAACGAAAAAGTTTGCAACTTTAAAGCCAAAAGGCATTGGCAATGGTCAAAACAAAAGCATGATCAAACCGGTTTCACTTGACAACGCAAGAAAACGTATGAACTTGTAACGGTAAGCACAACACTAGCCCACTCAACAATTCCCCAGACTTCGTCACCACCATTGCGTCTTTCAAGCGCAATCACACAACACCAAATGTTCTTGTTTTGGCGCTCATCATCAGTACACAAAGAGAATATGATGAGAGTATATCTACCAACAAAGTATTTCCGGTGGACTTGTGATTCTCCTCCTCTTTATGTTTTTAGTATTTTAAAGTTTTAAGAATGGCGATTCGATTTCATTGATTGGATATCATGGTGTAATACTCGTTGCATTTCTTAGATGTTTTTTTTGTTGCTTTAACATAAACTACTGTTTCTTTCTCTGATGTGTAACAATAACAATTCAGATTGTAACCAAACCCATAAGACGAAAACCAGCAAAGAAAAACATTTGAGACTTTTTGCAGCAATTAGCGACACTCTTCCCTCAAGGCTCTTCCTTATCCTCTCAAGAACCGTTTTAAAAGATGGCCTCCTGGTGGTTTCTGACAAGTTCATGAATCCTTTTAGCAGTTTTTTTTTAGACATATTTTAAAATGAATTGCCTTTTCAAATCATTTTCTATGTCCTGATGAGGCCATAAGAACCGCGACAGCAACTATGAACATAAAGAGCATACTGATAAGAAGTATATATGTTCTTCTCGATGATCTCCTGTATTCTCCAAACAGCAATATCCCCCAAAACGTGCTCACAAGTGGAAGTGCCTGAAACCCATCAAAACCAAAGTAAAAGATATGTTTGTTTGTGTTTTTATTTCACTTTTAAATCGTTGAACAGAGAACAAGTTTCTAGTCTCTTGTAAGAAACCTGAACAGCGTCTGCAGCTGCATAGCCAGCGGCTTGACCGCCCATAAACTGAAGACCATTACCAAATCCACAGAGAAATCCAGCCAAGAAAGACCATCCTCGACCGTTCCAGTCGTTTAGGTAAGCCTTGAAAGAAGATCTTGGGAGACCGAGTATAGGCCAATAGAGAAAACTGATGTTAAGTATCAGAGCCAGCACAAACGAAGAGACTGAGAAGTAGAAGAAAGCAGTGTACACATTGAGTTTGGGAACCCCATGTTTCAAAGTGTGCCATTGATCGTTTGTCGCTAAGTTGAATGCAGGTGAGAACAGAGAGAAACAGATGCCGGCAAAGAAAGTTATCCCCAGCCCAATTATTGTACTTTTCCCAAAGACCTACCAAATGCAAATCTTGAATTTTTCAAGAAACTAATAGCCATATGATCTGTAACGGAAATGAAAAGATTGTTTCACCTTTATAGCTCTTTGTTTCTCAAGCTCTATGAGAAAAGCTGCAGTCCCTTCTTTCGCTTTCCCGCTGTTTCCAGGAGTTGTCTCTACTTGAAAGGAAGAAGTAGTCTCTAAACTGAAACAAGATCCAAGATTAGTGCCAAACCAAAACAAGAATAATTATGAGCTATAGTTTACGAATCTTTTTCAACCTTTTGAAATCTTGGAGTTTGGATTTGTTATCAGCTGCATTTGATTTATGAACAGCAGAGCCGAAACAAACAGCGATCAAGAAACAAGCCACACCCGGGAAAAGGACCTCAGCTCTGTTGATTCTATCATCCAAGAAATAGTTCAAAGTTGTGCCTATGCAAAAACAAAAAGTTCATGAGAAGAAGGAAAGAATCAGTTAAAACTACTTTTTTACTAGCTGAAGAAAGAAGAGTTTACCGATAACAACGGTGATACTAGCTGTGATGACTTCAGTGACAGATAAACCAACAAAAGCCCAAGCATATTGTGTTGCTAAGTTCCCAAGGCTAAGAACTATTCCTCCAGTCATTGCAAACATCACAGACTGCCAATTATCCTGTGATAAAAAAAAAAACCGCGTTTCAACAAGAATCGAAATGAGAAGCATGTATGTATCATGCATATATGGATATGTAACTGACTTGAGAAAGCTGTGTGATGAAATTTGGTCTGCTTGGACCTATTTGGCCTAGTGTGAACGCTATGATCACTGCAGCTAACAGGTTTGTGATTGTGTAGTCAAGATAAGTGTGTTGAGGAAGCCGACCGCGCCTTTCGGTTAGAGTCATGATCGCTGGCCATGTCCCTAAGAAGAGCAGAGCCAAGAGCATGCAAGCGATTGCTCCGGCTTTGCTCTCAATCATGTACATCTCTCTTTTTTCTCTCTGTTTGAAATCACGAAAAGCCGCTGCATTAAAGTAAAGAAAGGAGATTATTCAGGCTATTCTAATCTTCGATGTCTCGTGGTTAAGATGAAGCTAGTTGATTTCAAAGAAGGCTCCAAGAACATAACACACAATACACATGCTGATACAAGAAGGAAACTCAAAACTCTGTTTCACCAAATTTCATCAATTTCCTCGACCTAGAGTAAGCACCGATGACTGTTTTCTGGAGTGAACATAAACATTTTAAAGATCGAACACTCAAACTGAGAGGGTTTATAGTTGTATCAAAGATCTATTAAGATCTCAGGGAAGGAAAACTGAAAATTGACAACCATAAGGCAACACAAGAAGGTTGAAATCTTTTGGGTTTCTAAAGAAACAATAACAAGGCAGACCCAAAAAGTAAAGATCTTTGACTAGTGGGTTTCTTGAAAGAGAGATTACCTTTTTAGAGCTTTTGTCCTCGACTTTGAGGAAGAACAGAGACCAGAGAAGAGAGAGAGAGGACAAGAAAGAAAGAACTTATTACAAGCTTTAGTTTACTTCTTTGCTTATAGATTCCCATTTGATTGGGAGATTCAGAATTTACTTGCGGCTGTGATACTACTGGCAGATCCAGATAGAGACAACTCCTTCCCAATTCATTTTAATTTATAAAATAGATAAATTCTCAGAGTTGCGTTCAGATTAGATTCCTTTGCCAGTTCGCAAGTCAACGGCTGACATATAATCTTGTCTTTAATTTATTGGGAAAATCATGCAAAAATCATTCAGAAATCAAAAAGTAAGATTTTTTTTTTTTGTTTGTTGCTAAAGAAGAATGTTTATAACTTTAAAAATGTGAAATAATGAGCTCATAATCTTCGGGTGCAAATGGTTGCTATGTTAGAAGAACAAAATTGGAGGAAAACATCAATTACTCTATGTTCTTCTAAAAGTTTACCATTTAACATTTAATTGTATTCCACCAAATTATTGTGGGTCCCACACAAAAAGTAAGAAATAACTTTTGTTTCTCTGAAATTTAGTACTCTAGGAAATACCAAAGGAAAGAGTTGAAAAAAAATTAGTTGAAAAACTCATTACAGTAAAATCTCTATAAATTAATAACGTTGGGACCGTGAGGTTTTATAAAAAAATATTAATTTATAGTGATTATTAATTTATAGATATATTATTTGGTTGAAAAACTAATTTTGGGACTGACAAAAAATATTAATTTAGCGAAGTATTAATAAATCGAGTATTAATTTATAGAGGTTCTACTATATTCCCCTCATTTTTTTCCTCTCATTTTTATTCTTCTTATTCCTCTCACTTACAACCATTTGCACCCTTCTTTTTTTCTATCTTTCTAGGAATTGTTAGTTACTCTTCGAATGTTTCACTACAAAAAAATAAGTATCAACGAATTTCCTTGGGATAACTCATATTGATTGCTAAATCATTCAAAAATCAAAACTGAAAAACAAAAAAAAAGTCTGGAACAAAACAAAAGAACTTGGTCAAAATTAAATTTCCATCCAACTACCGTTTAAAATTTTGAGAATTAATTTAATAAAACGATGATTCGAATTCTTTTATTTAAAATTTTGAATAACAAATTTCTTTTGTGGTAAACAAAAGATTTATTTCAGACTTTTTAGCATAATCTATGCTCTAGAGATTAGGTTAAATAATATAATTATTTTTGATAACAAACAAAAAAAAGTGGGATATCAAGGGATGTTAAAACAGAGAGAATCAGGAGAAAATCAGAGATGCAAAATTGGATTGGAGCTTCAATGGCTCCTTCTTGTCGACCCAGATCCAGACCCAAACCCATAGAAGAGGTTTCAATATTTGAAATTATATTTGCAGGCTCTTTCTTGCTCATGTTAACGGGATTTGTGTCCGGCATATACTTTTACGCGTGTTTTATGCCCTGGCCAGATCCAGATGATCCAGATATGCTTCCGAGGCCTTTCTACCTAATTATGGGCCTCCTTCTCGGCTACGTAACCTTTAGGGTCGCCAAAGATATTTACACTGAGTTACGTAAGAGGCTGAGAAGGTTTATGGGCAAAATTGGATCAAGGAAGGATAATAATAATAATCCAAGGAAAGACAAAGAAGAAGAAGAAGAAGAAGAACGTTGCCCAATCTGCCTCGATGATCTGGAATCAGGTTCTGCTTTTGTTGTTAGGCTACGAGTTTGTATGCATAGATTTCACCGTGATTGCATAGATATATGGCTTTTCAGGAGTCCTTGTTGTCCCACATGCCGTTCTTTTGCGACTCGAAACAATTATCTCTGAGTTCATCGATTAATTATTATATGATCCATCTCTCTGTGTTATTGTACATGGATCTAGTCATCTAGGCTTATCTCGTTTTTTTCTATATATAATCAACAAACAAACAAAAACACACAAGCGCAGTTATTAGGACATTAATGATACTAAGCAAATCTATATGCAGCTGATTCAAATCAAATTTATTCGTTATTGATAACAATCTTTAGTACTACTTGTTAAGAAACTCTGCAAATCTCTTGACAAGTTTACGAGCATTATCAGTATTAGGAATCCTCAAATGATGAACATGACCTTCACCTTCAATCTCCATCACCTCAACTTCTCCTCCCCATCCACTCTTCTCCAGCTTCGCCGCGTAACCCAAACCTTGCCTCACTAACCCGTCGTCTCCGGCTACCATCACCAGAACCCGTCCGCAGCCCAATCCGGATAGATCCGACGATTCTGATCCGACCACGTTGATCAACGGATCATCCGCTCCGTTCTCGCTGTTCGGACTCGCGATCCCCCAGCTCCTTTCGATCCTTCTCCTCCTCGTCTCGTCTCTCGACTCCAGTTCGTCAATCGGAGTTTTCCCCCAGAAATACGGATGAACCAAGACAATCCCTGAAATCAGCGAATCCGGTTTCTCCTTCTTCGCTCGAATCGCTACATGATGCGTGATGTTTGCGCCGGCGCTATCTCCGGCGAGGAACACTTTCCCGAAATCGGCGTGTTTGTTTATCCAATCTTCCGATCCGGTTCCATCGATATGAGAGAATACCCATTTGAGCGAATCCCACGAATCCTCGTACGGGATCGGAATCGGGAACTCCGGGGCACGGCGGTAATCCACCGATATCGCTAAGCAGCCGGCGGCGGCGACAGCCGAGCTGAGGAAAGTGTGGTAAGTCGGTGAAAAAGCTGTTTCGATGATGAAGCCACCACCGTGGAAGTAGACGAGGACTGGGAGCTTTTTCTCGGTTCCAACGACTTTCTCCGGTAGGTACACGCGGACGGAGAGGTTTTTCTCCGGCGAATAGACGGCGTCCTTGGAAACGACGCCGTTTTGTGGGTCTAGAGACGCCGGGACGAATGTTTCTCCGGCCAGACGCTCGATGCGGCCACTCTTGTAGACTCGATAACCCGGAGGATTGTCGAAAGCGATTTCGGAATCCATATGTTGTTGCTTTGGATTAAGATTAGAAAAGGCAATGTTAAGAGTGGTGAAGATGGTGAGAGTTTTTGTTTTGGTGGGATTTATAGAAATGAGAAATTTTCGATTCTCGGTTCTGTTTGGTTCGATTTTGTGGATTTCGGTAATGATCAACCGAATTTTTGAACCTAACTTTGCTCGGTTCTATTCAATTTTGCAATTTTCAGATTCAAATTCGATTCGGTTTTGGCCTAAAAATTAAGAAATCTATTTTAGTAGTGTTAGCAATTGGTTTGGTTTCGTTTCGTTTGGTTAGATTTGAGTTCGATTTGTCTGGTATAAATAATGTTAGCAATCTCGGCTTTTGGGTTCGGTTGAGTTTCAGATGAGTGTAGATGTAAATAATGCAAAGCTTATCAATAATGTATGATGCAAATGATTGAACTCCAATTATATTATATATGATTGAACTCCAATTATATTATATATATATATATTGTATGGAGGAAAATAAAACACGCAACTCATTCATGCTCGTTGTTCACGTTTAGTTAAGTCAAATCAAGAGAGTACAATCATTTCTTTAGCCATCCTATCCTTGGTTAAAAAACGAAAAGTCACGTTGTTAAAAAAGTTTACTTGTCACTTGCACAATAAAAATTATTATATTCTATTGTTGACATGTAAATGTGACAGATCAAATTTTCTTAACTAAACGAAATATTTTGATTAGTTAAATTAAAATTAAATAAATTATAAAATTAAAATACTAAAATTAATAAATTTAATTTTACAGAAAATAATAATTACTATGATTTTAATTTGTTTTTACATATATTCATAATAATTATATAAAATACGATTACAAAATTTTTACAACCAATATATATTATATTTATATAAAAATAATAATATATTATCCAAGAATATAGTAAATAACTAAATACGCTATACCATTTTCATCTCTTATTTTTAAAAAATTTATATCATACTCATATACATTCTCTCTAGATCGAAAATCTGAGATCATAAATAAAATGAAATGTAAACGGATGAAAAAATAAATTATAATAAGATAAAACAAATATGAATAAGAAGTAGAAGTAAAAATAAAAATAAATCTCTAAACTTTAGTTTTTCTGTAACACTCTCGCGCTTTATTTTAGGGAGTCATTTAAAAATTTTAAGAAGCAAATTTTATAATAAACGCATATGCGACTCAAATTTTATAATGAACACTAACCATAAGAAAATTATTTTCTTCATCAAACCAATTCCTCAATATTGGTCGAAGAGATGAGCGGAGAGATACCGTAGAATTTTATAAAATATGATTTCATAAATTTTATAACAAATATTTATTATAATTTTTATTGAAAACTAAAATTACTAATAGATTATCCAATGTACTATATTTATTTTCAAGATAAAGTCAAATATTATATTTTAAATTTTTAAAAAATTCTTTGTAATTTTTATTAATATTTAATATAAATTTTAATTTTAATCCATATATCATAAAATGCTGAAAACTAAGAAATTTTGATTAAATAAAAAACGATAGAAACGATTTTCGTGATTGTTCTTAAACGCCAAAAACTGCATCGTATAAAAACATAACGTTTGCAGAAAATATCAGAAATACTAGCCAACACCTAAATATTACAATTCACTTATTTTTAACTCATACTTACATGAATAAATATACGCATTTAGTTCTTTTTAAAATTCAACCATATATTATAAAAATATATATTACAAAACATATACTTTATTTTTTTAACACATAAAATCCATACTTCGATTTTTCCACAAATATGCGTGTGGATATAAATATTAATTATGCAAAAATAAAAGTCACATGCGAACTTGTCGTGGTTAACCTCGATTACAGTCCAAATTTAATTTTAGTTATTAAACAATTTATATTTTTTTTAAATCTCTATATGTCATAAGAGCGGTGAGGTGGTTGGTATGCATGAATGTACGGACCAACCATCTATCAGCTCTTAGGATAAATAAAGATTGTAAAATCTATTTTGATTTAATTAGCAATAGGTCAAAGAAAAATATATACTAAAATATATATATTGGCACGATTATATTGTGTAAAAAGAAAAGAAAGTATAGTATAGATAATATTCAATACATATTATAAAAATTTAATTATTATTTAATATAAGTTTTACATTATAATTATATGTCACTGTAAACGGTAGAAAAAATAAAAAGTTCTAAAATAAATTAGTTTCAAAAGACCCAAAACAATATAAAACGTTTGTGTGATTGTTTTTAAACACTCAAACTGTATATGTATTAAAACATAACATTTACAAAATATATAAATAAAAATTAATTAATACTTAAATATTACAACTATTTATGTCTATAAAAAAATTATATTTGCACATGCGTGCAGACCAACCATAAAAATTAAATAATTATTATATATTTTAATATTTTCATTTTATTTAGTTATTTACACTTTTTTATCTAAGAAAGTATTTTAAAATATTGGTTAATAGTTTTTTATCTTCAATTTCTATTTAAATGTATAACATTTTTCGTTTGATTTATCGTTATTTTATTATTATTAAATATTTTTATAATGTATTATTACATAATTAATTATGTACAAATACATCAGCTTAATTATACAATATAAAACGTAGTATCAAGTATTTGTCACCTCACTATATAACAAGAAAAGTCATTAACGTATTATTATCTATACTCATGAGCTACCCAACCCTACCCTAACCCTAACCCTGGGAAAACCCTTTTGTAAAAACCCTGGTTGAAAAAACCCTTAATGGACCCTAGTACCAATAGGTTAGAACAATAGGGTGTTGATAAGTTGTAGGGTACCCACGGGTACCCCTGAGTCTTTTTTTCATACTTTTCATGCTTTGATCATTTGTTATTATTCCAAAACCGAGATTATTCCTAAACAAACAATAATTGGTCCAAAACAGAACTTCTTCCATACATGATAACATGAAGCATTCTCGATAAACATATAACATAGAAAAGTTTAAGAAATCAAACCAAAACGCATTCAAACTCTCGAAACAAAACGCATTCAAAAAGCACTCTCGTTTTCGTTTTCATCTTCAAAATAATCTTCAACATCACCTAAAATATGAAGTTATGTTATTAGTCAAACAAAATAACTTAAATACAAGACTTTAAGAAGCAAGAACTAGACTTTAAGAGCAATTCATTACCTTCGAATTCTGCAAAACCACGCAGCCAATTACGAGTGCAAATCAATGCTTGGACATTCTTTGGAAGGAGGCGGTTTCTATATGGATTCAACACTCGTCCTCCTACACTAAATGCTGACTCTGATGCCACTGTAGTGATTGGAATGCTAAGCAGCATAGATGCTAGAGAAGCTAAATCACCATATCGTTGCCCACTGTTTTTCCAATAGCTTAAAACCTCTATATCTTTAAAAGACCTCAAATCTAGCCTCGGTTCATCTAAATAAAGATCCAAATTCGACTTTGTATTGTCCAAGCCAGGTTGGATGCTCCTCTCAAGCTCAAAGAGATCCTATATTATAGAGACACTAAATTAGAAGGGAAAAACACTATATTTATGACGTGAACTTATAATGTAAGAAGGGAAAAAGGTACTTACATAATTTGTATCATCTTCTAATGGTGATTCAGTTAGAAGATCATGTGGAGTTGGTCTTGGACCTCTTGGTGATAAGTTGGCAGAAGAGGAAGCCCAAGATTTGTTCCTAAAATCTTCATAAAGATCCTTCAAGTTTTTCTTAACAATTTCGATTTTCTTCTTAGCAGTACTAGGATTCATTTTCTTATAAGCCGATTCAAGTATTGGTAGCTTCAACCTTGGATCTAAAATAGCTCCCATAGCTAATATGAGACTGTACTCATCCCAGTACTTTGCAAACTTAAATTGCATCGGTCTAACCATTTCTTCCACTTGAACATCACCACAAATGGCATACTTCCTCAACAGACCCTCAATTTTCCACACTTGTAGGAAATACGCATTAGCTGTGGGATATTTAACTCCTGACATATATGTAGTGATGGTACTAAATGGCTTCAACAAGTCACAAATCTTTTCTCCACGATCCCACTCATCATCAGAAGGAAATGATTTGTAACTTCTGTCACACTCTTTCAGGCTAGCAAATGCTAGTCGAAACTTCAAAGCTCTAGCAAGCATATCATAAGTCGAATTCCATCTGGTAGGTACATCTAAGGATAATCCAGATCCACTCTTAATACCTACACTCTCAACACATGCTGCAAATGCATCTCTCCTTGCTCCAGATGCTTTCACAAACTTGACACTGTCTCTAATATTCTCGACAAGACCATTGGCTATTTCCAATCCTTGTTGCACTATGAGATTCAATATGTGAGCACAACATCTTACATGAAAAAACTTCCCATCACATAACAAGCCATTGCCATTAATCATCTGAAGACGATGCAAAAGGATTCTCTGCATACTATCATTACTAGTAGCATTATCCAAAGTCACTGTGAATACTTTCTTCTCCAAACCCCATTCCTTTAAGCAACTAAGAACTTTGTTAGCCAGTTCTTCACCGGTGTGTGGATGTTTCACATCGCAAAAAGCTAGGATTTTGTTATTTAACATCCACTTATCATCAACATAATGCGCTGTCAAACATATATATCCCATCATTGTGGTCCGAGCTGTCCACATATCTGCTGTGAAACACAATCTGCCTTTGAATTCTGCAAATATCTTTTTCAGCTTCTCTTTTTCTAACTCATACCTCCTATATACATCAGCTCCAGCTGTTTGCCTACATATATGATGACACTTTGGGTTCAAGTACTTATCTCTAGCTCTGACTTTTTCATATTCCACATAGCGAAAAGGCTGGTCATGATAGATGATAATCTCAGTGATCATCTCACGGTCCACTTTGTGATCATATTGCCTTTCTTCAGCTAGCCCTGGAGGCCTTTTTGGACAACATTCCAAATGACGTATCAAAGATGATGTTCCTTGACCAGTTTCTGATACTAACTTCTTATTACAGTGTATGCAACGACTCCTTCTTTTACCATCTAACTCTACTCCTACCGATACAAACTCTTTCCAAACAAAAGACTTAAGGCGTTTGTTAGAAACAAGTACCGATTGAGTCGCTTGAGTCAGTTGTATTGCACTTTGTGATTGTGATGCTTCTTGAGTCGGTTCTGTTTCATCTTCTCCATTCGTTGCTGCCATGTATTCATTCTCAGCACTAAGTGCATCAAGTAATTCCATTGACTGTGTATCCATTATACAAAAAAAAAACAAATTTGCGATTAGGATTAGGACTCAAATCTGCGAATGAATGTAGCAAATGGGTTTCGATTCTAGACCATAAAGGAGAAGATGATTAGGAGTAAGACTCAAATCTGCGAATGAATTACTAAAAAATTTACAAAATCAGAAGAACCCTAATTCCCAAATTACATACCCAAAAACTTACTTGGTCGAGGATAATGAATAAGGAGGATAATTCCCAAATTACATACCCAAAAATCGACGGTGAAGAATCAAATCGAAGATAGAGTGAAGCGAAGAACAGGTCTTGAGAGACTGTCGTCGTTTGAGAGAGATCGAGAAAACACAGGTCTCAGACTCTCGAGTCTCGATCATGAAAAAAAAATTATGAGTTTATATAAAACATCGTCGTTTTAAGCTAAAAATGTAGATAAAAAAAATCCTATGGATACCCTAAATTCGTTAGGGTAACTTTATTTGAGCCCGCGTGTAAATAATACCCGCTCGGTTTTAGCCCATTTCATTTTGAACAAAAAAGGTAGGGTAATGGGCTTAGAATTTTGAAAGGGTTTAGGATACCCATAGGGTAAAAACCCTTTGTTAACACCCGTACTAGTCATGAGTCATGGCAAAAGATACTTATATATATTTTTGGAAAAGCTAAACTACTTACATTTTAATCATCGCTATGAACTTTTTACTTTCTGTGTCCAGAAGAAGCCATGAGAACTGCAACAGCTGAAATAAATAAGTTCTTCGCGACGATCTTCTCTACTCTCCAAACAAAACCACTCCCCAAAATGTACTCACGAGAGGAAGCGCCTGAGACATCACAAAACATATAGATTCAAAATATTGGAGATCTTAAGTGAAGTTTTTCTACCTTTATGGCTCTTCTGTTCTCAAGCTCGATAAGAAAACTTGCAGTCCCTTCTCTGTGTTTCGTTGATGTTCCACCACTAATAGTACTCTCTATGTCTTTTGTTGAATTTATCTCTGTTTCAGTAGATAGACCTGAAGCTCTGGAAAGAGAACAAGATTAGTATATATATATATCAGTAAGAAAACAGATTGGTTAGGACCAAAAAAAAAAGTGAGAGGAATTTAAATCTTGATTACTCTTGATTAGTCATTTCAAAGTCTCTTAGCTTGGTCTTGTTATCGCTTGCATTGGATCTATGAACTGCTGATCCAAGAAAAACTGCGATCAAGAAACAGGCCACACCGGGGAAAAGAATCTCAGCTCTATTGATTCTATCATCCAAGAAATAGTTCAAGGTTGAGCCTGAAAGTTGGTAAAACAAGAATGATTTAAGTAACCATTTTAAACCAAAATTGTATGACTATAATATATATATGAACTCCATGATCTAACCTATGACCACAGTGATGCTTGAGCTAATGACTTCTGTAACCGATAAGCCTACTAAAGCCCACGCGTATTGAGTTGCTAGGTTCCCGAGACTAAGCACGATCCCACCCGCCATTGCAAACATAACCGATGGCCAATTATCCTGAAAAGGAAGAAAAAAAAAAACAAGAATATGAACAACATAATATATATATATACAACCCTCTCTTTGCATACATATATGATCTAAGGTGATTTATGTTTATACCTGAGCAAGCTGAGTGATGAAATTGGGGCTGTCGGGTTTTGTAGATCCGATTTGACCAAAGGTGAAAGCTATAATAACGGCGGCCAACAAGTTTGTGATGGAGTAATCAAGATAAGTGTGTTGAGGAAGACGACCACGTCTCTCTAAAAGTGTAAGTATTGCTGGCCAGGTCCCTAGAGACAGTAAGGCTAAAAGCATACAAGTTATGGCACCTCCTTTGCTCTCCACCAGATACATTTTTTTTTCGGGCCAATAAAAAAAAAAGCGATCAAGATGGATCAGCCCTGCAAGTAAAAATGTCGGATTAGAGGCAAAAGCAGTGTAAAAGTAAAGATGCTTGGAGAATTTCGGAATCACCTAATCCTTTAAAGCAGATTAAGAATCCAGATGAGACATCAACTTCCAAAGATTCATGGAAACAGAAACTAGACAAGATTCTTGATTGTTTCTCATGTTGATGGAAACTTAACCCTCTGTTTCAGTTACTGATTTTAAGTGCATATCCAATTGGATGTCCATAAAACTATCCATGAGTCCATGACAAGAAAAATTGAGATTTTTTAAAGATAAATTAGAACCAAATAATCCAAAATGGGTATTGTGAAAAAAGACACTACCTTTGCTAGGTTATGCAAGAACAGAGGAGATGTCACTTGTACAAACAAGTTCAAGAGAAGTTTCCACTACATGAACGAACTCGTTTAGATCTTTTGTTCAGAGAATGTGAGGGAATACTGAAGATTGACTCAGTTTTATGGAAATATAATTTCAATTTTGGAAAAGAATCAAAATATATAAAAGAATTGAATCTTGATCGCGAGATTCCAATCTTTAGATACTTTTTTGACTTTTCTGATATGAATTAATTCTGGAAAAGGACAATTACCGAACTTTTGTTTTCCCTCATTTGAAAAGTTCAAACAAAGTAAAGACAAACTATCAAAAGTTTATGAAAATTAATCTTATAAAAACACATCCAGTTATTACTATGACAGATAATTCCTTTACTTAGAATCGAGCAGTAGAAAAAATCAATATTAAGAGAGAAAAAACTTATAACATTGGATTACACATGCTAAGAAACTTTTAAATCAATACACATGCTAATAAAGCATATACAATAGAACTAAGAAAAAGCTCATCGTTTCCGGTGACCGGAGGACGCAATGAGAATCGCAACGGCCGCAACAAACATGACCAACATGCTAACCAGAAGCACATAAGTTCTTCTCGACGATCTCCGATACTCTCCGAACAACAATATTCCCCAAAACGTGCTTACAAGAGGAAGTGCCTAAAACCAAAAAAACAGAGCTCATATACTCAAAATCAAAATGCAAAGCTTTATAATCAATCAAGAGAGCGAAAATCGAGAGATAAAAAAAAAAAGAAAAACTAACTTGGACAGAGTCCGCTGCTGCATATCCAGCGGCTTGACCTCCCATGAACTGCAAACCGTTACCAAACCCACACAAGAAGCCAGCGAAAACAGCCCAACCTCTACCTTTAGAGTCGTTTACATACATCTTAAGCGATGATCTCGCTAAGCCTACCATAGGCCGGTAAAGAAAGATGAGGTTTAGGATCAGAGCGACGAGAAAACCCGCGATGGAGAAGTAGAAAAAGGCCGTGTAGACAACGAGCTTAGGTACGCCTTTCGGCAACGTGCTCCACTGATCGTTTGTCGCTAAGTTGAATGCAGGAGAGAACAGAGAGAGGCAGATTCCGGCGAAGAGCGTTATGAATAGTCCGATCATTATGCTCTTTCCAAAGACCTGCGAATGACGAGGGTTTTAGAACACCGGGTAGTAGTAATATACTCTTCTCTTGCTATGTAATCTTTGCTAAAAAAAAAGTTTCGAACTTTGAGTTCGGTGTTTCGGATGTTTTTTCTCTTTTGGTCATTGTAATTGAACCTTGATTGCCCTTTTGTTCTCTAGCTCTACAAAGAATCCTGCAGTCCCTGCTTTCGCCTTCTTGGCTAGTTTCTCTTGAGACTCGACCTCGGTTTCCTCTGTTACGGATAACATCAAAGATAAGATCACACAAGTCCATCAAAAGATGCAAACTTTGAGCAACAATATTCCACCAAAAGATCCTAACTTTAAACTATATTGAATATATAGGCTTTACCTTTTTCAGGGTTGTCTTCACCTTTTTTGATAGAAGAATAGAAATCCCTGTGAAAGGTTACTTAGGTCTATGTTAAAACAGAACAAGTTTTAAAAACATGGGAACAATGAGGGAAGAAAGAGCAAAACATCTTACTGTGTCCCAGCTTTATACTCGCTAGGTAAAGACTCGAGTTTGGCTTTGATATCAGCTGCGTTAGAGGAATGAACCGCAGCGCCGAGGAAAACGGCGATCAAGAAGCAACCAACGCCGGGGAAAAGGATCTCGGCCTTGTTAATCTTGTCGTCCAAGAAATAATTCAACGTTGTGCCTATCAAACTCAACGTTACACGCAAGAAAACCAAAAGGACATAAAGTAGAGTCATTAGTTCATCACAAAACGAAAAAAAAAAAAACGTAGAGATTTCAACCTTCTGATTGTTTTTTTTTTTTTGCGTCTATGTTTTATGAAAAAAAAGGTTTGAAAGACATAGATAAATTGAATTTTTTAAAGGAAAAAAGGTTTGAAAAATATTTGATAAATGTTTTATTTTTTAAAGAAATTGAATTTTGATTTTGTATTTTATTTCACCACCTTAAACAGTGAAAGAGGAATGCATACCAATGACAACGGTGATGCTTGCGGTTATAACTACGGAGACTGATAAACCGACAAACGCAAAAGCGTATTGAGTCGCTAAATTCCCAACGCTTAGAAGCACGCCGCCTGCGACTGCGAATAATACAGACGGCCAATTTTCCTATACAAAAAAGAGGTCTTATAGCCACGATTGTTTCTTTCCATTTACGTTTACGTTTGCGTTTCCATATTATATAATACTATAACAGGAAGATAAAACAAACGCCAACGCAAAAGAAAATAAAAATGTGTGGCGTATGTGATAAAGGAAACTAAAGAAGAAGAAAACCAAACCTGAGGGAGCTGAGTGATGAAGTCGGGTGTTTGAAACGTGCTTTTTCCAACCTCACCGAGCGAAAACGCGATCACGATTGCGGCCAAGAGATTAGAGGTTGTGAAATCAAGAAAAGTATGTTGAGGAAGACGACCTCTTCTCTCCAACAGAGTCAAAATCGCTGGCCAACTTCCCAAACAACATAACGACAGTATCATACATCCTATAGCTCCTGCTTTGCTCTCAACAACATACATCGTAGCTTCTTCTTCTTGCTTCTGCTTCTTTTAACACAGAGACTCTTTTCTTTTGATATTTATGGGCTTTGCCTCTTACCCGGTTATTTCCACCGCTTTGGAGTCCTGTCCGGTTTATCTAAACCAGATTTTCTCTGTTAACTGCATGTATGTTGCGTGGTGAAGGTTACGTGTGTATATCAAAATTTATGTCAATAAAGGACTTTAAGACACATCGGCATTTTCAGCCTAATAAGACCAAAAAAGAGCTCATAGATGTTTGGACTTTGACAAGTGATCAACTTTTTCTTCACATGTTATTAAAACCGAGAATATCTGTAACCACATCTTTGATACTCCCTGGAGCTTCGAATCTGATAAAATGGGTTATAGTACTACACTTAAAAGCTTTAGTCTCATCTTCCTTTTCAGACAAAAACATTTTTATTAGGAAATTAGGTTGCAGTAAAATGATAGCCACAAAAGAAGATTCCAAATTTCACTACTAAGTTATGCAATAATAAAAACAAGGTTTTGTTTTGAAGGGGGACTTAAACATCTAGTCTATGAATCAGTGGCCGTTTCCGAGTTTCCATCACTAGATTTGTCTTTTGTCGGATGATTGAGGAAGTTCCCAAGCAGCCTTTGATCCAACACCATGTTAGGTACCTGCACAGTAAAGATAGATACTTCTTCAGAACAGCAGAAACAGAGAGATAAGAGATGAGAGAAATGAGAGAGAGTAGAGCAAAACCTTGTCCCCGAAGAACATTTTGGTGTTACGGGCAATGGCATCGATGAATTTGAGTTCGAGAAATTCAGGGGTGAGCTTCAACTTGTTTGCTTCAGCTTCTTTCAGTACACTTGGGACATTGATCAGAGACAAAAGTAAACATTAGACACATTATTCTGTTGTTATATGTTCTTTGTTTTTCTTTAGAAAATAAATGAGAATAAAGACTGGCTATTACCGGTAGTAATCTGCATCCGCAAGACTCTTTTGACGATCAAGGTACATCTGATTCTCGATATCTGCTTCTCTCCGTGAACTGTCTTTCTCAGTCAGCTTCTGTTGCATCAGAATCATGCTAACATTGGCGTTCTTCTCGGCTTCACTAATGGCCATTATTTTCTTTGTCTCTGCCTCTTTCTCAGCAACTCTTTGTTTCTCAATAGCAATCAAGACCTTATAAAATCATCAATTTTCCATTGTGTAAACAGTCTTAATCCGACCTGTATTGCTAAAGAGAGATCCCTACATCTCTTTATCATGCATTACAACAGAATTGAAAATATGAGCAAACCAGTGGACATCGAATTGCCAAGGGTCGAAAAGAGTGTACCTTAGTGCGTTCCTCTTCCATTTGCTCAAAGTTCCGCCTTACACTCTCTGGAATTTTCGGCTTTGTGACACGCACACTAATAATTTCAATCCCCGGAGCATAACGTGTGCAATCAGCCTGAAGAGCCTCTTTCATTCGCTCATCAATCTGAAACACATTTGATCGAATGAATGAATTACCGAAAATCATTGTACATTGTCCAGATATCAGACACAAAGTAAACATTATCCAAAGTACGCTTTATTCACTAAAGCCTTAAGATCAAAGCTTATATGATTCCAACCCCTTAAGATCAAAGCTTATATGTTTCCATAAAAGGTTATTACGGCTTCCCAATATACTCAAGTACCTGGTCAAAGATGTCAATGTAGACTTGCTGAAGCGAATGAGAGCTGCAGAACTGGTTGATCTCATGATGAATCTTGTCATATATCCACGTGTTATCATAGTTCACACCATAGTTGAGCAAAGTGTCGTAGACATAATCCTTACGCAGACGGTTAACAACCTAAAAATCATCATTTCACTCTGGTCATTACATGTGAATTTAAGATCAACAAACTCTATGCATTGGAAATGCCAGCAGAAAGGTGGTCTCACCTCTATCTTCTCAAAGGTAATCATGACGCCTCCTTTGGTACCACAAGGTATATCCTTAACCTAAGGCATAGAGAAGAATTACTTAGTAAGAAGCTAACACAATCTAAACACCTCCAAGCTTCTTTTCATGGTATAAAAAAACTTACCTGATCTGTTTGGAGAGTAACTTGAACAGGCTCATAGTTGGTAATGAAAGGAAACTTCAGATGAAAACCTAAAAGCAAGTTTCAAATCAAATAACAACAGTAGAAGAAGGAGACGGTGATGACACTGAGAAAAGAGGATAAGTAGTAATACCTGGCTCTGTAATCATGTTTAGAAGAGCACCACCTCTCCAATATGCTCCAACGTGACCTTCGGGGACTTGGTGCACCAACGACGAAGGGAACATGACCTGCTAAATCCATTAAAATCAGTCCAAGCAAACCCAAAAGCAAGATCAAAAATCTAGGTTGAGAAGAATATGATTAAAGTCGTCGTCTTTAAAAGTCAATTTGGGATACAAAGCTCCAACATTGCGATCGTGGGTTAACTCAAAATCGAAGGAAGAATCTAACTTTAAAGAGAGAACCGATTCAGCAGAGGAGATTAAACTGGGATGCGTGTATAATAAACACCGTCGAATCTTAATAGCTAGAAGTGACAATAACATACCAAAGCGGCGATTGCAATGAAAACACCGAATGCAAAGAAAATCGAAGTTACATCGCCGCCGGGTTCTCCGACTGGAGGACGGAGACCAGTTTCTGTTCTCCGTTGTTGAGGATCCATGGCGAATTTGCTTGACCGGGAGGGTTTTTTTTCTTCTTTGTTCAGTGGAAATTGGAAAACTTGGAGAGGGGTTTTACAATAGAAAAAGCTTTTAGTTGTCTTATGGGGTTTTTATATGGTGTAGGAAGAAAGACCGTAACTTCGTGTGAGTATACTAATCGACCCGTTGGATGGAGAAAGAGTCAACGGGTCGGGTTTTTTTAAAAGATAATGGGCTCCAAAATTTATAGCTCATTAAATTTTTAAATTTTCTTTTTTCGAAATATTCAAATCTCCAGTAAAATCGTTTTTTGTTTATTTGTTTATTATACTTTATATATGTCCTATTTTAATTGATGTTCAAGAGTTTTTTTTTGTCTCGGTTTATTTGATTTTCTCACATATCTATACAAATTTTTAATTGATTTTAATCTAACTTTAATTAAAAAAAATATTATTATATGAATTCACCAAAAATATTTCTATTTTTAGCTGTTTGTCTTTCACTTTTAAATGATATTTTTAAATATAAATTATTTTTCTTAATATTTGTACTTTTAGTCAGAACATCAATTAAAATGGGATAGAAGGAATATCAAACTCTTACTACACTAGTTAAGTCATTCCAATTTGTTAAGAATATTTTAAGCGAAGTGTTGTTTAGTATGGATTTTCAAATAATAAGAAAAAAGCTAAGATTAGCTTGCTCTTTACCTTTATATAATTTGTGAAGCTCTTGAAATTTTATTTTACAAAATTCGGATTGAATATCTACATTTTCTTAAAATGTAATTTTAATTGTCTTTTTCGAAAAAAGTCTTATAGATATTAAACGACATCGTTTTAAGTTCCACACAAACCGGCATGATAAAAGATCCTTGTGCATTGGTCTTGTCTCAAAGAAATAGTATTTTTAGTTTGGTTGGCTTAATGTTATCTAGTTCATGACTTCATGTGATGGATCATGACTTTAATACAACCAACAAGTTGGTGATGGTGAGTTGTTCACAAATTGTATCAGATTTGTGACCGATTAATTTCTGACCAAACAAAAAAAAGAAAAATTTGTGACCGGATTAATTTGACGACCGAGATCTAGTTTGTTCTTGACAGGGCTGATTCTTTATAAACCGGTTAAAAAATCAATCATGGTTTTTAAAAACCTTTACAAATCAGGACCAAATCCAAATAAAAGTGAATCGGTCGGCCTGGTTCACCACACTACTGTATCTTTTTGTTTTAGAACCATATAAAATGCTAGTAGTACTTTGGTATGAATTTGTTTGGGTTTAATGAAGGTTGTTCCCCAATTACTAAAATCAATCGGTTTAGAAAACATATTTTTGTTTGGTATTGACTTACGCATTTCGGTTTGGTTTCTCAGTTACGTGACGTCTTTGTAACATGTCTACAATATCTTTATAACGCTACCACCACTTCCCATGTTGTTTACATTCTCATTATGTTATGTGTTCTCTTTACTCTGCATATGACACTTAAAACGGAAGATTCCCATTAAATCAACTCTTACTTTACATTGCATACGTGGGCAAAAGACCAGAAATTAAGATAAAAAAAAAAGAAAAAAGCTTAACGTTCAAGAACTCAACCCTAAAGTGGATGTCTGCCTCAAAGAACTTACATTCATACGTGGCAAAATCTCATCCGTACATCAAAAACCTCAAACCCCACTTTTCTAATCACACTGCCCTCTTATAGTAACGCAATGACGGAGAAACCAAGTGTGAGTGCTATTGAAGTGAACAAACTCAAAGCTTCATTCCCTGAAGGATCAAAAACTCCGGTCGGACCAAACGCAGGGGGTCCCGGAAACGTCGGTGTTCCTGGAGCTCCGGTCGTCGGAGTAGTCCCTGCGTTTCTGTAGACAAATAAAAAAAGCTTTCAAGTCACGTTTTGAGAGACAAGTTTTAACCAAACAATGTCTCGTACCAAATCTTGAAAAGAAAGGAACTTTATTGTCAACTGCTGCAGCTGTTGAGATTGGTTGGTGGCTATGTCTTGATGGTGTGGAAGGAATAAATAATCAAAAATGAAATTAAAATTGATTTTTTTCCCCTTTTTGGGAAAATCTTAAGAGTTTTATGGAAGTTTAATTCAGTAAGCATACCCAGGACTTGAAGGATAGATGCAACCAGTAACCACAGCTACAAAACAAAAACAAAAACAGAAAAAAATCATCAAAAATATTACAGTTTTTACTTCATAAAACCAACAAATTTAGATTACAGATTTTGGTTTATAAAGATGAATTACTTGAAGGAGGATTTGGGCTGGTAGTAGCTGTGCCTGAGAAATTACAGCTTCCAGAGAGTTGTCCAGATCTTTGGAAATAGGTATTCACTGCCCAGTCACAATGACTCTTGACATCGTTGGGTTGGTAACAAGGACCTTTCTCATGGATGGGGTTACAGTCTCCTAAAACTCCACATGCATAGTCTATTGATGTTTGAAGCTCTATCTCTCCAACTCCATCTCTGCATAAACAGTAAGTTGCACCTAGAAACAGAGAAATCGTGTTTTAGATCGAAACCTTATAAGATGATTTGGATTAAAAAAGGGTTCTTTTGAGAAGATCATTGTCATTGGTGGAGACCCATATTGAAAAACATATTTGTTTTTAATGAAAAGTTTGAGAGAAAGAAAGAAAAAAAAAACTTACTTGAAGAGCTGGTTAAGGCCAAGAGAAACAATAGACCAAGAAGCAATCTCATGATGATTTTTCTAAAGAAGGGACCAAGGCAAGTTTTTTTTTTTACCCCAGAGCTAAAAACACAATCCAAGATGAGAGAGAAGAAGAAGGAGAGAGAGAGAGAGATGAGATTAGAATAAGATGAGAGAGATTCGGACAGAGAGAGACGAGTTTATTAATCAAAGTGACTGATATAAGACCATACCATCTCTCTAGTTCCAAGGTTTAACCACAGACAAGAATCTGAAATTTATAAATCCAAAATCCAAAAATGTACACTATAAATTAATAATATTAGACTATAATATTTTATTAATTTACAGAGTTATTAATTATCTATAAATAGCATCAAAATAATATTTTAACAATAAATTCATAATAATTGTTTTAAAAAAACTATAAAACACAATTGAATCAATAATAAAATAATTTATCGAATAATAAAATAATTTATCGAATAATAGTATTTCATTGATGGACGAAGAAAGTTGGGAATGGACACATTTTAGTAAACATTTCCATTACAGTTAATGCTGACCTGGCCCTCTAGTCTTTCATGGTTGGTGCACGATACATTCGAAGTTTGGTAGTTAATAAATACTTTCCTCTGGTATCACTATTCATAAATATTATTTCTTAGGTCGTAATATCTTTATTTTATACCTAAAACGGTAATTATTAACCCAAGTGTCGGGTCAAAAGTTAACCCAGCATTGGTTTTGATGGTTTCTGCAGACTGTTTTTTTTTTGGTCGGATGGTTTCTGCAGACTGTTGTCTCGGCATGATCGTCGTTATTTCTTTGCAATACTTTTTTTTAATAGCAGATTATTATTTTTTTGTTAGACCGAATAACTTAGCTATAGAAGGTATAACCTTAACAAATTTAATTTACTAAGACAAACAAATTAAGCACGATGAAGAGAGGAATTCCATCAAACACACAAATTCAAAATAATATCAAAAAATTAGTGAATAACTCAAGTGTTTTCAATCAAATAGAAAACTTGTCCCACCCACTAAACATTTTCGTCAAAAAAATTGTTTTTAAACACATCAAACCATATATTTTGATTTATTTTTATTTTGTATCTAAACAAAAAATAAATATTTTATTTTACACTTAAACAAAATTACAATAGCAATAGCTAGTTATGTAATGAAGTTTTATTTGTATGGTAAACTTTTAATTTAAATAAAATTATAATTGTGTTAATTTTTTATTTAAAACATAAAATAAATGGGTAAAATTTGTATATTTGTAAAGTAAAAAGTTTTTAAAAAATAATAATAACTAATTAAAAATGGAAGATACTTGCAATAATTTGTTTTTTAGAGTAGAAGATAGAGATAACCATTGGAACAAACCCCATCTCTATTTTTAGAGTAAAAGATAGAGTAAACCATTGGAGATAGTCTTATATTAAATAAAAAATGACTCTTTAGTGTGATTAATTCTCGTTGTTCATTTAAAATGATTCTTAAAAACCAAAAACAGTTAGAAAGTGTACCTTCAAACCTCAATTTACACCAATCAAAATACTTTCTCATAACCAAAAAAAAAAACTCCAACACATTCCAAATTTTGATATTCTTCTCTCATAATTATTGTTTTTGTCATAAAATAATATTGTTGTGGGTTGCAAATAGTAGTGTAATATGATCACTCTGAAAAATTAGATACAGTATAAGGTGGTGCTTAGGCTTTTTAATTATGTAATGAAAACAAAAAGAATATATATCTCTGACTTTTAGAGCATAATTGATAATTCTAATTAAGGACCCCCATATCTAGTGATCCGTTTATATAAAATAGAGCACATCGATCGATCGCGCATGAATAAACAATAAAATTACCAATAAAATATTCGGAATTTGATGGGGGTCCAGATCAAACGACTACTGTCTAAGGTATATGAGTAATGAGAGTATAAGATGGTCATAATGATTAACTAATTAAGTGCATAATAGTATTCAATATAGGTTAGTTATGATAATTAATAATAAATTCGATATATAAAAATACTCGCTAGTCGCTACCTCCTACTACTAGAATAGGACCCGCATATATGCGGATTTTTAATTAAATATTTTAAAATCCGTAAAAATAAATTAAAAACAAAATTCAATAATTTGAAATTTTTTTTTTACTTTTTAAATAAAATATTTTAAAACTCGTAAAAATAAATTAAAAACAAAATTGAATAATCTGTAAATTTTATTTTACTTTTATTAATATTTTCATATATATATATATATGTTTTAATACTCTTATATGAATTATGTTTATTTCTAATGCTTTATCTATAGATATAGATTTATTTATTTATTCTAAACTTTTGACGCATCCTTCTTTTATCATAATTATATTTATCATAATTAAAATCTAGATTAGGATCCGCATATACTCAGATTTATAATAATAAAATTTAAAAGTCATTAAAATATTTTTTTAAAGAAAATAGAAAAAAAATCTGATCAGTACTGAAAAAAATATATGAAAAACACAATTTTGAAACCTAAAAATTATTTATTTATTTTAATTCTCACTTATTTTTAATTAAAATATTCAAAACACAGAATCTGTTGCAGGTCATAAGCAACATTAACCCTACTTCACATATAGTTCACACACTTTATGAATTATCTTTTTCTGTTCTTCTGCGTTAAAAATTTGGATATACAATTCGAGTCTTTTGAGTATGTTAACAATCTCCCCATTAACTCGCATCAAAAGCCTCTCTACATGATTTTTGATATCCTCCTCTTCATTGATCTCATCATCCTCTAATGTCAGATCATTAGCATTTATAATTTCTTTTTTTAATTGAAAAATATCAGGTCATAAGCAACATTAACCCTACTTCACATATAGTTCACACACTTTATGAACTATCTTTTTCTGTTCTTCTGCGTTAAAAATTTGGATATACAATTCGAGTCTTTTGAGTATGTTAACAATCTCCCCATTAACTCGCATCAAAAGCCTCTCTACATGATTTTTGATATCCTCCTCTTCATTGATCTCATCATCCTCTCTAATGTCAGATCATTAGCATTTATAATTTCTTTTTTTAATTGAAAAATATCCTAGTTAATCTAATTTATTTTTTGTTTTTAATATATATTTTTGTTTCTCCCGTATATGTTCTCTCTGCTCTCTATAGAAGTTATGTTTCTCAAGACTCGCATCAAAAGCTTCTCTACATGGTTCTTGCTATCCTCCTCATTGAACTCATCATCGTTTAATGTCATATCATTAGCATCTGAAATTTTTATTTTTAATTAAAATATATACTACTTAATATAATTTATTTTGGTTTTTATTTTCTTTTTCTTAAATTGAAATAGATCTTTTTATTTTATTTTATTTTCTTAAATTGAAATATATCCTAGTTAATTTTATTTTACATTTGTAATCTAAATCAATAAATTTGACGTTTTTATTTTTTAAAACCGCAGCTAACCAAACGGATAACCAAAATAGTTAAATGTTTTCTAACAATAAAAACTTTTAAAAAAACTTAAATGAAAAACATAAAAGAAACTTATTATTTACCTTTTTGATTTTTTTATTTTCCTTTTAGTATTAGTAATTGATCATACAATTTCCTTAATTTAAATAAAAAACATAAAAGAAACTTATTTTCTTTTTTCTTATTTACCTTTTTGATTTTATTATTTCTTTTTGTATTAGTAATCAAAAAAGAAACTTTTTTTTTAAAACTAATTTTTAGATTTATGTAAATATTATGTTAAAATCTAATTGGTTGAATTTTTTGAACATGTGTCAAAATCTAATCGATTAACTTGACACGTGTCACGATCATGTTAATTAGTAACTTTGACGCATCCTAAGATTCGTTTCTTTAGAGCATATAGAGAGAGAGATACAAGCAATGAATTTAGTCGCGTAGCCACCCACAAACCCTAAACCTTAGATTCACTCCCTCTAATTGAATTAATCAAGAAGAAGAAAAAAAATTAGAATTTGAGAGTTATTTCACTTCCATTAATATTGCTCTGATCTTCACCTTCTTCCCTAAGAGCAGCCAAGCCTTTTCTCTCTCCACTTCCACTCTCCGGCGACTTCCCTTCATCGGTGGCATTGTCCGTTAACTGATGATGAGCTGAATCGGTGGAAGCGGCGCCACCGCCTGATGAACCGTTAAACGTTTGGAAGTGATGGTGGTGGAGCGGCTGGGGTGGAGGCGGAGTTGTGTAGAATTCTTGAGAAGAGCAAAAGTGTGGTTGAGGGCCTTGAGGCTGCGCCGCCGCAGTGGTGTGGTGGTGATGGACTTGGTGGTGGTAGAGAGTCGGAGTGCCGCCGTGTGCGGTGGTGTATTCTGGTGGGACCCATATGCCACCTAGGACCACTAAATGTGGACCTGGCCCACCTGATGTTTGTGGGCTTGGGCTTGGTCTCCTAGTGTGAAGCCGGTACTTCTGTTTATAAAGTAATGCAAGTAATACTTAATGATGAGTTAAAACAATTGTAAGCATATTGTGGTAACTTGTGATGTAGGTTACCTGGAGATGACTTTTGACTTCATCATTGGTCAAACCATCAACTTTCATAAGTTCCCGTATCTGTTTCGGTGTAGCCACTGCAATAATATGACAAACCACCATATAATTATGAATATGTAATTCAGAATTAATATATCATATCAATTCAATTCAATTAAAAAATGAAAACGTTATTTTAATTGAGATAAAATGGTTGTTTTTAATCTATCCAATCCAACAAACTGAAATTAAATCCAAATCTAAATCGAGAATACAAAAATCAAAATCGAAATTTAAATTTATTTGAAATTTCACAACATTTCGAATGAGAATTGAATACGAATAATTTTTGTTTTATCGTGTCAAGTTGATCCATACTCCATAGTATATTCTGGTTACTATATCTATTATAAACTGATGAAAAGCTAAAAAAAACTCCGACTAAAACTTAAGTTTATTTCAAAATAATATGTTCGACTAATGAATGGACAAGAGCAAAATTAAAAGTCGATCCATACTTAAATTTTCGAACAAATTCCCAAACTGAAATTTAGATTCTATGAGACTCCTATAAAGATAAATTCAGAGTTGTATAAATATACAGTGTACACTAATGGTGTATGTTTAGCGAATCAAATATATGGTCTAATGATGTGAAACTATCCATGGTAAA
The DNA here is from genome assembly GCA_020283515.1 of Alliaria petiolata. Lineage (NCBI taxonomy): Eukaryota > Viridiplantae > Streptophyta > Magnoliopsida > Brassicales > Brassicaceae > Alliaria > Alliaria petiolata. The sequence goes on along the minus strand of JAHZTW010000005.1, from coordinate 12,815,216 downwards.
CCTACATCAAACTAAAACTAAATTCTAATAAGTGTACTTATTTATTTGTACCTTGAGAACCACCTAGCATTTGAAGAGCTTGAACAAATCTCCGGTGCAAATCCGGCGACCAGCAACGCCGTGCCTTTCTATTACTTTGACTTGTTGTAGAAGAAACCCCATTATTGCCATTCGAATTGTTATTATTATTATTGTTACTACCACTGTTGATCATGCTCTCATCATTACCGTCGTGGTCATGAGTATGTTCATTGGTCGGAGAGAATCTTTTGACCTCTGTAGACAGAGCTAATTCAGGCAAAGATTGTTCCTTAGAGAAAGGAAGAAATGCGCCGCCGCCATTTCTTTGTTTCGCATCAAAATGTCCGAGTTTTGGACTACTTGCTAGCTCGTCTCTGGGAGACTGATCAGTAGTTGGATCACTGTTTTTCGGTTTGGTTTCGGGTTGGCTCCAAAGCTGAGCAGTCGTCATCCAATTACTCCCTTTGTTATTCGCCTTTTCAGGTTGGTTCCTTAAGGGTATGAACTCTTCAAGAACCGGTCTTGTGGCAACACATGGGTTGTTGTTATTACTATTTGCTCTATATGCTTCTAGCTGTTGTTTGTAAACTTCCACAGCTGAAAAAAAAATATTAAATTAGTAATCTAAAATATGAAAGTTAAAGATGTAACTAACATGAACCTCATAACCTTTAAAATCACTTTAGTTACATTTTGTTGATTTCAGTGATGGGAGGAAGCAAAAGTTTTGTGATTCAAAGAAACCAAAAGCAAGCTCTGATTTTTATGAATTAAATTCTTAAACTAGTGAATAAAGATCTTTTTGAAAAAGTAAAAAGAAATTCAAAAACTCCTCTAGACGTATAACAAATTAATGGTTTTATTAGTTAGGTTTATGTTCTTGTTTTAAGTCATTTATTCTTTTGTGGCAAAGGAAAGATTTTTATTTTATATTATACAAAACTCTATATCTATATGTAAATAACTATAACTGGATATATGTACCATTGTTAAGGAGCTGCATGCAAAGGGGAAGCTCGCGCTTGAAGGCATCGATCTTGAGACGTTCTTGTTCGAGGCGAGAAAGAAGATCTTCAAGCTTTTGTGTGGTTTGATCGCTCTGAAAATTATCTCCAAAGGATTTCAAAAGCATAGAGTAGCTTTGTGGCTTGCAGTCCAAGCTTAGTTCTGACGAGGAAGCCATATGTATCGCCTACAATCTCTCTCTCTCTCTCTCTCTGTATATGTATATAAGAAGAATATCTATAACTGTTTTTGGCTATAAATAGATGAGCAAGGAATCAAGAAGAATTTGTGGTGGCTTCAGGTTTCAGATGATGTGTATATGCTAGATGTTTCTTTAAAATATATTCAATGATTTTGAGGGTTTGTGAAAGTTAGGGTTTGGAGAAGAAGAGAGAACGAAGAAGAGGATAGAGGAAAAGGGGAATAAAATGTTAGGTTGTGGACACAAGGAGGATCACGAGGAGGTTCCTGTCCTTTTTAGAGAGGGCTCAATTCAAAGGGAGGGAATAAAGTGATCTGTCACCATACACATATACACTCATATAATAATATATAAAATTATATATATATATATATAGAGAGAGAGAGAGAATATATATATATAGAGAGAGAGAGTAACCTTCTAACTATTAGAAATCGTTCCTCTTCACTAATGGTCAATCCGTCAATGACTATGAGTGTGTGGCTCCCAAATAGCTTAATTTAGGCCGATGCTACCATAGATGGTGTCATGAAGCTTAAACCAAATATTATACTTATATATATATATGGTATTATGGTTATTCATTTTATTTTATTTATTTATTTTATGTCATCAAAACTTTGCCGTATGTTTGATTGTCTTCTAGACGACATGACTTTTTACTGTCATAGGCTCATAGCAACAAAATTATCAACCATATGGTCTAAACTATTTTCAATGTACTCAAATCGTTGTATATTTATATATATGTGTGTGTGTGTGTGTGAACTAGTACTTTTTGCAGTATACTTAGCAAACATTTATTTATGGCTCAACTTAAATCATCAAACTACAACCACTTGATGAGATATTGGCTTAATTATTTCTAGTTTTTTCTCTTATTATGCTTAATTTCTAATCACTTCTTTTGTCAAGTTAATTTGTTTTTAATATAATTCCATTTGAAAGAAAGAGAAAAGAGAGGGTAAAGGAGAAAAGAGGAGGATATAAAGCATCAGAGAGCAAAAGGGAATATATGGAAACTTGTTATAAAGAACAAATGGGTAAGAAAAAAGCTTTAAGTTATATTTCTATTAAAGTGATATATTGTTTTAATCTCAGATTCCGCGTTTGTTGGTTCACCACTTCACATAGCTTATACTTTTGTGATCTCAGTTTATAATTTTTTTTACATGTTTCCTAGCTGTGCTACTGCTATAATTAAATAAATGATTTAAGTTGATGACAGGAAAATAGAAGCTAACATTTCTGATTTTCTTTTTCTTATCTTTTTCGAACTTGTTAAATAAAATATACATTTTTAAGTTATGCATGGAATCACCACTGCCATATATGAAAGGAATCAATAGTTAACGTTTTTGGTACATTTAGGGTAATTTAGAGGCGTCGCCCCAAAAAAAATTCAAAATATTCTTCCACCACCTTATATATTTTTAATTAAATTTAAAAAAATGAGATTAAAATAAATCAAAGAAGCATATACTAGGCAACAAGATTTTTATATTTTTAGTCGCACGAGAGCGAAAGACAGAGACAGAGATAACGACTGATCAATTATTTTTCTAAATCGAATTAAAATAAAGTTGAGTAATTATTCTAAATTTTTAGTGGATGTGAAAGAGAGAAAGAAAAGGGAATATCTGATTTAATATATTACCATAAACTAGGACAGATATTCACTTAAATAAATAATATTGAAAGAGGTTTAAGAGTCGCAGAATCTTCCTACCGGGCTTTAGTGAAGTGGCCAGGAAGGTATAGAAGATTCTTGCTTTGAAATATTTTAAACCTTTTCAAAGACATTTTTCGCTCTCAATTTTTTATGTATATTGCATTGTCTTTCATATTTTTTACTCTTATCTAAATTCAGTGAAAATCAATGAACGAATTGGGCAACCTAGAAAAATAAATGATCTCATAATTACCTATATAATATTGGGGACTTTAGTACGTATCTGATTTAGTATTTGATGAAACTATGAATAACTATATTTTTGGAATAAAAGGTAAAAAAAATAATATACCTATCCCGGAGCAAACATTATTCATTCAAGAGATTGGATCAAGAAGGCTGCTCGATAAGGTGGTGAGAGACATCTTGAATCTAAGACTAATTTATGGAATTGCATATTAATATTTGTTATTTGCCTTCATTATTTAATATTTGTTTCTCATATATTATTTAAGTGCCAATTGGCATCTAATCCCTACATCAAACTTCGGACAGACGGTTCCGACATGCATATCCTAAAAAATTGAATATCCCATTGAAATGTTTCATATTTCTTCAAATTTCTTCAAATCAAGTGATATTGTATTAATGTATATGCTCCTATTTCTTAATCATTAGTATTTTTCTTCTCTTTATCTCTTTTGAATTAACCAAACATTTGAACCTTTTAGTTCATACTTTCTGTAAATCCGGAACTAACAATTAATTAAACAGACTTAATATCATGACATCATCCCTGCCTTTATCTCCTCTTACAGAATAAATGGTTATCTCAGTACTAACCAAATCAGTTCCGACCGGAAACCACGAAATGGAACAGAGTAAACCATCACAAATAGTCAAATATCTTGTTCAGTAATAAACAAATTGTGACGGTTAAAAATGAAAATAACATTTTAAAATATAAATGAGTAATGATGGAACGTAACTTAGACTACTGGCATATTTATCTTCTTTTAGAGGCCACAAAAGTAGAAAATGAACTCTTTTGCAAGCCGACAAAGAAAAAAAAAAGTCTTTTGAAAAATGTATAGTTTTTGATATACGTTTTGGTGACTTAGGTATATTCTTGTATATCTCTATTATTAGGTCGCTTGTTTGTAAAATTATTGTCTGATTTATAGATCACCACATATCTTATTTATTTGAGGCGGCTAATCGGATTTAAACCGAATTAAATTAATTATTAAAAAAAGAATCAACCCAAAAAATAAAATTTATTATTTGGACAAAATGCTGTTATTTTGAAGTATCTCAAATTAAAATCAAACACCAGCTAAGTTTAATAAGGAAGAATCGAAGCGAAATATAAAACAGAATTGTATTCGCACTAAAAAAAATTAATTGAATTTTAAATGTTCTAATCACACACACACACAAATAATAATTTGAACTGTTAACCAGAAAAACCATGTTTTTCTTTTGCTAACCAAAATAATAGAGTTTTTTCGAATTTAAATGATCAATAAATTTCCAGCTTTTATTATAATAAACCAGACCACACTAGTACCCGGTTCTGGGTTTAATGGTCTGACCGATGGGGTAAGTCTAGATTTCAAAACACTCATCATTAAAAAAATATATATAATATCTTGAAAAAGAATAACATGTAAAAAAGAAGAAGAATATAAGAAAAAGGAGGGTGAGAAAATATTCGGGAGTCCGTATTTAATACAGACAAAGGGGATATTCAGACAGAAATCAAAGTTTGAAGTAAGTCGAAACGTGTCACGAGAGAATCTCTTTTGTGCGTGCTTTGCATGGGATGCTAAAAAAGAAATAACTCTTTACTTTTCCACAAAAAAATTAAAAAATGAAATTCATTCCCGAAATAAAAGAAAAGAAAAGAAAAAGAGGTAATTAAAGTTGGATTCTAAAGAAGAATCTTTAGAAAAGTTAAGGGTTGGAGTCTTGCAGATGAAGATTTTATTGGTTTGAACAAATGCGACCAACCAATCATAATTTTTAGTTTCTGGTTTATGATTTTTCTCATGTTATATAAATATATAATATAATGTGTTTAGTTACATATGTTTTTTTTTTCAAATATAGAAAAAGTTACTTTTCGTATTCTAATTTTGTGGGGGGGGGGGGGGGGGTAATTTATTAGTTTTTATTCAGTTAAAAGGTTTATTCAAAGGAGATGAATGAGTGATCGAATTCGAGACTAATAATACAAAGGGAATTCCACAATGACTGGTTAATGTGTTGAGGGAATTAGGTACCTTCTATTTTTTAAGAACATTCTTTTTTATTTATATATATACATATATTAAATTTTAAATTGCTTTAACTTTCATGCAAAGTTCCCTATTGCTCTTATCCTATTATATTATCTGCATATTCTACCATGAATTTTTTTTTACAGAACACATGAGCGAACAATCCAACATATATAGATAGATACGTGTATATTCGTGGCTACGTGTACCTATATTCAATAATATACATAAATATATATTTATTTTTCTGTATATGTATAGTTTTGATGGTTTAGAGTTTGAGATTTTATACATACAGATTCAAAGATTTTTAATCTAGTAATTAACTAAAATACCGAAATCAATATAGATTATAATTATGAAGTTGTATGGATATCTGTTTTAAAAACTAATTGACAATGATTGGGGTGAAACATATTTCTTATATATTATTTAAATGCTATTTTAAATTTTAATGTGAAATTTGTAACACATTTTGGTCCATTTTGAATCAAATATCGTTCTAAGATCGACAACATATATAATATATACATTATTATATTTGGGTGACTTGGGTCAAACTCGGATTCTGATATATGTTAAGTTTCGTGTTTCATAACTTAATATTCAATTGATAACGAATAGGTTTTAACTTTTAATGTCCATTTAGAACCAAGTTGGACTTTAATAACTACCACAGAGTTGATATCTTAAAGATGATTATGAAAGAAAAAAATAACAAATCTTTTTACTTGTTTATTGAGTGAGAGGCTTATGTACAACAGTAAAAGGCTAAAAGCATCTCGCAGTTTTATATCTCCGAATTCTTTCCCTCCGTGTAACATGTAAACACTTAAAATTTATCAAGTTAATAAAGTTTAGAAACAAAAATAGTAAGCTTCAAACAAACAAACAAAAACAAAGTATTATTTAAATTACTAAATATTCCCTAAAACAATTGGGGATGTAGCTCAAATGGTGGAGCGCTCGCTTTGCATGCGAGAGGCACGGGGTTCCATCCCCGCATCTCCACTGTGTTTATATTAAATTTTGACAGTTTTTGGAGACAGCCATCGATCAAAACTACAGTATTAAAATAATTTCGAATTTCTATTTGCTCTCGCATAGATGAAAAATACTTTAGATACTCCTTTTAGTATTTTACTATCATCTCAGACCTTCAAAAAATACATTTTTCGAAAATAAAATAAAAAGAAGTAATCTCGTTTACAAAATTAAAGAGCAAACAAAAATTGGATGAATGAAAATATATAGCTACAGTTCTGTTCCAGAGCAAAATTAAAAAAAAAAGGAAAAATTAAAGAATATTTGAATCTAACTCTTTCTTTCTTCTACTCATAGCTACAGCTTCCACTCTTATAAAACCCTCCTCAAAGTTCTTCTTCCGTCCGAGAAAAAAAAAATTTGATTTCTCTCCAGAATTTACAGGAGGCATAATTTGGATCTGTTTAAAAACAATCGAATATAAGATTTGGTTCCATAGCAGCTCAGGATTTGATTTTAGACCCAAGTAAGAGAGAAACTTACCGGTGAAAAGACTGTGTAGTGACTAGTGAGTGTTTGTTTATGGTGAAAGAAGCATACTTTTTTTTTTGTTTATGTAGCTTTTGAGTTATTTCTTGAGAAATGGTTTTTGACAGACAAGAAGTCTTTGGTCGCTACCGTCTTGAAGATCAATGACTCGTGCTTCCCAACGCACTCGAGCTGCAAGTGCACGTGCCATCTCGATTACTCCCAACTTGTCGCTAAGAACAACCCATCCCTATTAAAATAAATCAATCACACAAAAGTTCAAGTTTTTTTTTTAGTCGTTTTGTTTTTTGGGATCTTATGGGGGAAAAAAACAAAACAAGAACGGTGTTTATATATGAACCTCGGGGCGAAGAATCCGATCCATCTCCAAGAATAAGTCCATTAGGCTGCACCGTTCGGAGCTAAGATGTGTGAGAAGTTCATTGGCATGAAGCATGTCGTATGTTCGGGGATATGTTGGGAATGGTTCACACCTGCGCAGCGAACAAAGATATTCAAGAAACTGATCATAGAATGGCTCACACCTGCGCATCTGAAAAGAAGTCATTTTGATGACGCACTCACCAGTCATGTAGAACGCCGGCGAAGCCACGATCAAGTATGATAGGAAGAGTGTTACGTGCATTGACTGGGACAACGTTCATCACCCAAGCCGATTTTCCTTGGTCGAGTAAAGCGGAATTCAAATTCCCGAAACGAGCATTCATGTCCATCACATTACGTATCATGTTGAAAGGAGGGAGAGGATCTTCATCACCGGGTCTCTTAGGGTGGTCAGAGAAGATCAAAGGCGTAAGCAAGGACCAATAGTTTTTAAGGGCTGATCTCCATATTTGTGTATCCTCGAAGAATTCTTCGGGTTTTAAACCTGAAATATTCGAAATACCCAAAAAAAACAAAAGATATCAGATTCTGAAGATATCAAAAGAAACGATGAAGTGGTTATCAAAAGAAAAAACTTTCCATGAATTTCAAGCTCAGCCGAGGTTGTTCCTGCAACAGCAGACCTATTCTGAATAGGAATCCAGCGTTTACTCGTGGTTCCGCTTATACACGGAACCAGTGGGTGGTAATACGGGACACTATCTCCATCTTTGCAAAGAGGTATAGAAGCTTCCGAACTACACAAGAAAGAAACAGCATCAGCAGAGGAAAGCCAAGCATACACTTTCAAAGCCAAGCAAAAACATGCCTCGCGATCATACTTACCGAGACGAATAGCAATCTGAATCTGCAGTTTTCTGCCAAAGAAACGTCTCATCCTGCTGCGCTGTTAGACTCCAGCAGATTTTCTTAGATAACTCATTCACACGCGTTGAGATGCTAGTTTTCTTCGACTCTGGCAAGTTCCCCTGTGCTTTGTTCGTAGGAGAAGTTAAAACAAAGTACCCTCCGGGTTTCAGAACACGATCCACTTCCAAAAGTAGCATTGCATCTGCTTAAGGGGAAAAACAGAATGTCATCATGTCAGCACAAAGTTACCCAGATTCCCAGATCTCAGCCTTAAATGTTTCAAAGACAACGAACCAAACATGAGACACCTGTATGATGTAATTACCTTTGATATCCCAAGTAGTGCCACATTGAGCACAATGGACCATGTCAAAAGACAATGCTGGGTAAGGAAGCTGTTTTGAGAAGAAATTTCCAATCATTGCAGGAAGGCCTCTCTCTAGAGCTAACTGTACTTGGCTCCCAGTTGCCTCATACTCGGCAATACATATAGGCATCAGCTTTAAAGACACTAGATGTGCACCAAAGCTACCAAAGCCGCAACCGATGTCTAACACAGTCCGTACCTGCAAGCATCGTAAGAAATCTCAGAAGCTGGAGCTGAAAAGTTGATGTGTAGGATAATAAGATTAAGAAGACTTACACCCGCTTGAGCAAATTCGGTATCGCTTCCTAAGCCTATCATCTCAGCAATTTGACGAGCGTAGTCTTTGACCCCATCAAAGACCAGGCCATCCTCCGAGTGAAAGGTAATTTGGTTCTCTTCAAGCAACATTAACCTAGTAATGATAATAAGCAAGAAGATAGATTATAGAACATAAATCAAATACAATGGGGATACTGTAGTCGAAGAGGCTGTATGTCAAAAGAAAGGACCTCGTTGTCACGGTTCCTGACGAAAGAAACTGGTCTTTGGTTATCTTCACGTTCCCACTCCATATGATATCTCTACCAAGTGGCCACCTAAGTGGTATTTTATAGTCTCTTGGAGGACGAACTACACATCTTTCCTTTTCTCTTTCAAACTCGCAATGTCGATCTAACTCGTCACCCTCTTGAAGCCCAGCAAGCAAATTCCCTGTTATGTTATAACAAGGCACATAGCTTTCTCTTTCTTTACCACAGAGAGAAAACTCTTTTAGACTAGCCCCTAAGGAGAGAGACCTTAGATCCAGGTAATCAACAGCAGCTTGCTCCTTTATCCTCCTGTAGTTACTATAAATGTTGGGCACAAGTGTTGAAGCAGAGGAAGCATCATATGAATTGGATGTCAATGGCGCTAAGATGGTGACTAGAGCCACAACACCGACGACGAAGAAAAGCAACCCTCTGATCCGTGGTCTTAGACCAAAAACCGAGGAAACACTCTTGTACCAAGGACTTCTCATATCAAAAACTGTCGTCTCTCTCGTAAGCAGAAACCAAGAATTCCTCTTGCTGTCCCCAGAAGCTTTGTCATACGCTTCTTCTCATGAAGTGTAAGATTCTAACAAAGTCCCGATTTTGAAGTACATAGTCTCATTACCTGATCAAGCCATGTGGATTTCACAATTGTGGAAAGTTTTCAGGAGCAGTGTGTGCCTCACAATCCTAAGAACAAGGCTATGTTTTTCCACTCTTATGATCCAAATCAGGAAATGGCACTAGTAGAGAGAGATGTATGCCAAATTCAGAACCAAAACTAGTAAATCTCGATGTAACCTATTGAAGACAAACTCTAGGCAATGCCAATTACGGAAAAATCGAAATCTGGGCTGTAGCAAATCAAACCACCTGCAAACAAATCTCGCAGATCAAAAATCAAAAATCAAAAAAAAAAATCCCCAAAAAAGAAACATTACTTAAATTAGATAGTGAAAACATAAGCGAATTTTGATTTTTTTCTGGACGGGAAATTTACATTATCGTCAAACGGGGAAAAAAAACAAAAAAGAAAGCTTGAGAACAATTCAGTGGAAAAACCCAATCTTGAAGTTTTCATGATGAGATCTCGAGAATGGCGAAGGAGATCAGAGATCAGATCAGAAAAATAAATGCAGGAGAAACAATAATCCACGACAAAGACGGTAATCAATTTAGGGTTTTTGAGATGCGTACCAGTAATAGATTGCCGAAAAGGATTTAGCTTTCGACCAACAATGGCAAAATGAGAGGGAGAGAGAGAGATTCCAATTATATGGGCGCTCAATAAGCTTTTTTCTGCTGAGCGTAGAGTTCGTTTATGATTTTTTTATTTTTATCGTTTTATTCTGAATATAACTAAATTTGTATTACTACTAAGTAGTACCATTAAATGATGATGATTAATAAAATTAACTAAAGTGATTAAATTCTAATTAGATCTGGAAAAGTGTGTAAGTAACTTTTTAAAACAAGAAAATCATTTGTTAATTTTATTCCAGCAAAGAAAACAGTCATGAAAAGAAGCAGCGGAGGGGAATAATTGCAATTCGTGGTGCACTTTACTTTTTTGGCATTTAATATATTGGTCTCTTTGTCTCTTGGTCTCTTTTATTTTATTATTTTTCTGAAATTCACAATAATTTTTTTTATTATCAATTATCATTATTATGTTGTTGTTGGTGAGCAATAAGAATCCACTATAATAAGAAATCCCTTTTTTTTAACCCTTTTTATACGTGTTAGTTAGGTTGTGAGTATTTATATATTTTGAGTCACAGAAATATGTTACAAGTGGAAAATGTGACAGCAGAATTTAACTCAACCATTGGCTTACACATAAGTTTTTTAAGTTATTGTTTAATCTGCTAAAAAGAGTTTTATTACTACCCTATAATTAAAACAATATTTTTAAATTATTTAGATATATTACTACTGTATATTATTAACAAACCTTTTATTTCCTCGAAGATTCTCAAAATCTATCATAGCCACGTTACATATTTATATGGTCTAAGTTTAAAATTAAAATCATACAAATATTGGTACACAGATTCGGGTCGCCTAAACTTTCCAACCATCATGCGTAAGTAATTAATTTAAAAAGTTTCTTTTGCAAAACCATTCAAGATTTTAATTAGAAAACACACAAGCCATGTTATCACTCTTACGATATTAGTTAGGGGTAGGCATTTGGGTTATCGATTCGGATCAAATCGAGTATTTTGAGTTTCAGATATTTTGAAACTATAACTTACCGATTGGATATTATTAAATTTTAGATCAGATTTGGTTTGGTTTTTTTCGGGTTCAGATATTTAATTAAAGAATCGAAAATATCCTAAAATATCCAAAATATTCGAAAAACCTAGAAAAAAAAACTCAAAAATATCCGAAATAAATAAAAAAAGGTTTTAGGTATTTTGGATTCGAGTATTTTGAATATCCGTTTGGTTTTCGGATAATTCATATACCTTTTCGAATATCAGATCAGGTCGAATATTATTCGGTATACGAACTACATTAAACATTACTCTCGATCGGATATTTTGATGGATTCGAACCCAGCTCAGATCATATATTTTCGGATGGATACCGAATCAGATTTTCATATCCGGTTAAATTGTCCAAACATCAGATTTTCAGATCCTGATAAATGGTCACACCCTAGTATTAATCGTCCTTATTACGACTATGAAAGTTAAAGTTATTATATTATAAATGATTAAACGAGGGAAGGAAAAAAAAAAGACAAACCAAGCAACAACAAAACGTCAAAGCAATCGTTTTCCTATGTCCCGTTTGGTAATAAAACAAATCTAAGTACCTTCACTTTCTCAATAAGCAAGCATTATTACAAACACAACAAACTGATTTTCTGATTTTATTCGTAAATACTAATCAAAACCCAAAGAAACTATATATATATATATCAAAGGACAAGAATCGAACTTGTTTGATGAGACAAAGATCAAAAGATCATGTTTAAGCAGCTAATACCTCCAAACTCTCTGTTCAAGTAATATACGGTCAGTCTTTTTGTTCTGGCTACAAACAGTCTCTTTGCACAATCTAATTGATAATTTCTTTTTCTTTTTTTTTTTGGCTAAAATCTCATTGATAATTTTTTTGTGTAAACCTTTTCCAGCTCGTAGAATGAGTTCGCCACTGAGATTCTCGAGGCTTGAGTTGTGATACTCGGTTTGATGTCTAGAGTTAACAAAGATACTAATAAAGAAACGCAACTCATATCCTATTCGAGCTTGACAATGATAATACCTACTCAATCTATTTTAGTCCACAGAGAGCACAAATGCAAAATCAAGAAAAGGTGTTACAAATCTTGCAAAGCATGAAACTATAAGCAATATTCCATCGATCAGTTTTATCAAGTGGATAAAAAGTCAAACGGATCCAGCTACAGTTGCTATATATATAAACAGGTAACATCAGTGATCACTGACGATTCAACGCCACACACATATAAGAAAAACCAGATGCAAAAAATATGAACAACAAGAAATACAGTCTCGATTCAACTCTCAAGTCGGAGTAATCTAACAACCAAAAGCTTCTGAGAGATTCTTGAATCAAATTTGGTACAGAGAAGGAACAAAAACGGCAATCTCCAGCAGCCAAGAAGACTAATTTTAATTTTTTTTGTGAAAATTTTGGATTTTGGTTAGTTTCTGTGTTATACAAGGTTCTAGTTATTCAACATTTGTGTGTGGATCAGATCTCCTTAATTCGGGTTTGATCGGTTTAATTTAATCCGAATTAGTTTTAAATACGCATTGAGGACACGTGTTGGTTAAAGTAGAGGGTACCTTTGTAACTTCCTTCTTAAGAGGATTTTAATAAGGTTACGTCTCTGCCTCTTGGAACAACACGACCTGTAACCCTAGCCGCTTTCGAAATTCCTTTTTGTTTTTCCACAAATTTTCAAAGAAATTCGCTCAGATCCTCTCCTTCTCCCAGATCGATCTTCGAATCAATTGTAATTTTCTTCTTGATCTTGATTTTAGCTTTCGATTGATACCTGTTTTGATATCCATCCCTCGAGTTGGTCAAATCTAGGGTTTTCTTATTGGGATTTTCGATTGAGATCGCTAAACGGCAGATCTATTTAGGCGTTTGTTTGGGTATCGATTCCTTTCTACATCCTTCGTCTTGATTTCCAGTTTTCCCCAATTTATTTACCCTAATTGGTTTGTCGCAGGATTTGATGCCCTAGGGTTCGTTAGATCTTTAAATTAATTTGGGGCTTTCGTTCCTCGTACTGAAAAATTCATTGATTGTTTGGTTTTGGACTCTTGATTTCATGTTTCTAGTCGTGAATTGACAAATCTAGGGTTAGGGTTTCGCTCAAATTTGGGGATTTTTTATATTAATCAATTTGGGGATTTTTTTTTATAATCAATTTGGGGGAAACAACACTTATCCATGTGTAAAGTTTGACTTTTGACTCAAAAATTTAACATCCTCAATTAGAAAAACAAACCTGCTAACTTATAATCATTATTGTGGGTCCGAGGATAAAAAAACTTACATTAAAATCAAAGTGATATATTCTCTTGCCTCTGAATATTGAAACTACCCATATGTAAATTATCATCAACCTTTAAATGTCGAGCAAGTGACTAAAATTGACTTTTTGGTTCTTACCATTCAGGTCTTAATAAAAAAATGGGATTGAAGCGACCTTTTGATGCTGAAGAGATGCAAGAGTGCAATGCTAAGCACGCAAGACAGCTTAGTTACAGCCCTAAGCATCTGAACCAATTTGACGAATCTATCCCATATCATGTTTCTCTGGAGAAAACAGGTTCCTTAGGTACAATGAAACCTCTCAAGATTGTAAAAATGTTTACTTACCTTGGTCATAATTAAAAAAGCAGTGTGTTAACTTTGAACGTCTCTTGCAATGTGTTTAATTTGCAGCAGAGGATCTGAGTGGTCTCTATGAGAAGAAGGGTTTCGACACATATGCACCGTTCTCGTGGATCTCAACCGGTTTGTGTGAGGAGGATGCTCAGACTCAGTCATCCCTTTCTGATCAATCTTCTGGATCAGATGTCACCTGGAGACCACTTTCCCCCCCAGTGGAGGATGTTTATACTTGTCTGATGAATCATGCTCCTAGGAAACAAGTTCCGGTTGGGCCTAATCACCAGGCTGATATCCCTGAATGTGTCAAGGAAGAGATTCTTGATCGCTCAGAGGCTCGCACTAAGGATGACTTGGAAAGAAAACTGATGGGAAAGTGCATATTACCAATGCCTGACTCAGACGTGTGTGGGACTGGCCAAGGAAGAAAGGAATGTCTTTGCCCTGATAAAGGATCCGTTAGATGCGTGCGGCGACATATCATGGAAGCCAGAGAGAGCCTGATCGAAACTATTGGATACGAAAGGTTTACGGAGCTAGGGTTGTGTGAAATGGGGGACGAAGTTACAAGCTTATGGACTGAAGACGAAGAAGATCTCTTTCATAAAGTTGTGTACTCCAATCCTGTTTCACTGGGTCGTGATTTCTGGAAGCAATTAAAGGTTGTGTTTCCTGCAAGAACCATGAAGGACCTTGTTAGCTACTACTTCAACGTCTTCATCTTGCGGAGACGGGCAATCCAGAACCGGTTTAAAACCCTAGAGGATGACAGTGACGATGACGAGTGGCAAGTAGAATACGACGTTTTTTGCAGCGGCAAATCTTTAGATGAGGAAGACAAGAACGGAAAAAGCTCCTCACATGAAGATATCGAGGAGGAGGAAGAAGAAGAAGAAACTAACAGCAGCGATGATGATGATGATGACGACGATGAAGAAGATTCACCAGTCAACGATGCTCATTGTGTATATATGGCTAAGGTTTCAAGAGACGGCGCTGGTGAAGATGTAAATGTAGAAGACGACTCGTGTATGTCCTTCGAGTTACAGGACTCCAATCTGATCTTCACTCACAGCCACAGCCCGATTGGAAACAGAGAGTGCCACAGATCTGGTGATGATTCGTATTCATTTGATGATGCTTGTGATCGGAGACTCGCATCAGATTGTTGGACCAAGAACAACGATCTTCTTCCAACTTCGAACATCATCGAGGAGATATTTGGTCAGGACGAGTGGGGAGAGAACGATAATGATGATGATAACTCGAAGGGGAAGTAGTTGAAGGTTTTCTTCTCCGATTTCTGCAGGTTTTTCTTTTCTTTCTTTTGGCTAAGTTTGGAAGTTTCCTTGTTGGATTTTTTTGGGGTTTTTAGGTTGAAGAAGAAGGGTCTCCCTGGTTGATTTGACTTTATACAAAGCCATTAATTCCCAGGAAACCCTTTTCTTTTAGTTTTTGATACCTCAAGATTATTTAGTTAATAATCTTTGTATATTTTGCTGTAAAAAGAAAAAAAAAATGGGGAAAGTTATCCAAATTTTTGTATTGGTTATATAACTAAACTAACTTGGAGAAGAAAAAAAATTAACTTTTCCATAATTTGTCATATAAGTTTTAACTTTTTGAAAATTGTTAAAATCTCTATAGTAGTTTGATTATGTCTGATTTAATCCAGCGGAGACCATTAGCTAAAGCTTAATTATCCAATTAATTGATGATTCCTCGGTTTGCAGCAAAAAAGCAATGTGTAGTTTTTATTTTTCAAAAACCTTAATTACTGTACTATCTCATAATTAACCCTTTAAAACCTTCAAGAGGTAATATAAGCTTTTGGATGTACCTTCTATACAAGAGTAGTGTACTATACAAAACCTGCGAGGCAAACAAACAAAAAACAAAAGTCAGTTGAATCATGTTTCTTCGTTCTTCACTTGGATCCAACGACCATTAGATGATCCAATCCCAGGTTCTTTCTTCCCACGACTAAAAAAACCAATAAAATACCCCAAAATCATTCCCAAAACCATCACACTAGCTCCTTCAATGTACCACAGGACTGCAAAATCAGATTCAGATCCAAAGTTGGACTCTTTACCATCATCATCAGTCCCACTAATAACTTCCCCTGAAGCCAAAATCTCAACCACGTCATGAACTTCTCCATCGTGGTTCCCAACATAAGAAAGTGTGAGTCTTTCCTTGTTAGCAACCAAACGAGTGTACCCAAACTCGTCTCCACGGTACATTGACCGAGCAGGCTGAGGAAAGATCGGTACATCCGGGTGATCAGGTCTCGGTTCCCAACTCGGCTGCGTGTCTTTTCCAGCCATACCAATCACGAGATGAACAGGGTTTCCCTGCCAACGTTCACCGCAAGTGTCGTTACTAATCGGACAAAACCTCTCGTATACGTGAACGTGTCCCCATAGAGCAACCGTCACATTGTTCTTCACAAACAGCGGTTCCAAATGCTCGATCATCTTCTGCCTTATCGCAGCGTCTCTGACCTTAGTGCTTGTAGTGTACATCGGTCTATGCCCTTGTACAACAACAAACGGCGTCTTGCTCCTATTCACAGACTCTAGGTCACTCTTTAAGAAACTATACTGCTTCCCTCCTTTGAGAAAATCCGTCTCTGTCGAGATATAAACGAAATGGACCGAACCCATGTCGTAAGAATAGTAAAGGTTCCGGCTTCGAGGTCCTTTCACCATACCCGTGGCTTCCGAAGAGTTTCCAGGCATGTTGAACTTAACACTATACGGTACGCCACACTCGCCACCACTATCTTTGAAATAAACATAAGCAGCCCAATCTGGTTTCCATGGCTGGTTAGGCCAATCATACTCATGGTTACCGATGCACACATGGTATGGTACTTTAGAAGCTATTGGCTCAATCTGAGCAAAGAACTCATCCCAAATCCACGAGTAACCTCGCGCGTAGCTTATATCTCCAATGTGTGAAACAATTGCAGCTTTATCATCACCTAGAGCTTCAATGTCTCTCAAGATCCATTTCACAGTTGACAAACTCTCGTCTTC
>JAHZTW010000005.1:12712858-12797749 GCA_020283515.1 Alliaria petiolata | reverse complement strand
TCTTAAGAGGATTTTAATAAGGTTACGTCTCTGCCTCTTGGAACAACACGACCTGTAACCCTAGCCGCTTTCGAAATTCCTTTTTGTTTTTCCACAAATTTTCAAAGAAATTCGCTCAGATCCTCTCCTTCTCCCAGATCGATCTTCGAATCAATTGTAATTTTCTTCTTGATCTTGATTTTAGCTTTCGATTGATACCTGTTTTGATATCCATCCCTCGAGTTGGTCAAATCTAGGGTTTTCTTATTCGGATTTTCGATTAAGATCGCTAAACGGCAGATCTATTTAGGCGTTTGTTTGGGTATCGATTCCTTTCTACATCCTTCGTCTTGATTTCCAGTTTTCCCCAATTTCTTTACCCTAGTTCGTTCGTCGCTGGATTTGATGCCCTAGGGTTCGTTAGATCTTTAAATTAATTTGGGGCTTTCGTTACTCGTACTGAAAATTCATTGATTGTTTGGTTTTGGACTCTTGATTTCATGTTTTTAGTCGTGAATTGACAAATCTAGGGTTAGGGTTTCGCTCAAATTTGGGGATTTTTTTTAAAAAAAAAAAAAAAAATTGGGGAAACACTTATCCATGTATAAAGTTTGACTTTTGACTCAAAAATTTAACATCACCCCCCTATACTCACCAGAACTTTTTATTTTCTCTCATAGAAAAACAAACGTGCTAAGTTATAATCATTATTGTGGGTCCGAGGTTAAAAAAAACTCCCAACTTCATATATACATCAAAGTGATATATTCTCTTGCCTCTGAATATTGAAACTACCCCCATATGTAAATTATCAACCTTTAAATTATCGAGCAAGTGACTAAAATTGACTTTTTGGTTCTTACCATTCAGGTCTTAATAAAAAAATGGGATTGAAGCGACCTTTTGATGCTGAAGAGATGCAAGAGTGCAATGCTAAGCACGCAAGACAGCTTAGTTACAGCCCTAAGCATCTGAACCGATTTGACGAATCTATTCCATATCATGTTTCTCTGGAGAAAACAGGTTCCTTAGGTACAATAATGAAACCTCACGATTGTAAAAATGTTTACTTACCTTGGTTTAAATTAAAGCAGTGTGTTAACTTTGAACGTCTCTTGCAATGTGTTTAATTTGCAGCAGAGGATCTGAGTGGTCTCTATGAGAAGAGGCATACATGGGCTAACGATGCAAATCACGTTGAGAAGAAGGGTTTCGACACATATGCACCGTTCTCGTGGATCTCAACCGGTTTGTGTCAGGAGGATGCTCAGACTCAGTCATCCCTTTCTGATCAATCTTCTGGATCAGATGTCACCTGGAGACCACTTTCCCCCCCAGTGGAGGATGTTTATACTTGTCTGATGAATCATGCTCCTAGGAAACAAGTTCCGGTTGGGCCTAATCACCAGGCTGATATCCCTGAATATGTCAAGGAAGTGATTCTTGATCGGTCAGAGGCTCGCACTAAGGATGACTTGGAAAGAAAACTGATGGGAAAGTGCATACTACCAATGCCTGACTCAGACGTGTGTGGGACTGGCCAAGGAAGAAAGGAATGTCTTTGCCCTGATAAAGGATCCGTTAGATGCGTGCGGCGACATATCATGGAAGCCAGAGAGAGCCTGATCGAAACTATTGGATACGAAAGGTTTACGGAGCTAGGGTTGTGTGAAATGGGGGACGAAGTTACAAGCTTATGGACTGAAGACGAAGAAGATCTCTTTCATAAAGTTGTGTACTCCAATCCTGTTTCACTGGGTCGCGATTTCTGGAAGCAATTAAAGGCAGCGTTTCCTGCAAGAGCCATGAATGACCTTGTTAGCTACTACTTCAACTTCTTCATCTTGCGGAGACGGGCAATCCAGAACCGGTTTAAAACGCTAGAGGATGACAGTGACGATGACGAGTGGCAAGTAGAGTACGACGTTTTTTGCAGCGGCAAATCTTTAGATGAGGAAGACAAGAACGGGAAAAGCTCCTCACATGAAGATATCGAGGAGGAGGAAGAAGAAGAAGAAGAAGAAACTAACAGCAGCGATGATGATGATGATGATGACGACGACGATGACGAAGAAGAAGATTCACCAGTCAACGATGATCATTGTGTATATATGGATAAGGTTTCAAGAGACGGTGCTGGTGAAGATGTAAATGTAGAAGACGACTCGTGTATGTCCTTCGAGTTACAGGACTCCAATCTGATCTTCACTCACTGTCACAGCCCGATTGGAAACAGAGAGTGCCACAGATCTGGTGATGATTCGTATTCATTTGATGATGCTTGTGATCGGAGACTCGCATCAGATTATTGGACCAAGAACAGCGATCTTCTTCCAACTTCGAACATCATCGAGGAGATATTTGGTCAGGACGAATGGGGAGAGAATGATAATGATGATGATAACCCGAAGGGGAAGTAGTTGAAGGTTTTCTTCTCCGATTTCTGCAGTTTTTTCTTCTTCTTTTTTTTGGCCAAGTTTGGAAGTTTCCTCCTTGGATTTTTTTTGGGGTTTTTAGGTTGAAGAAGAAGGGACTCCGTAGTTTTTGAAATAGTTTTTGCCTTTTGTTTTTCAAAAACCATTTTATTTGCCAATCAAGTTTTTTGATAAATAGATTCCCTAAAATTTAGGGAAACTAGTTTTTAAAAATAACTTCCAATTTGTAAGCAAAAACCAAAATCTATATTTTTGGAGTTTTTCTCCCAAGTATTATCAAAAAACCAAAATCTAAAAACTAAAATCTAAAAACAAAAACCAAAATCCAAAAACTAAAAACCAAAATCTAAAAACAANATTTTTGGAGTTTTTCTCCCAAGTATTATCAAAAAACCAAAATCTAAAAACTAAAATCTAAAAACAAAAACCAAAATCCAAAAACTAAAAACCAAAATCTAAAAACAACACAAACATTCATCACCAAAGGTTGGATCATAATTCCCAGGAAACCCTTTTCTTTTAGTTTTTGATACCTCGAGACTATCTAGTTAATAATCTTTGTATATTTTGCTGTAAAAAGAAAAAAAAATGGGGAAAGTTATCCAAATTTTTGTATTGGTTATATAAAAAGAAAAAAAAAATGAACTTTTAATTTGTCATATAAGTTTTAACTTTTTTAAATTGTCTGATTTAATCCAGCGGAGACCATTAGCTACAGCTTAGGTGGTGAATGTTTGTATGGTTTTTGGATTTTAGTTTTTGGTTTTTGGATTTTGGTTTTTGTTTTTAGATTTTGGTTTTTGGATTTTGGTTTTTTATTTTTGTTGTAGATTTTGGTTTTTCTAAAAACTTGAATGGTAATTTATTTAGTTTTTGGTTTTAAGTATTTTTGTGTTCTTTTTTGTTTTAATCTAGTTTTATTAATTTTTGTTTTAAGATTAAAACTGATAAAATAAATATTTATTTAATTAATACAAAATATTATTTTTATAGCAATAATAAATAATACTAAAAATTATGAGTGAAAATGCACTTAAATTTATTTCATTAAAAAAAATTCATAAATTTATTTTTAAAGAAAAACAACAAAGATAAACTACAATTATCGTGAAATCCATAAAGAAGCAGAAATTTGATCACGGATTCCTTCCATATATTGCATCGGAGTGTTACTACCTTCTTCGTCTTCATCTGAATCATAATCTTCTTCAACTACATTACTCGCTTGACGATGGTTTGAATCAAAATCAACATCTCGTAGGTTTGATAACCTAATAAAATTATGTAACGCCATTGTTGCTGCAATAACCTTACGTTGAACATGTATGCGATACTTTGGTTTTTCTCTTAAAACCCGCCATTTTCCCTTCCACACACCAAAAGTCCGTTCAATGATAGATCGTAGCGAAGAATGGCGTCTGTTAAACATTTCTTTATAGCTACTGGGCGGAGTAGCTCCATTATATTCGCTAGGATGATATCTTTCCCCTCGGTATGGAGTAAGGAATCCAGGTCGAAGAGGATAACCAGAATCTCCCAGATAATACTTTCCGAAAGGTGGAGTCGGAAATTGATGAGGCCCCTCCATCGCTAACGCTAAAACTTTTGCATCATGAGCTGATCCCGGAATACCAATATATGCATATGTAAACAACATGTCCATATTGCATATAGCTAAAATATTCATACTGGTGTCACTTTTCCTGTTCCAATATTTTTCTGCATTTTTTCCGGCAACAGTGACAGGAACATGTGTTCCATCAATTGCACCAATAAACCCTTTAAAGTAAGGTCCATACCTGTCGTCCGATACTAGCCTTGGATGAGGCTGCGTGAGCTCATCTGGACCAGGTCTAAGCAAATCAACCGCCATTCTTTCGAGAGCATTCAACACTTCATGGAATTTTCTGCTTATGGTTTCTTGTGAATGACCAAATATTTTCCCAACATATCTCTGAGTTGCATTTTGAGCACATATGTTTAGGAAAATTGCTACGCTTTCCTGGATACTTACATTATCAGTCTCCTTCAAATGATAATCCTCCTTTAGCTTTTCACATAAATGAATGTATACCGGTGGATACATCCGAATTATGTTATAGCATTGTTCTTCGTGACCATGAATAAGTTCATATACGTATCTTCGACCCCGTTCTGGATCCATGTTCATTCGTTGTCTTTCTATTCCCATGGAGTAGGGATCCATGAACGATTCCCCAAAGTTAATGCTTCCATCTTCTGCTTCATCATCTTCAAGCATTCTGTAAAATGCTTCCCTCTAAAAAACAAATATAACAAAATAACTTATTAAAAATCAAATATATTTATTAATGCATATAAATAACATAAAACAAGAAACAATTATTATTTTACGTTAAACATGAATGAAAATACGAAAAAAATAAAATATAGAAATTTTTAGGTGAATTAAAAATTTTAGTTCGTTTATTCAGCTGCTCGGTCGATTCCTGTCATCCGCTCGAGATACCTAATCCTAGCATTATCGTCCGGTAGTGTGAGATAAACACGTGCATGCGTCTCGTTGCTTTGAAGCACAGTCACTGCTCCCCAATATAACGAGGAGTCATATTGAAGACCAGGGAGTGTTAGTAATGAGCCAATTGCACGTTCTAACTTGTTATCTTGTGCTCGCTCATAAATTTCAGTTCGTTTCATGTAGGCTTCATTCGTAACGAAGTCATACGAAGCTTTCGTCGTTCCTCGTTTACGTGCTGATGAAGATGAAGTACGCGAATTGTTTCCGTACACCCGTTTGGAACTCTGATTGTAGGAAGACGGTGTTTCATTTAGGTTTGCTGAAGGCACGTCAGAATCATCTCCTAGATTCACTGTTTCAGAATCATTCTCAGTAACCGTTTCTGACTCGGTATGTTGATCCACTCCAGAACCTGGATAATATCCATCATCAGTAGAAATGTGTTTGCTGCCAAAAAGTCGATCCAATATATCGAGGTCAGTAAGGGGATGTGTCCGGAGTTTTGCAGCATCAGGTATTTCCTATATTTAAAAGTTGAAAATATTAGTTTATTATATTTTTTAATAAATAAAAAATTGATGAAATGTAATGTTCAAGAATTACCTGAATACGATCACGCCACCATTCATCGTGCATTTCAATAGCTTGTGTGGTTGGATTAACTCTAATTCCCGTCATACGCAGCAGTCGACGATAAATGTCATAAATTTTTTTTATAGTGTAATATTTATTTTTTAACGGATTCCATTCAGGATTTTGACCTGTTGCTTCTCGGAATGCATTTCTAATTCTCGTTTTACTCTCTTTCTTGAGAGGACCAGTACGCCAACTAATATGTTCCATCTCAGTCTCATATATTTCAAGAAAAATATGAACCATACTATCGGTCCATTGTATCTTTCCCTTTAATAACAATATTACATACACATAATTAGTCAACTAAATTGAATACTAAGATAGACACGTAAAACAAACAAAAAAACATATTAACTAAAATATATACCTCTTTGCTGTTTGATGATTGTCCTTGATTCGCCATACCTATAGTGAAGCACAAAATTAATAGCTAGATATCTGAATAATAAACTAAATTCAATAAAAAAATTTCTTTAAAACCATGGTAACAATATATAAAATCTATCTTTTACAAATATCAGAAAATAATAATTAATATCTATATTTTTAAAATGCAAAAATAAGGTACACTATAACATATGTAATTGTGTATAATGCTTATAATTAAAAAAATCAATTAATTTTAGTATAAATATTAAGGTTAAAAGTATTGATTAAAACAATATAGAGATGCGTATACAAAAATTGTACTCTTGTTAGAGTTTTAAAATGACAAAAAAAAAAAAAATTCAAGCTCAATTATATTTCAATCTAGCAACAATATATATATCAAGTAAAAAGTACAATACTAGCGTCGGTACATCAGAATGAAGTACATATCAAAAGATTTTTTGGAATATAAAACAATTAATTAAATAAACTTACCCAGAAAACTTCAATAGCTTGGTAGCTTAATTTGTAGAGATGTTATTTCTAAGTTTTTTTGTGTGTGTTTAGTTGATGCATAAGATGTGTCTTATATAGAAAAAAGTTATACCTAATATTACTAAATTTTTGCAAAAAAAAAAAAAAAATTATATATGAAAAAAAAATATCTTTGGTACCTAGTATTTGGGAAAATCCCCAAAGAATAGAGATTTTAGTTTTATAAATAAAATATCTACTAACAATATTAAAACAATTTTTTTTTAATAAAAGAAGTAAAACCGTGACTTTTATGTTTAGAAACCAAAAAATTGTGGTTTTTGGTTTTTGTTTACAAAATCAAAAACTCTTTAAAAACTAGTTTCCCTAAATTTTAGGAAATCTATTTCTTCAAAAACTTGAATGGCAAAAAAAGTGGTTTTTGAAAAACAAAAACTAAAAACCATTCCAAAAACTGCAAACATTCAACCCCTTAATTATCCAATTAATTGATGATTCCCCGGTTTGCAGCAAAAAAAAGCAATGTGTAGTTTTTATTTGTCATTGATGTGTAAAAGTATTCATTTCCCCAAAAAAAAGTGAGGGAGGAAGAGAAAGCGCTCTAAACAAACTTTTGGATGTACCTTCTATATAAGAGTAGTATGCTATACAAAACCTGTGAGGCAAACAAACAAAAACAAGTCAGTTGAATCATGTTTCTTCGTTCTTCACTTGAACCCAACGACCATTAGATGATCCAATCCCAGGTTCTTTCTTCCCACGACTAAAAAACCCAATAAAATACCCCAAAATCACTCCCAAAACCATCACACTAGCTCCTTCAATGTACCACAAGACTGCAAAATCAGATCCAGATCCAAAGTTGGACTCTTTACCATCATCATCAGTCCCACTAATAACTTCCCCTGAAGCCAAAATCTCAACCACGTCATGAACTTCTCCATCGTGGTTCCCTACATAAGAAAGTGTGAGTCTTTCCTTGTTAGCAACCAATCGAGTGTACCCAAACTCGTCTCCACGGTACATTGACCGAGCAGGCTGAGGAAAGATCGGTACATCCGGGTGATCAGGTCTCGGTTCCCAACTCGGCTGCGTGTCTTTTCCAGCCATACCAATCACGAGATGAACAGGGTTTCCCTGCCAACGTTCACCGCAAGTGTCGTTACTAATCGGACAAAACCTCTCGTATACGTGAACGTGTCCCCATAGAGCAACCGTCACATTGTTCTTCACAAACAGCGGTTCCAAATGCTCGATCATCTTCTGCCTTATCGCAGCGTCTCTGACCTTAGTGCTTGTAGTGTACATCGGTCTATGCCCTTGTACAACAACAAACGGCGTCTTGCTCCTATTCACAGACTCTAGGTCTCTCTTTATGAAACTATACTGCTTCCCTCCTTTGAGAAAATCCGTCTCTGTCGAGATATAAACGAAATGGACCGAACCCATGTCGTAAGAATAGTAAAGGTTCCGGCTTCGTGGTCCTTTCACCATTCCCGTGGCTTCCGATGAGTTTCCAGGCATGTTGAATTTAACTCTATACGGTACGCCACACTCGCCACCACTATCTTTGAAATAAACATAAGCAGCCCAATCTGGTTTCCATGGCTGGTTAGGCCAATCATACTCATGGTTACCGATGCACACATGGTATGGTATTTTAGAAGCTATTGGCTCAATCTGAGTAAAGAACTCATCCCAAATCCACGAGTATCCTCGCGCGTAGCTTATATCTCCAATGTGTGAAACAATTGCAGCTTTATCTTCACCTAGAGCTTCAATGTCTCTCAAGATCCATTTCACAGTTGACAAACTCTCGTCTTCTCCACGGATAAATGTTCTGTAAGGTGTAGAACATCCCATATCTCCAAACATGAAAGCTATAGTTTCCTCCGAGTCCTCGTTTCTAGAAACGAAGCTGTGAATCTCACTCCATCCTTTGGAATCACTCCCAACCTGATTGATTCTCATATGTTAATCAAAACTCTTTAACATTTTGATTTTCGAAGAACACTTTAAAAGTTTCGAAATTTGTACCTGATAATAGTACTTAATCCCTGCTGTCAAATTCTTCATCACGGCGTCGAATGTCCAGCCTGGATCTCTCCATCCGATAGTGGAATTCGCCGGCGCGTGGCACATATGCTCCCTCTCGTACCTAACTCCACGCGCCATCGCGATGCCGTCGAGTCTCTCCTTAACCTCTCCGTATCGAGCTAATCGTTCTTCTCCATCTCCTGCGACGAACATCACTCGCATCTCGTTCACCGTATCTGTGTAACTTAAATGGATCTGCTCCGGCCGGTTAACGGCGGACCGGAAAGTTAACCGGTTTGATTCGGCTAGAAGGTGTCGAGTTCCGGGTAAAGGGTTGTGGTCGTGGTCGTTGTGTTTCGGGTTGATTTCGGATTGGGTCCAGCGGAAGATCCGGAAGGAGTAATCTGATCGGAGATTGGTCAAGGGAAGGGAAATCGAACCCGACCCGGATTTCCAACTGGGCGAATCGGAAAGGAATTTGTAGCCGATGAAGTGATCGTGAGGAGATTCCGGCGGCGAGTAGATTCCTAACCAATCGAGATCGGACGGTGACTCGACGCCGGACCATTTGATCACGACGGTGTCGCCAGATCGATTAAGGGTTTGGGGAGAAACTGAAATCGTCACTGTGGAATAAGCAGAGGAGATTAAGAGGAAGAAGAAGAAAGAGTAAACGGCGATCATGATGACGGTGGCCGGTGCGGTGGAGATGGTGGTTAGTCAAAAAGTCAACGTTTTTGGAGTCATTTTGATGTTTTGTAGTTTGTTGGTTTTGTGTTTGGGTTTATTGATAAATCAGTTTAGCTTTAAGGAATGAATATGAAGGGGCCGATTGGTAAGGATTGTGACCGTAGGCTGTGACTGTAGGCTGTGACTGTAGACTTTTAGCTATAGAGATTTTGGTTTTTAAAACTGTGACTGTTACTTTATTTTTTTAAAAGTCTGATTGTTAACCAAAGATGTAGAAGCTGTGACTTATTTAATTATTAGCATAAAGAATTAATACAAAGTCTATAAAACTTATTTAAAACGAAATACAAAAACTCATAAATAAAATATGGTTTGGCTATCAATAATAAAAAAAAATGTACATGAGTTAATATAACATATTAAACATATAAAATTGGAAAAGAAAATTATACATTACCTTACGAGAGGAAGATGATGTTGCCATCTATGTAAAGACAAAATGTTTCAATTAATAAAATATAATACAAACAAAAATAATAACTAGAAATAAAAACTATCCAAAGCGCAAGATGATGAGAAACATATGTAAGTTATTGTACCTTTTGGATTTGCAAGTTTTAAGAAAATTCACTTTCGATCTCAATGTATTTATAATGTTTAGTGATCTTCTTAAAATAGTATTTGGTTATTTTTTTCTTTTAATTTTGAATTTTTTTTTTGACTAAGAATTTGGAACTAATAACTTTGTCTTACTAGATTTTGGGGATAAAATTATTATTATTAAACAATCAGTTTGACCAAGTACTATTTATTTGTGTTAGTTAATTAAAAAATAATATAAAAAATCTAAAAGCACCGAAATATGATAAGGAAAGAGAGAGAAAAGTGTGAAAAGTGGATAAAAAATGGCTGTAGGAAAAACCAAAAAAGCAAGAAAAAAAAAACAAAAATGGCTTTTAAGGCTGTTAAATATTTTAAAGCCTTAAAAGTGTGATTGGTTATTTTTTGACTGTAAAAACTGTGAAAAATTTTACAGCCTTAACAGCCAAACGCCAATCACCCCCGAAGTCATTTTGAAACCAAACCTGATTTATGACTTAGCACCTTCAAAAAGACAATTGTTTATTTTTTTATTACCTTATTAAAATTTCCCAGTTTTTCTAAAAATAAAATCGATTTTGTCAACCACTTTCTTAAACCAAACGTGATTTTATTCCTTTCTTTTTTTTTGCAAGTTTTAAAATAAAACAGAGTAGTCATGAAGTCGGCATTGGCTTGTTAAGATAATGTTTTGTCTCGGTTTCGGACACAAAACAGAGGATACGCGCGCGCACACACATTTATATATAGACAGACACAACTAAAACACACAAATTTTAGTAGTATGAATAAAAAAGATTTAGACATTTAATAAGATGAAATAACGGAACAGGGGAGATTCAAAGGGGTGACCTGAGAACACAAAACTCCATGGTTTCAGTGGAAATCCTAAAAAGAAACCAGATGATCTGTGTTCTCATGACACTCCTTTGAGATTTCACCACCTGCTTGTTGTTCTCTTCTTCATACACTACATAAAATGTGTTTCTTTTTTATAAACATACATAGTTTTCGTTTTCTTGGTCTTCGTTTTTGTTCACTTCTGTTATGTCAATACAATGTCGTCATCTTGTCGACAAAAAAAATTTATAGGATTAGTGTGGTCATATCTTCACGACATCTTTTCGACGTTGAATTTATGAATGCAAAATGATTCAAACAAAGTTGGGCGCAGAACAAATATCTAGAATTGGGCTTTTATGAGCCTATTTGGGCTCTCCTCTTGTAGGCCCATCAAAAAGTCGTCTAAAGCCTGCTATTATTTCATAGTTTATTTACTCTGCCGACAAAGTCAACAATGATCAGAGTCAGAGTTATCCTGGCATCGCCCATCAAAAGCTTCAACTAACCAAATCCAGAGATATTTAATATTTTTGAGTTGTAATAAATTAAAATCAACCGAGCACCACATCAGTAGAGAATTGACATTTATGAATTATGATCAAGTTCATAACATACCAGAATGGTGAAAATGTAATCAAACAAACATTTATGCAGGAAACTAAAACTGTAAATGTAGGTAGATAAGATCTGTGGTGCAAGAGCTCGTGACTATAAATATCCCCATTAAACTAGTGGATAAAGAAAAAGGCAAAATAAAACTAGTGGACAAAGAAAAAAAAGAACTATTTTTCTTTCTTTCTGATTTTCAATAAATATCATTCCCCGGATAACTTGTTATTATTGTAAATTTTCCAAATTCAAACTTTTTCTTTTGAGACAAAGAAGAAAAAATGGATTTCCTCTCCGATCAAGTAAAGAAGAAATTCTCCGAGAAGAAACCGGAAAATTCAGAACCGGAGCCGAACCACAACAAAAACAAACCCGGTCACGGCGAGCCAACACATAAACCGGTTTCCAACGCCGATCCAACAACACACAGGCCAGCTACGAACGCCGAGCTCATGGCTAGTGCCAAGATCGTAGCCGAGGCTGCTCAGGCCGCTGCTCGCAGCGAGACAAACAAGCTCGACAAAGCTAAAGTCGCCGGAGCCACCGCGGATATCCTCGACGCCGCTTCTAGATACGGCAAGCTCGATGAGAAAAGCGGTGTCGGCCAGTACCTCGAAAAGGCTGAACAGTATCTCCACAAGTATGAATCTTCTCACTCTCACTCCTCCGGCGGTGGCGTCCACGGCGGTGTCGGCAGCGGAGGCAGTCACGGTGGTGTCGGCGGCGGAAGCCATGGTGGCGGAGCTGGAGAACCGGCGGCTAAGAAAGGGGATGAGAAATCGGGCCATGGGTTTGGAGATTATGCTAAGATGGCTCAAGGTTTTATGAAATGATTAATTAGTTTGATTAAAATAATTATGTTAGTAATTATCTTCTTCCATAATTACGTTTAGTAAATTGTCGTCGATTTCTGAATTATTAACCGGTGGATCTGTCATCTGTGTACGGTGGAGGAACTTGCTGATGTAAAATTAAATATTTTGTTGGCTAATTCTCGATTGTTGCGTTTAATTCTTGTGAAGTTAAGAAAAACTATTTTTTTGTTGTTGTTGTTGTTGTCAACAAACTATCTATATGACGTTTCATTTGAAAGATGGCATGATGAATTTCACGTCTTCCCTTCTGAACTGAGGCGTTTTATGGAGAAAGTTGCATTATACAAGCGATTTGCATTTTTTTTTTTTTTTTTTACATTAAAAACACCATTTTTATTGAGTTTGCGGAAAACGACTCATCTAGAGAGAACCAAAAAGGTACTAACGAGAACATACATGGTAGAAACGTGATCTTGCATTCTACAAGCGATTTGCATTTCTTTTGACGTAACTAAAAACATTTTAACGACCTAAAAGAACTGATGGGTTTCTTTAAGAGAGCTATTGTGTTCCAAAATACGAGCGAGCCCACTATGCAAAGCCTTTGGGCCTTTTTTGGGGGGGAGGGGGGGGAAATTGCATAATATCTTCCTTTGGTGCTCAAATCAAGAAGAGTTAAATATTTGACTATTTTTAATCACTTAGGTCTCGTCATTGTCTGAATTCGAAACTTCGAAACAATCCTTTAATCAAAACCTTTACTCACGCCATGGAAATCGAAACCGAAGCTCCGAAGGGACAAGAGTCGAAGCAGATCAGAGACGAAGAACTGTTCAAAGCGGCGGAATCTGGCGATTCTTCGTTGTTCATGTCTTTATCTCCTCAACAGCTCGCAAAATCTCTGAATTTCAGAAACGAAGACGGCCGCTCTCTCCTCCATGTCTCAGCTTCCTTTGGTCATTCTCAGGTACCTAAGAAGCATAACCTCTTTGATTTCTATAAAAACGAAGATATTAGGAGTAAATTTGCGTTGTTGTGGCTGTTTAACTGATGATCAAACCTTAGGGAAGTTATGTCTGTTCATGTCTGGCTCTGAGAATCACAAAGATTTGGGGGTGTTAGCAAGTTCGTTAGCTATTTGGGTTCTTGAAAAGAACGGGTTGAAGAAAAAATTAGATATTGAAAAGCTTATGGATGTGGGATTTGCAGGTAGTCAAGTTGTTATCAAGTGCAGATGACTCAACGACTGTAATCAACAGCAATGATGATGAAGGCTGGGCTCCTCTACATTCTGCTGCCAGCATCGGCAAAGCTGAGCTCGTTGAACTGTTATTGACTAGAGGTTTGTTGTAATCTTCTTGTTTGCCTTCCTTATAGTGTTGTTGAAAGATGAAAAATCTTAGATTTCCTTATCAATAAGTTGCGATTCAAATTCTATCTGAATGGTCGATCTTTGAAGCAGTTTATGTGTGTGTTTTTACTTCTAGCTGATTAGCTCTCGTGTTTCAAATTCCTCATGAGATTCAAATTCTACTATGGGTGGATCGATCACTGAATCTCTTTCTCTGTGATAATATAGTCCTCCATGAATTATTGCATATAAGTTCCTATGTTGAATTGGGTTTTATTTGTTACTTCTTCTACTGATTAGTAGTAGCTCAAGTTTTTTCAATTTCGTTTTAAGATGTACTTATGTGAAGCTTGATACATTTGATGATGGTTTTTTTTTTTTTTGTGTGAAGGTGCTGATGTCAATGCCAAAAACAACGGTGGTCGCACTGCTCTTCACTATGCTGCTAGCAAAGGATGGTTGGAAATCGCTCAGCTTTTACTAACACACGGCGCAAAGATTAACATCACAGACAAGGTAGCTTTATGTCTCTTTTCGTCTGGCTCTTTGATGACAACCCATGTTTACACATAAAACAAAATTTCTTGACTTTCAGGTTGGTTGCACTCCGCTTCACAGGGCAGCAAGCACGGGAAAATCTGAACTTTGTGAATTCCTGATCGAAGAAGGAGCAGAGATCGATGCTACGGATAAAATGGGCCAAACTCCACTCATGCATTCAGTGATCTGCGATGACAGACAGGTAATTTACAATCTAATCATAACTTTAAAGTGGCATTTCCTCTAAAGCTCAAGTCTCTTAAATCTTTCGGGGTTTCTCTCTGTTTACATTTTGGTTCAGGTTGCGTTTCTGCTTGTAAGACATGGTACAGATGTCGATGTAGAAGACAAAGAAGGCTACACTGTTTTAGGCCGAGCTTCTACCGATTTCCGACCAGCACTTATCGATGCTGCCAAGGCTATGTTTGAAGGATAAATTTACTCTGATTTACCCAAAAACATACACTAACGTTTGGGAGTCTTGAACTCTTGATTAGTTTAAACCCTTTGTTCTTTCTATATCATGAAACAGTAGAACATAATGAAAAGGATTATTCTTTATTTGTTCAAATTTGCAAGATGTTTCTGCTTTTTTTTCTTCTAAAAAAGATGTTTTCTTATCAATTCATGTTCTTGTCTGGAAATTTTCTCTTGGGCTGTAGCTGTTTATAGTTATGAACTATAGACACAATCTTCAAATAAAGCTCGAATTAATTGCTCTTTTCCTTCAATTTAGAAGCCTTGGAAACTTGATTTTTTATTTAAGGAAAAATGGTATTTAAAAGAAAATATATTATATTTCTGAAAAAAAAGCTTTTTAGCTAGCTTTTCCCTTCTTATCTCCTAAGAGGTCATTTACCCTCCTCACAAAAAAATCTAGAGGCAAAAATGATGCAAACCAAAATCTCAACTTTCTCTCGACCAAGCTTCAGTCTCCATGAGACAAGAGTAGTTCGTCATCCTCGTATCTCCATGGCTTTATGCTCCTCATCATCATCATCATCATCATCACTACCATTTCACCATCTTCTCTGCAAATCCACCTTCCCTCTCGCTGCCTCACTCACCCTTCTCCTCTCTCCTTGTAACGGTAACTACATTATCCACAATTTTCCGGGTATATATGTGTATCATCATCAGATTCATAACCATCATCATCATTTGTATATGTTTGGATCTTGCTCAGCTGAAGCAGGCTTAATGTCGGGAAGTCCCGGTATAGAATCAATTCCCGGTCCCGAATTACCCAAACTCGAATTCCTTGACCGTTTCAATGGTACCAATCTTTCAAATTCTGGAATCCTTATAAGAAAAAAGTGTTTTTGTCTGATTCAATAAAAAAGCTTCTTAATTGCAGCAAAAAACCAGAAGTTCTACGCTGAAAATGATTCCAGATTCAAAGAATCTCCACTTCTCAAGAAGCTACTCGAGAACTCCAAACTAAACAAAGAAAAGTAAGTAAACCACATTTGAATCCATCCATTTGGTCTCTAAGTGATAAAAGAGACAAAACTGTAAAAGCTCAAAACTTTGAAACATGGGACATGTTACATTGGTTTTGTGTCTGATTTTTTTCTTTTTTCAGGAATGAAAGACAGATTCAAGACAAATATTGTCTAAGAGGAGCAGAATGGGGAATAGGAGATTGTTCAACCACTGGAATGACAGATGAGGAGAAAGAAAAATTCATCACAATGTTGAAAGAGAAGACTGGGGAATAGGAGATTGTTCAACCAAATCACATTAATGTATTTTTTGAAATGAATGCTTATTTAGAGAATGAGAAGAAACTATGCTAATGTTTCAAGTGTTTTTATCAAATACCGAATCCAACAGGGCAAAAAAACAGGACAACGACAACAACAACGTGAAAAAAACATCAAATCATTTTACGGATGATCCGCCATTCTGAGATCCATAAGAGAAAGCGAACCAATCTCATTCATAACAAATGATTTGTCAGCTTCAAACCCTTCATCTTCTTTCTCAGGTTTCAAGTCAGCAAACAAACGGAGAATCTTGTTCCGGTTCGCCACGAGGATCGCCACGATGTCCTCTGGTTTGTTCTCGTTCGCCACAAACAGCTTGAATACGTGGAAAGCTTCAAGCTGAATGTTCTTGGTCGGTTCTCTGAGTAGATTCATCATGACTCTCAAATTATCCAAGCTGCTCACGTACTTCACCATCACGCCTGAGTTAGACCGATCCATCAACACATCTCCCAAAAGCTTCGAAGCCTGTCTCTTCGTGAAGTAGCTCCCTTTCTCCAGCAAACTCGTGTTGTACTTTACGAAAAACCATTCGTGGTTCCTGGAAAGATACTCGGCAACAGTGGACTTATGCCTCGTCAAAAGCTCCCTGAAGATCTTGCTCGCGTCCGTCGCGACATCGAAATAAGGAAGCTCAACGTAATCGAAGAACTTCTCCAGGTTCTTCGTCTCGAGGATGTATCTCGCGACGACCTGATGGCGAACACATTCTTTAAGCATCCCTGTGTAATGCAGCGCCAGCTCGTGGTCTTGATCGATTCCTTCGACTAAATGATCGATCACGTCTAAGTTCGATTCGAGATACTCAGAAGCAACGAGACGAGACCCGACTTGCTGTTTCTGCAGATTCGCTACGATCTGCGTCGCGTCTTTCCTTGCTTCGAGGTCGAGTTTGGGGAGAGATTTGATCAACGGACGAAGAGTGTCTTCTCTGAAAAACTCTTGAGTCAACGAGAGACAAGCTTCAGGGACAGGCTCTGCCTCGCTGTTCCCGTAGAGGATCGATTTCAGATCCCTGATGTTTCTGCACAACTCAGCGCAAACCCCTAACCGCTTCGAGTTTCTTGCGTCGATCTCTTCGTCGTTCTCGGCCAAGGCGATGAGATCTCGGGTCTGGCGGACGATATCTCTGGGAGTACGAGGCTTGTGCTTGAAGAGACCTTTCATCCTCGTGCTCCCATGGTTCCCAAGGTTCCCGCTGAAGGAGCTGGTTAGCTTTCCGCTGAATGTAATGCTGACTTCTTCGTCGGTTGATCCTCCGACGCGTAGATGGCTCCTGGTACGGTGGTGCTTTGACGACGGAGCTATGTAGGAGCCTCCGTGCCGCCAAGCACCACCGATCTTGGAGACACACGCACCTATTTTTTTCTTCCCGTTTTTTTTTTTTTTTTCTTTTTACCGCAATCCAGAAACAGAATATTTCCAAAAGCAAACAAATCTCTGTGTAGGGTTTCTTCTTCAGAGCTTTTTCAGGGGTTTCGCTGTTAATTCAACATCATTTCTCTGAAATCTTCAAAGGAAGAAGAAGAAAGAGACAACAGCCCTAAAAATGGGGTCTTTGATTGGCTGATTTGCCGCGCTGAATTTTCGGTGTGGTTTGTTTAAAGAAAATCTTTGGTGTCCTAAAACATATAAATATAAATTAGTTTTAAAAGCTTATATATCTTCTTCTTACATTTTTTTCTTTTTCTTAACGACTATTATGCGTGTCCGTGAAGATAATATATAACGGATTTGGTCAAGATATATAAAAATTAAGAAAAAAACACATATAAACATATGATTAGTTTTAAAAGCTTATTATATCTTCTTCCTACATTTTTACTTTTTCTTAACGACTATTATGCGTGTCCGTGAAAATATATATAACGGATTTGGTCAAGATATAAAAATTATACATTGCCGTAAGAACATATACATAGAATCTAAACATAGACACTTTCCTTCTATTTTACATGTGTAATTGTATTTACCGATTTTACAATCTTCATAGAAATATCAAAGATCTGAAAACAACAAAAAAGTCTCCATAGAATCTAAACCTATTATACTACTCCATAGTGTCAAAAATAAAATAAAAAACGTTTTATGGGGCCTAAATTGGGCCTTAAAGCCCAAGAAGAGTTGCAAAAGATATAATTTATATTCAATGGCTACGAGTTTCAACAAGGAAAGAGAGAAAATATCTGTGAGGACGAAAACTCTCCTTCGCCCTCCGGCGAGTTTCTCCGGTGATAGGCAAAGTCTTTCCGGCACATTTTTAACCTCACAAACCATTTGTAAGTTATTAGAATTTTCAATTTACAAACTTTCTTCTGTCTACTCGCAGTTTTTGACTCGTCTCGTCTTGCTCTTCGAGTTAACTTCGCACACCTTTCATTTCAATTTTTAAAATCTCATACGAATTTACTCTCTTTGATTCTTGTTGGGTTTTTGTAGAAGGATTATCGGATTGGGAAGTGTGACAATTAAAAATAAAAAAATGGTGCAAAGTCAGTCGTTAAGCACATTAACAATCTGTGGGAGTGTAGAAGTTTACAGCTCATGG
This sequence comes from Alliaria petiolata, assembly GCA_020283515.1. Lineage (NCBI taxonomy): Eukaryota > Viridiplantae > Streptophyta > Magnoliopsida > Brassicales > Brassicaceae > Alliaria > Alliaria petiolata. Next base: position 12,779,536 of record JAHZTW010000005.1, on the reverse strand, counting down.
AGGAATCGTTTAAATTCATGGAAATCTTCAAGTTTGATTGGTGATCATCGATGTGTGTCGTGTCAATACCTGCGTAGATCATCATCTCTTAGAAGCCATTGGAAGTCACTAAGGCAAAGAAATCTGTTGAGGGTTGAAGCTAGATGGCCATTTCAAGGAGGTGATCAAGGTCTAGACCCGAGCTCTGAGCGAAGCGAGAGTGCGAATGAGGATATTTTGATCTTTTTCTTTCAGCTAGACTTGGCTACTCGCGTACAGGTGAGGCGAAATGTGGTTTTTTGTTTGTTTGTTGAGGTGTTACGACATTGAATTATATGCGTATTGGTGTATTTTGAAATGGCAGTATGCGTTGAACCTGGAGCAGTACGACATTGCGCAACAACTAAGAGAAAAGCTTACTGAGGTATATGAAATGATATGTTATGATCTTTCAGTGAGACAAGTTTTTGTGAAAGTATTGAACTTTTGATCATGCGAAGATGTTAGGTTTTGGTTGAACTTATTACCGAAATTGCTGACACGAGTGAATAATGGTTTGTAGGTGGAAGAGGAGGCGATAAGGCTGCAAGAAGGGAAAAGAGGGTCATCATCAAAAAGTGAAGCTCAAGACAAGGGTATTAGCATTATAAGGCTACGGTGAGGAGTTTCATTCGGTTAGCAAGACTTCGTCTTGTTTAGTTACCAAACATTATCTCTCTGTGTCTCTGTCTGTATACATTGGAGTATGTCATCTTCATTGTTTATTTGGTATAATTGCAGTGCAGATCTCCAGAATGCCATTGACAGTGAGGATTATGGTTTGGCAGCTAAGTTAAGAGATGAAATCTCAAAGCTTGAGGCAGAATCATTAGCTGTATCTGCGAAAGCCTTGGCTTTCGAGAATGCAAAGTATGCATTTCGTTTGGGACAGAAACTTAGACACAAGACCTTTGGTACATTTTCATGTGTACTAGTGCTTGTTTCACTTTGGTTTTACATTCATATTGGGGAACTTACATTGATTTCTTTTCATCTGGTCTAGGTTACCGGGCTGTAGTTTGCGGAATGGATCCAATTTGCTGTGAATCAAGCTCCTGGATGGAAGCTGCAGAGGTTGAAAAGTTGCCTCGTGGATTCAGTCAGCCATTTTATCAGGTTCTGGTTCCGAATCAATGTTCATAAAGACTTATGTTGATTAAGCTGAAACTAATGTTTGGAGCATATTCAAAAGACTTTTAATTAATATATACAGAAGAAAACATGGATATCTAAACCCTGTCTCTTATACACATCTAGATGTGTATAAGAGACAGGACTTATGTTGATTAAGCTGAAACTAATGTTTGGAGCATATTCAAAAGACTTTTAATTAATATATACAGAAGAAAACATGGATATCTAAACCTTCTTGCTTGTGTCTAGCAGGTTCTAGTCGATGTTCGCACGCACCCAGACCTACTAGTGGCATACGGTAAGCTCTGAACTGGATATATAACCTTTGGATCTCATTTTTGCCTGCCATGAAATCCTGCTGCTGCACAACATAAACCAGTGAATACTCTCTTTATCACCTGACAATGGATCTTTAATTGCAGTTCCTGAAGACAATCTACTAGCTCCAGAGAAACCCGACAAAGTGAGCAGACAACTCGTTGTGGATAATCACATCCCCATTGCAATAGTTTTGACTCATGATTGTGTGTGGTTTCTGCAGGAAAGGTTTGATCATCCATACATTTCTTTCCTCTTCTATGGAGCAGATACAGCTGGAGATTTCATCCCAATTCAACAACTGCGTGAGAAATACAACAAACCTCGGCATGAAGTTCCTTTTGATTCACAAGACGAAGATTAAGATGAAAGCGGCACGTAAACCTAAGAATTCACAATCGCAGACTCGAGCTCAGACCACACAACAAAGCAAAAATCTTAGCATAGCTCAGAGCTGTTCCCTGTTGGTTATATTATATATCCTCGTAGATGTAGCCAACACAACTGTTCTTGCTCCGTATACTAAAACAAATCAACTTTATCCAAAAAATGCTTTGCGTATATATATGCTTCTTTGTTCATCTAGAAAAGCTGTGACAACTAACCAACTGCTGAGAACTCTGTTTCCATTGTGCTATGTCCTGCGATCTTTCTCAGACCTCTTTGCTTCATCAGATTTCTCACTTCTTTAGCATGACTCCATCTTCCATCCGATGCATACAAATTGGATACAAGGACATAATAAGAAGCATCGTCAGGATGCAAATCGAGGATCTTCTTAATCACAATCTCCCCAAGATCAAATCTTGAATGCATTCCACATCCGTGGAGAAATGCTGCGAAACATCTCACGTCTGGTTGAATCGGCATCTTCTCGATGACGTCTAAGGCTTGCTCAAGCTCACCAGCTCGAGCTAGCATATCAACCATACACGTGTAGTGTTTTGTGGAAGGCGTGAAGTTATAATCTTTGTACATTGAGCTGAAGTACTTCTTTCCTTCGTTAATCATCCCTGTGTGGCTACACGCTGATAGAATAGATGTGAAGGTTGACTCGTTCGGCTTTTGTTGCTTTTTCAGCATCTGTTCAAATAGTTCAAGGGACCCTTTTGTGTCTCCTTGCTTTCCATAGCCTCCGATCATAGCACTCCATGTGATTGTATTTTTCTCCTCTATGGTATCGAAAACGGTACGAGCAGATTCGGCATCCCCGCATTTGGCATAGAAGTCCAGAAGTGCAGTACCAACATGAACACTGGATGATGCCAAGAAACCCAGTTTCACGGAATAAGCATGAAGCGAGGAACCTATGGCTAGAGACCCGAGGGAAGCACAGGCTGAGAATAGACTCGCGACTGTAACACCATTAGGCGTCACAGATTCTAAATTCATGCGATGGAACAGAAACAAAGCTTCACGGACAGATCCGTTTTGTGAAAACCCGGAAATTATAGAATTCCAAGCAACTAAATCTTTCTCCGACTCCATTTCAAACACATACCTAGCGTCTCTATTCTGGAAACACTTGGCATACATGTGTACCAGAGCATTTGCAACATTTGTATCCCAAAGACCAACTTTGATGGATAGGCCATGAACTGATATTCCCAGTTCAAGATTCCCAGTCAGACCGCAACCTGATAAGACGCTTGCAATGGTAACACAATTAGGCTTGATTCCAACCCCCTTCATTTTCTGAAACAAGCTCAGTGCCTCGTTGGCACGTCCATTATGAGTGTACCCCACAATCATAGCTGTCCACATAACGAGATCCACATGAGAATGCTCATTAAAGACTCGGCGTGCATTGCTTACATCACCACACTTGACATACATATCCAGCAGAGATGTCACCAAGCACGAGCTGAGCTCTATCCCGCTCTTGATCAAACAACCATGAAACCACTTCCCTTGATGTAAAGCACCGAGCTTTGTGCAAGCCGTCACTAGAGTACCGTACGTAATTTCGTTACCCGAAACAGAGTTTTCCCTCATCCGATTAAACAGAGCCAACCCTTCTTCGTGCAAGTCGTTTTTCACATACCCAGCGATCATCGAAGTCCAACAAACCACATTCCTGAAGGTAACATCTTCAAACACTTTACAAGCACTCTTGATCTCTCCGCATTTAGCATACATATCTAGAAGACCTGTCAACACAATGTTATCAGAACTTGGCACCTTAACTATCTGGCAATGTATCTTCTTCCCTTTATCTAAATCCTGCATCTCTGTACACGCTTTCAAAGCTATCGACAAAACAATATTTTCGTAACCGTGTTTCCTCATAAGACCATAAAGATTTATGACTTCAAGACTCTCTTTGTTCTGGTAATAACAGCTGAGCATGACTTTCCATAAATAAAAATCTGGTTCAGTAATTTGATCGAACACCAAGCGGGCAACTTTCGTACACCCAAATTCACCGTAGAGGCTAACGAGCTTGGTGGCACACGACATATCACCCATAAGCCCAATTCCCGTTAAGATCCCGTGAGCTTTCCTCAGAGAATCAATGTTCGTGCACTTACTTAGAAGGCGAATGCACGGGATCGAAGCGGCGTAATGCAGGGAAGTTATGGAGTCGTCATTGTCTTCGGGTAAAATCAATTCCTGGATTGTCGTAAATGGGACGTATCTCTGCTGAAGCGTAAATCTTCTGATCGGAGAAACCCATTGGGGTACGAGAGAGATTGAGCGTCGCATCGGTTTTCGCCGTTCACAACTTTCCGGCGGCGTGGTTCTTCCCGCCAAATGTTTTGGTCCATCTTATGTAATGAAAATTGATGGGCCTAATGGGCCCATGTTATTAAGGTACTAATACTTATTTACTTTTAAGGTTGTGATTGGAAGACACTAGTGGTGCGGTATTTGAAGCGGTTTTCATAAAACCGCTATGTCAACACCAATCAAGAAAGTTTTGTAATAAAATGTGTTTTTAAGAAAAAAATAAAAAACCATTCACGGATTTAGTGATAGCTAAAAATGCCGAGCAGATATGGACCGCGTACTGAATTGCCACCGCGGGTAATACCCAGCGGTCCAAATGAAAAACGCACATAATTTTGTTTTTTTTTAATATTTCGAAAAAATAATAAATTGTTAGTAATAACTAATAAATATACTACATACATAGTTCATGTCTAACACATTGTAGGCATTTACGAGAGTGTTAAAAGAAACAAATAATTATTTTCTTCCTTTTTGAAGATAAAGTAAGCTTTTATATAAATATTAGTTAATAAAAATAATTAATTTATTTCATATAAGATAAGTAAATAATATGTATTTCTTATAAAATGAGTTAAAGTACTAGTAGTTATCTAATTTAATAAACATTAGCAAAACTTATAAAAATATATTTGGTATTTTGTAATTTAAGAACAAATTTATGCATTTATTCATACTTTTAGTAACAATCTATCGGTAAATGTTTGTTTTTCCAATAGTATGAGTACAACGTTAAACTTTTTATTTTTAATGTTTAGTTTTTTTATTTAATCAATTCATAAACTCTGTAAAAATTAAATTTTATGATAACATACTGCTATTTACAATTTTATATTTTTAAAAATTAGCTGATAAAAATAATTAATTGGTTTCATAAAAATAATTTTACAATATTCTTTTTTATAAAATGAGTTAAAATATAAATAGTTATCTATTTGATGTATCAATATATAAATATATATAATTAAATTTTTATTTCAAATAAATTTTAGTATAAAAATTTAAAATATATGAAACTTTATTTTTAATATTAAATAAACAATTTCAATTTATAATGAAAATAATATTATTTTATATTAATATTTAGTTATAATCTGAATTTCGTACCACTTGTTAGCTTTTTCACCAATCATAAATTATTTGTACCGCATTTTTAGCATTATCCGCACTTGTCCCGCAAAATACTTATCCGTATTTTAACTGCACCGTACTTTAAAATCTGTTTTTGTAATCCCGCAAAACGTGGTTACCGTTCGGAGCCTAAGTGTCTCATGAGAATAACGTGAATCAACTTTCAAAGTGCAAATGGAATTTGATGATTACTTTGAATTCCTCTAAAAATCTTATCATTTAGGTTTGATACAAAAAACAATAGACAAAATTAGTTAAAAAATTTTTAATTCCATTCACTTTTTGTTTTTTTTTTTTAATCAATATTGTTTTTTTTTTTTTTGCTAGAAGGCTTTTTAATCAATATTGTCCTTATTCAATTTATTCTTCGTAGTTCGTAAGACAAATTTCTGTGAGGGAAAGTCTTTACTATTAACTATTCTTTTTTTTGTTTGTTTGTTAAAAAGGCCTAATGCTATTTACATTCTTAGCAGAAAAATATGAATACAAAACACGACTTTAGTGTTGAACTTGACACATGTCATTTTATATTATCTATTCTCTCGTTTGTACTTTGTGAATCTTCTTCTTCCGATGTTTTCCTTTTTCTTTTTTATTTCCTTCTTTTCTCCTCCATTAAAGGATACTTAAAGCTTCTAGGGACGATATTTTTTATTAACTTCACAATTTGTAGAACATAGATACAGCCGTATACATATATCTAGTATAAACTTCTAAATATATTTTTCACTACACCAACAAGAAAGAATCATGGTTATGAAAACGACGCCGAGGAGTTATTGGGTAGCAGCAGCGGCCTTGGTCATCTTTCTGGTTATGTTTCTTGCTCTCTTCTCCTCCGTGTCCGATCTCCAGTCGATTCGTTCGCTAAGTTTCTCTCAAGGTATGTAAAATCATAAATGTTTTTAATTAAAAGTTGAAACTAAAAGAAGAAACCATAAATCATAAATGTTTTTAATTAAAAAAGAAGTTTCCTCTATAGGCACGTTACAGCAAACATGGGAACCCAGCAGAATCAAGCAGGCCCCACAAGAGATGACTTCAGTAACAATCACATGCGACCGATCCAACACTAACTACGATGTCTGCTCGATCAACGGCTCATGTCATTTCGACCCCAGAACCGGAACTATCACTCTCATGGACCCCACTTTCGCCACATCACCACCGCTTGTCGAGAAGATCAGGCCATACCCAAGAAAAACAGATCACTGGATCATGCCTAAAATCAAAGAGCTAACACTAACCTCAGACCCACTGGGCCTGGCCCGATCATGTGACCTAACACATGATTCGCCGGCGATTCTGTTCAGCGCCGGAGGTTACACCGGAAGCATATATCACGATTTCATCGACGGTTTCATTCCGCTTTTCGTCACGGCCAACTCGGTTTTCCCCGACCGCGATTTCGTCCTCGTGGTAGCGAATCCTAAGGACTGGTGGATGCCGAAATACATCGATGTTTTAGGTGCGTTTAGCAAACACAAAACCATATTACTAGACAAAGAAAATGCTTCTAGTACACATTGCTTCACTTCAGCCACTGTGGGCCTAATTTCACATGGACCCATGACGATAGACTCAACCCGGATACCCAATTCTAGATCATTAGTGGACTTCCACAATCTCTTAGACAAAGCCTTCAACACAAACCTATCAACTCTCAAAACCCACAAGCCTCGTCTCATATTGGTCAGTCGATATGGTAACAACATTGGCCGAGTGATGTTAAACGAGAAGGAGATCAAAGAGATGCTTGAAGATGTTGGATTCGAGGTAATCACATTTAGACCATCGAAGGCTACGAGTTTGAGAGAAGCGTATAAACTCGTAAAGTCGAGCCACGTGATGGTCGGGGTTCATGGTGCGGCATTAACACATTTGTTGTTTCTTAGACCCGGTTCGGTTTTGGTCCAGATTGTTCCGGTTGGGTTAGGTTGGGTTTCTAAAACGTGTTTCGAGTCGCCGGCCAAGGCAATGCAGTTGGAGTATATTGAGTATCCGGTGAATGTGGGAGAGAGTAGTTTGGTAGAAAAGTACAGTAGAGATGATTTGGTTTTGAAAGATCCGATTGCTTTTCGAGGAACGGATTGGAATTCGACTAGAATGAATGTGTATTTAAAAGAACAAGATGTTAGATTAGATGTGATTCGGTTTCGAAAACATATGGATAAAGCATACAAGAAAGCTAAATCCTTTATGAACATAAACGGTTAACCTATGATCATAATGATTTATCATTTTTAATTATTTATTTATTTTGTGTTGTAGTTTGAGTAAATTAGCTATTAATTTTTTTTTGTTTATGTGGGTATGTCTTGTGAATCGATGTTAAATGGATCGATTTGAATTAAACAAAACTAAACCGAAATTCAAATTTGTACAAGCGACGTTCAATGATTTTTTAATCATTGGGATGCTTAATAATTGCATCATACGCACAAGTGATAAGTAAAATCATTGTAGCTGCTGTGCTGGAAATGGAATAGCGTTATATGGGTTTTTTTTTTATATTGAGGCCCACCGCATCTTTTCATTATCCAATCAGTTTTTTTTCGCGTTAAAACTAAGCTACATAAATTTTAATTCTAATTAATTCTTACTAATTATATTTTACAAGTAGTTAAAATTAAAAAAAAAAAAAATGGAAACACCTTGTTTTAACAAATTTCAAATTCATTAGACGGTTAGAGCAACCCAAATGGAGAACTCTTTTTGAGGGTCTTATATATATTTTAATATTAAATATATTATTAATTTAAGTTAAAAACTTTATTAGTTTAGACCATTCCAATGGAGACACTTAATTTGGGTGTTTTAAAATTTTATAATAATAATTTTTTTTTTGATTTTTGAAGAAAAAAAAAGAAAATACGATTTAAAAAAAACAAAATATGAGACGAATCGCGTCCTGACACGTGTCATAAGACACCTTAAAAGGATCTTAAATAAGACCAACCCCAATAGACAACCTAGGGGATTTAAACCAAGTGTCTTATGAATATAAGTGAATAAAGAAATAAAATTGAGTGTCTTAAATATAAGACCAGTATCTAATATTAGACACTGGTCTTATATTTAAGACACTCAATTTCATGGGGTAAACTCTGTTGCATTTCTGTAATTTATATGTTTTAATGTATTATATTTTTGAAAATGTATTATGTTTCAATGTACAGTAGAATCTCTATAAATTAATACTCGATAAATTAAAATCACTATAAATTAATAAATTTTGCTGGTCCCGAGTCGAGCCAGTGTAAAAATTAGCAAAATTCGATAAGATAATAAGATAATAATTTTTTTGAAACTCTTATGTAAATATATGGTCCCAATAATAAGATAAATTAATAATTATACATCTAAGCATATATATCTATATATATATATAACTAAGGTAATATAATAAAATATGATTAAATTATTGTTTTATGTTTTTTAAAATTGTTGATTTATCTTTAAATTCTTTGATATGATATTTTCTAAATGAATTTTATAACTTCGAAAACATTTTGTATTGTTTCTTGATGAACGTTAAAATTTCAAACCGAAAACATCTCTATATTAATTTATCGATAAATTAATAATTATTAATTTACAGATAAATTAATAACTCTATAAGATAATAAAATCTTGAAGTCCCAACATTATTAATTTATAGAGGTTTTACTATATTATATTTTTACTTAAATTAAAAAATAAATTTTGGTTTTTTAAAACACCCATCCAAGTGTCTACATTGTAGTCTCAAAATCAACAAATTGTAACAAAGTGTCTTATATCCAAAAAGTATATAAAATATTATTATTCTATCTTTAAGACATCATATTAAGAGGTGACCATTTAGGTTGTTCTAAAACATTTTTCTTCTATTTAAGACATCCAAGTATTGTCATGTCATTATTTTTTTATTTTTTTCTTTTTATTTTTCGGACTTAAGACACTTAGATGTCTCCATTGGGGATGGTCGAGAGTGTTCTTCATCGTTTAAAATATCTACACATTTTCGTAATTTGAAATATTAGCCAAGAATAGCGGGGAAGTTAATTAAGAAAAAACTAGATGCGAATTACGAAAACGCCCTCGTTTATTTTTTCTTCGAACTATTTGTGTTTTTTTTGGCCAATGGAAAAATGTGAGTCGCCGCTTTCACTCTGCTTTATCACTTTTTAAGCTTTTAGCTGTAATCTCTTTGTCTTACTCTGAGAATCGGAGAGAGAGGGAGGAGAAGAAAATGGAGAAGGCGTTCACGAAAGTGACGAGCTTCAAATTCGGAGGTTCATGGATCTCTAATAAAGCCAAGGAAGAGCTCTCTAACATCACCAACGACCTCACTGTGAGTGTTCCTTGATGAATCTCGGATCTTGTCTTGCTCTCTGTCTGATGTTCGTTGTTTCTTCTGGGTTTTTGCATGCGATTCCTGTGTGTAATTATTGGTTTCTGGTTCCGTTTGGTGTAATGTGGTCGTTTCTTTTTTCGTTGATTAAGAAGGAATTCAATTGTTAAAATCCGGGTGTAGCGGATGTTTCGAAATTGTAGAATAATCATAGATCTAGCAAGATCTGAGATGGATTTCGGGAAATGAAGCTTGAAACTTGTTAAGATTACAAGTTAGTCTTGTTTCATCCCCAATTTTGAGTATTCATATGAATCGTAGCCAGAATATTTCACTTTGAAATTTTGATCAATGAGATCCAAATTTTAGCAAAACAAAGATTTTGAATTCAGCTTAGCTTATGACTAAATGTATTAGAGAGTCTTCGTACTGGTTAACTCAACTACATTGTTTACTGGAAAAGAAGAATATTTGTGGCAATGTGATGTGTTCATGTGTTATTTCTTGAAACTGGTTAAGGTTATTTGAAACCGTTGATAGCTACTCCTATTTCATCCCGATTTTGAGTAGTTGAACATGAATTGTATAGTTCATGCCCTTGATATATCGATCCATGAGATCCAAGTTTAGCAATTTGATGTAGCAACATGATCCAATTTTAGCAATAAATAAAGATTTTGAATTCACCCCATTCATTAAGATGATTCTCAATATAGAGTTTCCGATAAGTACTTGTTCATGGAAAAGAAGATTTTTTTTGGGCAATGTGATGTGTTCATGTGATATTTCTCGAGCTAAGAGCCCCTATACTGATAAGCCAAGGAACATCTTATGCCCAGGTTACAGGATTTTGTGTTCTTGAGTTGATATCAGTTCTAAGACCATTTTTTCTTTCTTTTGATTTATCTCATTGATTCTGTACATAACGAACAAAAATCATAGGTACATATCCTTCGTAGGCTTTGCTATTTATAATTTGACTCATGGTCGATATGCACTTGCTTGTGTTCTATTGCCTCAAATTGAAAACATAACGTTCATATTTGATTCAGTACTTAACTAACATTAGTTCATAAGTATCCTTCTACGTCTTGTGTGTTCGTAGGCTTTGCTATTTGTTTGACGCATGGATGATTTTTTCTCACTTAGTTCTGTTTTGTTGCATTGCCTCAAACTGGAATCATAATGTTCATGTTTCTTTTCCAGACTTTCTCTAGTACCGTTGAAGAGAAAGCGAAATGGGTTTTCAACAAGCTTAAAGGTAAACACCATTTTTTGTGCTCATCATGGATTAATAATCGAAGATTTAACAATTCCTAACCTGAAAATTCGTTGTTTTTGGTTCTCTTCAAAACAGGAAAACCGCTCAAAAGCTTACCAGATCTTCTCAAAGAGTACAATTTACCACCAGGGCTCTTCCCACAAAACATAATCTGCTACGAGTTCGACGAGACAAAGAACAAACTCACTGTCTTCTTCTCCTCACCATGCGAAGTCACATTCAAAGATGGATCAGCGATAAGGTACGCGACACGCGTGAAAGGGATTTTGCTTAGAGGGAAACTGATGGGTGTGGAAGGAATGAAGACAAAAGTGTTGGTTTGGGTTAAAGTCACGACAATCTCAGTCGAGAGCTCAAAATCCGACAAGCTCTGGTTCACTGCTGGTGTCAAGAAATCTCGATCTAAGAGCGATTACGACACACCTCATGACGCCATCAAAGTCGTTGGAGAGTTCTAAGTTTTTTTTTTCTTTTTCTTTCTTAAACGGTTATTATCATATTTTATTCTTAAGTTTCATATAGGTTATTTGGGTTTATTTATTTGCATCTTGGGAAGGGGTATATATACAAACTCTCATTCTGGCTAAATGTGTTTCTAATATAACTCTCATTTTCCTACATTATACTTATGCAACAAATCACAAATAAATATCAAAAGTACAGTATATAGTTAACAAAAACACATTCTTGGTATCTTCGAGAAAATCGATCAAAGAGATGTTGACAAAAAGATTAATATAATTTTTTTCTTTTGTTCCAGTTACGAATTAGCGGGTATCATAAAAGTGTCAATGCCTTGTGAGTTATGATTAGCAATCAAACTTTATAAAGTCGCGGCCCAAGCGTTTACAATCACATTTCCTTCTTTTCTTTCTTGATGTGATAAGTGAAGACGCGATTCGTTGTGGCAATGAATGAATAAGGGGCCCACGTGGATCCCACAGATATTAAGGATGTATTGTTGTCTCTTGGCCTGTTTTCAAAGTTCATTGGGCCCTCCAAAAGTCAAGTTGTGTTTCTTTTTTTTTCTGTTGCCAGCAAAATTTACTCACTCTCTCACTCTTTCTCTAACTCACACGTTTCCCCTCTTTTACCATTTTATACCAAACAAACTGTAAGGAATATTTTTTTTTTTGTTTTTTTGGTAAAATTGTAAGGAATATAAATATTATTGATTTCGAATTTAAATGATCATACTATATAGTAAAAACCATAAATCGTTAGATGAAATAATTAATATTCATGGCAGGAGTAGTTGGTGTATGGTGAAATACTGAAATACTAGAATTCCATTGCAGGAGCGAACATGTGTTTTGTCTTTAATAAAACAGCACTTGTGATTAGGCTTAATCCGACCATAACTCGGGTTTCATTTCGTGTGTAACCGTGTACGTGGCAGAATCTTATTTGTAGAACGTGGTGAGGACAAATTTGTTAAAAACCGTCGAGTCGTGCTTGGAGCTGCATTTGACTTGCGAGGGCGACACAAACGCTCGTTGTATTTAGGGACAAAATTGTAATTTAGACATAGACCGACGCTTTTTCCCTTAAGACCCAACGATTACAACAAAGATGGACAAAAGTATTTGAGACACCAAACAAATAAATATGAGAAATAATTAAAAAATTTGGGAATCTATTAGATCCCTTGTCTTCAATAAACGAATCTGTAACTTATTATATACAATAAAATTCCCAAATATTATACTAGCTAATACACTTTTTCTTTACACAGTTAGTTTTACCAATGTAAACTGAAACTATTAACTTTGACAAAAAAAAACTGAAATTATTAAAAAATATCTAAATTTCTGTATCGCATATTTTTCATGAGTTACTTCTTTTTTGGAAAATTTGGAGTAAGTTCGGATTTTTACTATCCAAATAGATTTTTTTTTTTTAGCATTCATTTTGTGGAGATTATTTAAATCAGCTAAAATAATAATAAATAATTAAGAAAAACAGTAATGGATAAAATGGAGAGGAAAAAAAGACAGAGAGGTTACTCTTTCATATCTGCACCGCAGACTTTATACTGCAAAAGCAAATTTTATATTTTACTTATCGAGATCTGCTACAGAGGACAGACAAAAAAAATCTCAAAATCTCTCCATTAAAAGACTGCAGAAGAAAATATAGAAAAAGAAAGAGAACAAAAACAAAAACAAAAAAAGCAAAGTGAAACTGAAACACACGACACGGATTGTGTAAAGATACATAAAAGGGTTTAATTAAACAGAGGAAAGAAAAATATCTTCTTTTTGTCGTTGTGAGTTGGGTTTGTTAGATTTTATCCTCTTTGTTTCAAAAATCGGAATCGATGGCGGAGAAGGAAGAAGAAGAAGAGGAACAACAACAGCCTTTGACGTTAAAATCATCCACCGGAGCTTCACGGCCAACGATTTCGCTTCCTCCTCGGCCGTTTGGGGAAATGTTTTTTAGCGGTGGCGTTGGATTTAGTGGATTTAGTCCTGGTCCTATGACTCTCGTCTCCAATTTGTTCTCTGATCCTGACGAATTCAAATCCTTCTCTCAGCTTCTAGCCGGAGCTATGGCTTCTCCGGCGGCTGCTGTTGCTGCTGCCGCCGTCGTCGCTAGTGCTCATCAGACTTCTCTGAGCTCGGTCGGTGGCGGCGACGGAGGTGGAAGCGGCGGTGATGTTGACCCGAGGTTCAAACAAAACAGACCAACGGGATTGATGATTACGCAGCCGCCGGCGATGTTTACTGTGCCGCCGGGATTAAGTCCGGCGACGCTTTTGGATTCTCCGAGCTTCTTTGGTCTTTTTTCACCCATTCAGGTGTGAATTTTCATTTCCCTCAACAAAAGCATTGAATTCTTCTTTCCTTTTTTTGTTTCTTGTCGGTAGTTCGAAATTCTGTTTTTGGTAACTGAAAGTTTAGGACTTTATGGGTTCTTTTGGATATTCTGTTGCTGTTTCCGGTTTTTGTTTCCATTCGGTTTATAGATGCAAATTTAACATATTGTACCATTTTGTTGGATAAGAGGAGAAGAAAACATTTCAAATGTTCTTCATTTTAGGTCAAAATTGGGAAAACTTTTATTTTGATAAATTAGGGGTCTCCCTTGGGTATTTGAATCTTTGAAGTAAAGAAGTTTGTATGTCGGCTATAGACAAAGAACATCTTCAATGTCAAAGAGATAACCAGAGTTGTAGTGTAGGCTAAAATACTGTTGTTAGATCATTTGCTAATATGCTAATCAGCTCAAGTCTTTGAGTCTAATCCTTAATGATCATTTCTATTGTTTCTCTGACCCTCTTTTTCAAGTCTTGGTATCTTTTAATGTATTTCAGTATTTGCTTGGATTTGTTGTCCTGTTTCTATCTTTGAGGATATATATCATTAGCTAAATACAAATATGAATTTATGTGTAGGGATCATTTGGAATGACACACCAACAAGCTTTAGCACAAGTCACCGCACAAGCAGTACAAGGCAATAATGTCCAAATGCAATCTCAATCCGAATATCCTTCCTCTACACAACAACAGCAAACCTCATTGACTGAGCTTCCTTCGTTTTCTTCTGGACCTCGGTCACAGATTCCAGCCCCGGTTCAAGATTCGTCGTCGCAGGTCCAGAGAGAAACCTCGGAAATATCCGTCTTTGAGCATCGGTCACAGCCTCAAAACGCTGACAAACCAGCTGATGATGGATACAACTGGCGGAAATACGGGCAGAAGCAAGTGAAAGGGAGCGATTATCCTAGGAGTTACTACAAATGTACGCATCCCGCGTGTCCTGTCAAGAAGAAAGTCGAGAGGTCTCTTGATGGACAAGTAACGGAGATCATCTACAAGGGTCAGCACAATCATGAACCTCCTCAAAAGCGCGGAAACAATAACGGGAGTTCTAAAAGTTCTGATATTGCAGCTCAGTTTCAAACCAGTAATAGCAGTCTCAACAAGACTAAGAGAGATCAGGAAACAAGCCAGGTTACAACAACAGAGCAGATGTCTGATGCAAGTGATAGCGAGGAGGTCGGTAATGCAGAAACTAGCGTGGGAGTAAAACACGATGATGAGCCTGATCCGAAAAGAAGGTAAAAAACAACTTATAAGAGGTGCTCTTACATTCATATCTTATGTAGCTATGTGTTTTGGTTTTTCTGTTGAGATTCAGACAATTTTTGAATGTTGCAGAAATACAGAAGTCAGGGTTTCAGAACCAGTTTCTTCATCGCATAGAACGGTGACAGAGCCTAGAATTATTGTCCAAACGACGAGTGAAGTTGATCTCTTAGATGATGGATATAGATGGCGCAAGTATGGTCAGAAAGTAGTCAAAGGGAATCCTTACCCAAGGTGAAACTGAGAACCGGTCATCAAGTTATAGATTTTTCATCGGTCTTTTTTTCCCTTAACGCTCTTTGATCTATTCGCAGGAGCTACTATAAGTGCACAACACCTGGATGCGGAGTGAGGAAACATGTAGAGAGAGCAGCAAATGATCCGAAAGCTGTTGTAACAACATATGAAGGAAAGCATAACCACGACGTTCCAGCTTCTAGAACAAGTAGCCATCAGTTAAGACCAAACAACAGTTTACACAACGCCTCCACGGTTAACTTGAACCAGCAACAGCCAATTGCTCGTTTAAGGCTTAAAGAAGAGCAAATCACTTGAGAGAGAAGAAGAAGGCTCTTGGGCATTTGTGAGTTTGATGATCTCTTTTTTTTTGGTTAATGAACCTATTGTGTTTCATGTTTACTCAATTGCCACAGGTTTCTATGAACATAAGAAACTCTCAAATCTTTTGTTTAAGCTAAGAGGCTTTAGGATGTAATGTAAAAACCAGATTCAAGATTCTGGTCTTATGTGAATTCTTTTGTACATGGGGAAAGACAAAATTACAGGATCTTTTTGTTCTTTTACATATTGTGATTTTTTGTTTGTGTGTGTGGATGATGTTTCTTCTTGTAATAACAATGTAAAAATGAAATCTTTCATGGAAGATTAATGCTTCTTGAGGGAAATCGGACAATTATGAATAAATCTTGATTATGACTAATCAGTTTGGTGCATTAATAACGTTAGGTAGACTGTACCACAAATCTCTCATAATGAAAAACCTCCAATAGCCACAAATTAAGATCATTCATCCACATTACAAAAGCTTAGAGTTGCCAAGAACACACACAAAATCTGTCCGATTCTGCCAAGCACCGAAGAAGATTGATATACAAGCTTGATTTATCATACAAAACGCCCGACCTTCAATTCTTCATCAGTCTATCATCATCATCATGATTCATCAGAGGTTGTTGTTGTAAGCTACAGAGACCAAGTGAGGAACTTTACCGTCATCAAAAGGCAAGCTCACGTATTCTCTAGCAAACTCTTCTGCTATCTCCCAAGCAAGCTCGCCGTGAGCAGCTTTGCAGTACATATACATCACCGTGGTCGCCGCAAGGTTATACAGCATCAGAAGCGTTAGAAACGCGGACGTGATCACGATCTGGACCACGAAGAAGGCGTTTGTCCACAGTTTCCCAGTTTCGCCGTCGTCGTCGTCGATCTGAGCGGAAGCGGCTACGGTGCTGATCCAGACGAGAGCCGATTGAGTTATCGCGAAGACGACGATCAGAGACAGAGAAACGCTTTCCATTCCTTTGACCAAGCTCTTGCTTCTCTTCAATGGAGTTAACCCCCAAGCTGATTCAACAACAACCACGACCCAAGCGAGGATCCAATTGACATAGAGCTTGATCACGATAGCAACCCAGATGAGCGTTACTACGCCGGAGAGAACTTGGTAGTAGGGAGAAGCGTAATCGGATACGAGACTCGGGAGGATGAGCTCGATTAAGCGGGTCAACAAGAACGATGCAAACCCTAGAACCAGTAAAACCCCAAATACGATGGTGTTTGATGAAATCAGAGTGGCGAGGAGAGGGAAAAAAGAGGTGAAGCCGGATTTAACGGCGGAGATCAACTTCACAGGTCTTCCGTAGAAACCTTGGAAGACGCTGTACGCGATTGATCCGATAGCCAAGAGATTGAAGACGGTGACAAATACGACGAAAGCAACCAGAAGCAGGACCACCGTCTGTGTATCGACATCGGCGCGTGGTGGTTGATCGTCGTGGAATATACCGCGGAGGAGGGAGACGGTGTTGGGATGAGAAGCGGCGGATTGGTCGGTGATGAGGCGGAAGACGGAGGGGTAGACAGTGATGGAGAAGCAGAGGGGAAGAAGGAAGAGAACCGAGAGAGCAAGGAAGTGGCGCGAGTGGGCGTTGATTATCCGTTTCGATTCCGTTAGAGCCACCCAGATATTCACCGCAGGAGGAGGAGATGCCGTCGCCATCAAAACGCGTGGGGAGCACGAGGTCAGTAGAAGAAACTAGTGACCAAAACTTGCTTCGAAGATAATGATGAGTACGGATAGGGTCGAGCCGGGTCAAGTTGGGTTGGGTCAAACTCTTTATTTTTATTTTATTTTTGTTCTAAACCGGAAGAGACTTGTAGACTTTGTTCACTGTACTCGTCAACCAAATCCGATAAGCCTCGTACCCGTATAACTATAATGTTAACCGTTCATGCCATCTTGGAACCATTTTTCAAATTTTAATATATTTTTTTTATCTAAACAGTGTACGTAGAGAAGAAGTTTTTTTTTTTTGTTAAAGGGTTGCGTAGAGAAGAAGTTGTTTAGGTATAAACTCTAAAGTTTTTTCTTTGTTTTGTTTGTAAACTCTAAAGTTTTATTCAGCTGTTATTCATTTTGCAGGATTTTTAAGTCAATTTCTTATGATTGTACAGTTGTGCACTGCAATTAATTGAAGCCATAAATTATTTTTATTTGCAAATGTCTCCAAATAGTATTTTGTTAAATAGAAATAGTAGAGACCAATAGCGTCATTATCGTTCTGTTAGATATTTTTTCCCTCAACTAGCAAAAAAATATCGTTACTAGCTTTTAAAATCTATGACAAAACCTTTAAAATGACGTCATATATAAAAATACCGAACAACACACAAAAAGGCAGAACATTATCCAAAACTTATGAACAACGAAGAGGCAGAGCAAGAAGAAGGATTCAGTGAATGGGTAGTGATACAAACCTCACCCAAATCCCCACCAATTGACGCATCTACCCCTCAAACCTCACCGATATCACAGCCAAGCCACCGCCGTGAATATCCGCCAGACGACGATGGTGAAGATGCTGCTGTTGTCCCCATCGTCGGAGAAGAAGTAGAAGAAGAAGGCGAATCCTCCTCCGCCGTGAATCTATCGCTTCCATGGCGCGTGATCAAGACTTGTAAGAAGCGATTCATGAAGGACTCAGTGCTCTTCTTCCAAGCCGTCGAGAGGGCGCGTTGTAATTACGTGTCCCGTAGAAGGGTATTATGGTCATTTACACTCATTTGTGGCTTGTCCTTGGTCTCGGGCCTCGTTTATGTGAAGCTGGTGAAATGGTGGAGACGATTACAGGAAGAGAAACTGAGATTTCTGCTTCTTCTGCTCAGAGAGAAAGATCAGGTTTGTGTAAAATTAGTTTTGAGTTTTTAGCTAATGATTTTAAAATTTTGAAATTCCATATTTTATTGGAATTTTTATGACTTGTAGAAAATAAAGGAACTGATGCTCGAAATTGGGAGATTGAACGAGTTGTTATCATCAAGACGCAGAGTTCGAGTGGTTCGAATCGTGTGATGACACGAGACGAATATATTTGTATATTAGAAGAACATTTGCTATTTGTTGTGTGATTAGTATATACACAGACATATATTTTCACGTTTATGTAAGAAGATACTCGAAAATCAAAGATAAAATAGAGTGAGACACAGTTTACGTTTGATGTTATTCTATGTTAGTTTTTTATAATCTGGTGTTCTGTGAAAGATTGAAACATTATGTTGTTTCTTGATTGTCAAACGCTCTATTTCACTTGAAACAGAGGAGCCAAGATCACAACCTAC
Source organism: Alliaria petiolata (assembly GCA_020283515.1). Classification (NCBI taxonomy): domain Eukaryota; kingdom Viridiplantae; phylum Streptophyta; class Magnoliopsida; order Brassicales; family Brassicaceae; genus Alliaria; species Alliaria petiolata. The sequence goes on along the minus strand of JAHZTW010000005.1, from coordinate 12,760,633 downwards.
TGAAGAGTTTTCAGGTAACATCTAAAACAGAACTTTATGTCATATTCCTTCGTTATGTCAGAAGGAGCTCACACTTGTCCCCGGCCAATTGTATACGCTGTGCTGCAAGACAGTTTGCAGAGTCCGCCGTGAGACAATCTGAGCGATCACTTTGTGCCATTGATCTGATTGTAGTCATTACAGCAGTGTTTGGTTAGAGTCGATGGGATCCAGTTTGCTCATGTTTTGACAAAAGTGATCTTAGCGGTTCTTGATGACTTTCTTGAAATTTCTCTGGGTTTACGAAAAGATTACTGAAACATGGAAGATATGCATGCTAATTCTTGCAGTCAAACTTTCTCTCCAAAGTGTTTCTACAGCTTCTAGATTCTGCAAACTATGGATTGGTGTTCTCAGGCAGTGAGGGGGGGGGGGGGAGGGAAGAAAAGCGAGAGAAGCTTTAAGATGCCGTCCCTGTCTTCTAGAGAACGTATTGCTAGTGACAAAGACAAAAGAAGTGCTCAGGGACGGAGGCAGTAAGGGGGAAAACGGCCGATTCCCCTATGAATTATCAAGTTTCTGACAATTTGTATATGACCTATGAAGTAATGACAGTTCGTATATGACATATTTCTATAGTTTCGGATGGAAATTTAATTTTTTTTGATAATTCATGTAGTTATTGGCATTGCTTCATATGTCAAATACGAATTGTCAGGGACTTGATAGTTCATAGGAAAATCAGCCGTAAGGTGGGAGTGGTGTGATGTCTCAGCTTCTACTAATTCTCTAATGCTCTCATGCATATGATGTTATAGCAGATTCCCGGAAAAAAAAGTCCAAAGAAAAAGAAAAAAAATAAATAAAAAGAGAAGAAAGATTTCCTTAGAGCACCTCCGTTGGTGTAGTTATGGGGTTAGAGCATGAGCAACGGTGATAAAATCATCGTTTTTTAGTAATAACATATTGAAAAGAAAGAATAAATGAAGAGAGAGATTGGGAATTGTATATTCGCCAAGATACTTTGGCAAGATGGTAAGAAACGTTTCTCACACTTGTTTATCTTTAATTGGCTGCTTTTTTTTATCATTCAATATTTAATTAAATAAATTAATTATATTAGTTTTTTATTTATAAGAGACGCATCTACCGTTGTGGATGCTCTTATTAAAACAAGGTTCTTAGTAAAAAATAAAAATAAATAATTTTGGATTTTTAAAATAGAGAGAAAGAGTATCTTATTTAAGAAACTTTGGAGGGTTAAACCACCTCTAATACTAAGGCAATATTTTAATTATAAATTTTGAAAATATTTAAGTTAAAAATCTCTTTAAGAGTAATTAAAATTGTATGGCTCCAATGGTAGAACCCCACTGATGTTCTTAAGAATAAAAAAAATACTATTTTGAAAATTATAATATTTTAAGTAGAATTTATTTTGTTTAAATTATTAAACATTTTATATTTTATAAAACTTAAAAATGATTGCATTTCATAAATTTTGAGAAGTTTTAATTATGTGAAGTTTTGTAAAATTTTAATTTTTGTAAAGTTTTGTGAAGTTTTAGTTTTTTTTTGTTAAAATGAACCGACCAATTACAAACTGATACGTCTGGGATTCTTAACAATTTTAAAAACTCTCTATTAAGAATCGTTTTTAATATTTTATTTAGTTTTGAATTATTTTTTTAGTTTTTTTTCTGTAAGAATCCTATGTTAAGAACTCCACTGGAGTTACTCTTAGTTTCTTAATTTTAAGAACCCCATATCATATTATATTATTACTTAATTTTTAAATATATTTGTAGAAACCCTCTTAAATTTGAATGAGATAATAGAAATACCGTAGATCTTGTTGATGTAAGAATGTCAACAATCAAATATTTGTAAATATGAAAACTTAGGAAATTAGGTTTGTATTTGGGAGTAAAATATATAATGACTTTTAGAAGCAATTATGAAAAGAAATATATAGAAATTGTATTGAATCCGTAGTGAAATATAGTAGCAAATGAATATTTTTCAGCTCGAAGCGAATAATTAAGAACAAAAATATAGAAAAGTGAGTTCGGTGACGGTGATCATCTATTTTCGGAAAATACCCGTTATTATCTGTTTCCCTTTTAATCTTTTACAGTTTCGGAACACTACTTTTGGTACTTTCTCGTTTTAATTAATTCTCACTTGGAATCCACAAATATGCCGTTTATATTTCTACATGTCAAGATCATATGAGTCAGATAGATAATATTAGGTTAGGTTAGGAAGTTTCCTATGGGACAAAGTATTATATTTATACTTTATTTACTTTATTCTATATTTAGGCAAATAAGCTAAGTGGGAAGAAGTGAGAGACTACCACACCAACAAACAAAAATCATTGGCTTTAAATAGTTAATCCATTTTTATGGATAACTGAATCAATGTATATATGTGTCATTATATTTAACATAGCAATGTCATAGAAATATATAGAATAGAATGTGATTGCATTTTAAATAAAATAGAAAGATTACAAGATGAGTTTGTCCTTGGGAGACAAGAGGTACTTTCCACTCACACTCACTCTTCTTATACCGTACGTTATACCTCTAGTAAAACCTAGTCAATGAATTGTTTTTTTTTTTCTTTTTTTTTCTTAATTTTATGAATTATAAGGTTTGTTTTTTATTTCTTCTGTAGATCTGAAGGCGACTTTGTGAAGGAAATTGTTAAGGAGGTTCAGAGAGTTATAGAAGCAATTGGACTCGAGGGAGTAAAAACTCATTTTGGGAAAGAAAGGAGAGAAAGCTTGGGACAGATGATGAGCTTTCTGATTTCAAGAGGTGCGAGAACTAAAAAAATTATAACGTAATTAAATGAGAATCCAGTTACAAAAAAGAAAAAGAAAAAAAAAGAAGGGAATTTAGCTATTTTCCTGGATATATAGACTATTTGTTTCATATTTGACAGAGGTACACTACAAAAAAAAGAGGTGGATTGTATCATTTATTATATATTTTTGCATTACTTATAATTGATGCAAGTGAATTTTACATCATTTAGAAAAGTGACTCTGTTTGTGGTGATGCAAATAATTAACATCAGTTAGTTATCAACCGATGCAAATATATTTTATTTTTGAATCAATTGTTATAATTGATTTCAATATGTGTCAATTAAAAAAAAACTGATGTTATCTTTTACATCAATTTTTAAAAGTGATGTTAGTATTTGTGACGATTATAATAATTGATGTTAAAATTAGCGTCAATTTTAATAAGTGATTTTAATAGTTGTATCATTACAATAACTGACTTACTATTTATATCATTTAAAATATATGATTTAAAATATTACTATCACTTGTATATAATTGATGTTAAATTTATGCGAGTTTTAATAATTGATTGTAATAATTATGTTATTTATTTTTATATAATTAATCTTATTGGTTAAAACCAAAAAGAAAATTAATCTTATTGGTTAAAACCAAATAAAAATATTAATTTTATTCACCAATAAATATGAATATTAGATATTTAAGTTTCAATATATATAGAGATGGTTTCTCTTTAACTTCTTCATCTATTAGCAATGTGGGATAAAGTAAAAAACGTTAGTTATATCACTTTTAACTGATATAAATTTTATATCATTTTCTAAATGATGTTAACCAAAATTATTAGTTACATCGATTATTTAGCTGAAGTAAATTTATAATTTTGTATCGATTTTGTTATAATGATGCTAAAGAACGAAACAGTTACATCAGTTTTAATAATTGAAGCTAATTCACATAATTATGTTTATATTATATTAGTGTAATTTTTATTAGAATTAGTTTTTATTGATGCTAATTTTGCATCATTGTTAGAAGTGATGTTAACAAAAATTAATAAATACATCGATCACCTAATTGATGTAAGTTTATATTTTAATATCAATTTTTTTAAAGTAATACAAACTAATAAAATTTGTATCACTTTTATTGAATTGATGTCAAACTAATTAATTATAACATCAATTATCATAATTGATGTTAAGCCATGTATATTTGTTTAATTTATAAATAACTAATTCAAAATAATATCACTTAGTTTTGTGATACAATTTAAGTGATACAATCCACCTTTTTTTTTAGTGGTACTTTGTCTTTGCATATATTCTCTATATGTTGCTGATTAATGTCAACGAATTGATAACTTAATTATGAAAATAATACTATAGACATCCACAAACAATTTGGGAAATGGACATGCGACAGAGAACCTTTCACTACAAGAAAACATGCGGATTTCCGACAGTGAAACATCCGTCAGAAATTTCTGATGGATATCCGACGAATTTTCAACCGGTAAAAAATTCGTCGGAAATTTTCGATGGCTAAAGTCCATTGGAAATCCGTTGGAAATTTCCGACGGATTTCAACGGTTTTTGAATTTTACCATGTTTAACATATGTGCGCCGTCTTAGCATCTTGACTTTTATGATCCGTCGGAAATTTCCGACGGATTTCCAGCGGTTCAAGGTTTAAGAGTTGCAAAAATGCCCAAAACGATTAATTGAACATCTAAACACATATAAACTGTTATATATCATACATAAACATAAAAACATACCCTAAATATTTAGTATTTGTAAGATTATAGAATATGTTTGATTAGTTTGAAAATGAAGTATATGTTAAAGGCTTAAATGTTTTGGTTATGGAGTTTGATTTGGTGAAGTATAGTTTTTTTGAAAATGGAAGAAAACAATATTTTTTTGCAATTTTATAGTGTTATATAGGTATACAGTATAATTATTAATGTGCATAATATAAAATATTGAATTTTAATACCCTAAACCTTAATCGTCGGAAATCCATCGGATATTTCCGACGGATTAGGATATTTTCGAGAGCTAACTTCACACCATGCAAAATATTCACATCCATCGGAAATTTCCGACGGATGTGAATATTTTCATTTTACCGCCTTGATTTCATACACGTGGGGAATTGTCGCGGTTTTTTCGTTTTTTTTTGAAAACCGACGGATTTCCGATGGTTTATTCCAACGGATGTGAATATTTTCATTTTACCGCCTTGATTTTGTATACGCGGGGAATTGTCGAGGGTTTTTTTCGATTTTTTTAGAAAACCGACGGATTTTCAACGGTTTTTTCCGTTAGAAAATTGTGAAATAAAATCAGAACGAAAGCTTCTTTTCTTCTATTTCACAAAATTCTCTTTCTCTCTAAAATGTAAAACCACTGTTTCTCCGCCTTTTCTCTATGATTCGATGAACATGTAAGTGTTCTTTACCATTTGTTCTTTCTTTCTTATAGTGTATTAATACATACGATGGTAGAGATTTTAATTTAGTGATGGTTTGTGTAGATTTGGTGGTTAGGTTGTTAGATTGTAGAATTTAGAGTTTTATGTTCTTGTGATGTTTTGTTTTTGTGTAGATTTAGTGTTTTATGCTTTGGAATTTCAATTTTTATGTTTTTGTGTTTATCATTGATTTTAGATTGTTTAAGTGGTTAGATTATAATTAATCGTTTTAGTGGTTAGATTATAATTTTTTGTATAAACTTGATTTTAATTAGACATAACATTTAGGTTTATGTGGAAACACTTTTATATTTTTAAAATTATTGGTTTGGTGTTTATAATCGTTTTTTAATTTAATTTAAAATTATACAAACTATTTTTCTAAACATTATTTAAGTTGATTATAATTTTTATTTTCTAAACAAAATTCTTTATTTTCAAATAAGAAAAACGAAATTTAAAATGTTTTTTCTATTTTTTAAAATGATTTTCTAAAATTTTAGACGGATTTCCGATGGATTATTTTCCGACGGATTTCCGTCGGACTCTTTTCCGACGGATTTCCGACTAAAATTTTATTCGAAAATTCCGTTGGAAATTCTGTTGGAAACGGCACTTTCCGACGATTTTCCGACGGAAAAAGGTTGTCGGTTCTAGGTGGTCGGAAAACAGAATCCCGTTGAAAATTCCGTCGGAAAAACAATCTATCGCAAATCCGTCGGAAAATCGTCGGAAAGTACCGTTTCTGACGGATTTCCAACGGTTTTGGCCGTTGATTTTCGCCTTGTTTTCTTGTAGTGTTTTACTTTTCAAACGATTAATATTTCTCTTCTCTCACTATTCTCATGTTTCCCTAAAATATCAGTCTTTCTCTCGAATATTATTGTGGTGGCGGATCCAAAATATATAGTACTGTTGAAAACTAAACAAAGGGGGGGGGTAAAGAAGCATATAAACAGGGGTACGTATGACTGTATGAGGATAAGTTGAGGTTAGGTTTAAATTTAATAGAGACAACTTTAAAAAACTTCAACCAATTTAATTGTGGATTGCATTTTGGAAATCTTTGTTTATTAAATTTGGTCCATGATGTTGCTTAGGTAGACTTTGTCGCATAAAGATCTTTCACCTGCTTTTAGCAATTCTCTAATAATTAAACCACACAGACCATCACTCTCACACTTTTCCTTTTATAGCATTGCAATTCTGCAAGATTCATTTCCACCTTTCTTAAATCTTTAACTAATAAAAGGAGCTGTTTGGGGCTCCTGAGGCTCCACATCAGCAGAAAAAACTGCTCCAAAATGATGCCACGTCAGCTTGCATTAGAATGTTATCTACGCTACCACGTCATCCACCCATCAGCTCTCATTTACACTTTAAAAGAAGAGATCATATTCATTTGGGCCATATCAATCCCAATCATATCTTCCACGGTTTTGGGCCACATGATACGTGAAAGCACACATATGGCCGGGCTGTTTGGCTTCTATCAAATAGTAAAACGTCTCTTTGATTTCTCATCAATACAACAATTCAATTCAGCCCCTATTTATCTCCTATTGAAGGACCGAAGGAGACGAAGAGATGTACCCGAATCAGAGATTGCTAAACTCGTGCACAGTGGATCTCCATCGTTGATATGCTACAGAATCCGGCGGCATCATATCTTCACGGCGAAAACAGTAAAGGGTAAATGAAAATGGCGACTGGAAGCCAGCCTCCACCGCGGAGGACAGAAACCGTAGCGAAGCACGCTTTAAATCTTCAGGTATGGAATAGTCATGAAGACGTGCCTGATTAGAGAATCAAAAGCACGGACGTGTTGATTAAGACACACTCTCTGGCCAAGGTGGTGTAGGATTCGCGAGAAGATATATCCATGTAGTGCACGCCCTTCTCTCCGGTATGAAATGAAAACCCAACTTTTCATTGTTTTGTTTATTCGAAAATACATTAACAATATATTACAGGGCCCATTCTCTCCACCTAACTCAAATCACCGTGAATCTTAAACCATGTTTGTTAGCTTCTACACTATGTTACATATATTTCGTGTTATGGTCTGTTTAATTTGCAAATTTAGGATATTTCGATGTATAAATTTTAGGTGAGGCTTGTGCGACTGATGAGGGACAGAACCGGAATGAGTTGGTATGTTTATTCATTAACGCATGATCTGTTTTACACTTCAAAATTGACTGCCACTGTGATTCTAATGCTTTATGTTTTCTTAAGCTTCCCATGGGCCACAGCAAGGACTTCTAGGTTCCATGGCCTTATTTTGGCGCAATATGCATAGATTTAACATGTATTCAGGTTCCGATTTTGAAAACGATAGTTACATGTAGTCTAAAAAAAAATCCTATCTGATTGAGAATAAGAAGAAGTAACTGCAGAAATAGAAAGAAATTACTGATACCTCAACTGTCCAAGCTATACGCATGGCCCAACAATGAAGGTTCTTGAACTGTTAAGTTGATAGTGATGTTAAGTGCTAGCTTTTTGTGTTACGTGAACGTCTTCATGCTTCTCTTTATCTATCCTTTTTTGTATCTTTAATCTGTGCGGACAAAAAGTAGGTGCATTCCAAAATTTCAAGATTGGTATTAATGGTTTTACTTCTTTTTCCCCCTCAACAGCTGACATACCAAAACGTGTATTAGTTTTTATTACTTTGTTCTAAAATTCTAAAAGATTCACATGCTCATATATTTTAATTAACCTTTGCATCATTTACAAGAATTGAGAGCTTCCAGAATCCAGAGTATACACTTTCTCGGATTGAGCGTAAAGGAGAAGCAACCAAATTGGTTTAACACAAAAGATCTACATCTGCAACTGCAAACTTCTCTCTTTCAACCAGTGACTTTAGAAGCACTCGGTTTATCTCCTTAACCAGCTCATTCTCCCCCCTTGATTCAATTTCATTTAAACCACATAAAGAGCCTGCAATTGCATTTGATTATGATTATGCAGGAAGCAACAGAGAGATTATTGGTGAAGCAGCTGGAACAGTTGAAAGCAGAGGAGAAACTAATGAAGAAACAAAGGCAACAGCGAAAGCCATGGAGATGATTACTAACATTGACTTTAAATTCTCTGAATCATCTTCACCGTCTAAATCAAGTGACATTTTGTGGCAGAGGGGAAGTTGTTGACATTGACTTCTTTCAGAAACAAGGCTAAGCCGACTCTTGAGCCGTAACGACCACAACATACAATAGCAACCCCTCCCAGAATCCAATACTCTATGCTTGGACGAAGCATTGCAGCTTGCTCTGCTGCAAACACGTGCTGCATCCACCGTGGAGATTAAATAGCCACAGACCCAGAAGAATGGTCGGAAAGTTCCATAAAATTTAATCTCCAGCCTGGACGAGAGTATGTCTGTTGCCGCCGTGAAAGGATGCAATGAGAAAAAAAAAACAGAGTACGGACCACTTAAGATGAAGCAAGGGCTTTAGGCACCAAAGAGTTTATAAGAATTTAAGGGCATCAAATTTTATAAATGCTGTTGTGGTGTGGTGGAGGAGTGTTTCTTTTTTACTTACATGTTACATGGTTCAATTTTTTGTCTTGCAAAATGAAGATAAATTATTAGGCTGACAAACTGTACGGGCGGGAAGTCAATACCAATTTTCAGGCATCTCAACCCTAGATAGATGTCACATTTGAGTTATATGTACTCTGCTCATGTAGTTTCATACCAAGTGGTCTATTGGTAGTTTGGAAACGCCAAGTCGCCGAGGATTCGTCGCCCCCATACTGGTAGTTTCATAAACTGGAAGTCAATTCACAGACAATTATTGAATATTTAGATTATTAGAAACACATAAGACAAAATTGCAAGGTATATTCATCTAAACACTAATTTTCAAATCTCGGCAGAATCTATTCTTAAGTCAAACATATCATATACATTTTTCATATATTGTAGACATATTACTGTATTTTTAGATTTATAAAATCACGTGTAAGTAGATATAATCAGCCAAGTTATATGATTTGTAAACAAAAATTCTCTTATCACAATAATAGAAATACATATATATATAAATAATCCGCGCGTATTGTGTTTTCAAATCCTATTTAATATTTGGTTCAATATTGTTTTATCAAATTCAAAAATACACTTGCTATGAAAAACATTATAAATTTACTATTTTATATTTTTTTTGGTGTGCACAATAGTTTTCAGTTTTAAAATGGCTCAAACTTTTTAACACACTATGTAGTTCTTAATTTGTATATTCATTGAAAAAAATCATCTTTCTAAAAATAAAATCATATTAACACTCTAAAATCAGTCTTTAAACCTTCATCTTAATAAAAAAGTTGTCATTTTTCATTTCAAAATAGAGAAAAAGATATACATATAAACAGAAAATATGCACGCAAGCATCTCTTTAGCAATATTATTTTCTACGATCTACATTTCTTCTAAATTTATATAAGAAAAACTATATTTATGGGGTGAAATTATAAAAGCGTTCATTAAAATTTTTAAAATAATATTAATATTGTTTTCATAAACTTAGAAACTCCAAAAACACCAAATATAAATAGATATAAATTTTTTCTCACATATTTTAAATTAAGATAACCAACGTAACATAATGTACCATTTTCTAAGATTTAGCATATGTTAATCAAGTCACAAATAGAATGTTGTACGATGAAATTTAATAAAATCGATACAAAATTAGTAACTTATAGAAATGCACAACTAACAGAAACAAACATTTTTTAGCAAATTGGATAATTACATTTAAAAATTATCTCAATACAAACATTTTGATCATACCAAATAGTGAAAACAAACCGCGCGTAGCGCGGACAATCCTCTAGTCTTAACTATAATAATATATACAGTAGAAACTCTATAAATTAATATTCGATTCACTAATAACTCGCTAAATTAATATTTTTTGTCAGTCCCAAAATTAGTTTTTCAACCAAATAATATATCTATAAATTAATAATCACTATAAATTAATAATTTTTTATAAAATCTCATGGTCCCAACTTTATTAATTTATAGAGTTTCTACTGTAAAAGGAGCAGTTTGGGAGGGTCCACGTCAGCTAAAAATCGAGCTTCAACAAGACGCCACGTGGCACAGTTAAAATAAACCAAACCATCTACATATTGTAATTCTCCAATTCTTCTTATAAAAACTCTAATATGGTCAGCCCACTAAAATTATTCTATTCTTTGACCCACCAAACCCAAGAAACAATTAAAAAAAAACCTTCGTCACTGCTTCATCATCCCTTCGGCCGTAACAGTTACGATATTAATCGACAAGAACCGACCTCTTTCTCCATGATGATCCATCTTCCCCACGTCTTCATTTACTGTAATTTTTTACGAATCTCCGATAGGTCCTCCTCGACGATTTATCTTCCTTAAAATTCATAGTATTTAAACAGATTACTTAAGCCTTAAATATGTACTACTGCATGTCCGCCTCTCTTCCATCAAACTCTCTGTGTTGCTCCTCTCGCTCGTGCAATCTCCGACTACCTTCAAGCTCTCACGCCGCGTCGCCGCCGCTGATCTAAGGTCAGGTATAACAATTCATTTCAAGCCTTTTTATCTAACCTTCTTCTCTGGTCCGTTTCAGGAAATCTAAAATTGGTTTCAGGATAAGGAAACTTTGGGCCAACTCTTGAAACGACTCAACGAGCAGTATCTAAATATCTTAAAAGATCGCAAGGGACAACAAACCACTTAAGCCCCGAGAGTCCAAGTGAGGTTCATGATACTTTATTATGCTGAGATAACATGAATTTGTATTTGTAAACGTGTGATTGCACTTTCAGAGATTATATTCAAATAGTCATATATAATGGTTTAACTTGGTGTAAGTACGAAGATCAAAACAGTCTGTGACACACCAAAAATTCCAAGCTTGTGGAGTCAAAGGTACCTTTATATATGATTTAATAGCTGCAAGTCCGCAACTAATGTCTCATATTGTATATTACTTCTTTTTTTGCGATTTGGTTATTGTTGATGATCTGTATAATTATCCATACTGAACGGATACAAAGATAAATGTTTCTGTTGATTTTTCGATTGCAGAATTGGAAAAAGATAATGATGCAGGAGTAAACGATCATCTCCAGCAATCCTGTTGCTGTTCAGGTCCTTCTCTCACTTTCTCTTTTCTATTTTGTTATTCGCTTAACAAATTTCAGGTAACATAAACAATGCTGTCTAAGTGATTCACTAATTTCTTTGTACAACTTTCAAAATTGTGGCCCACATATTTTCTTATAAGCGAAAACCTGCAAACTTGCTTGGTACGAATTTGAAAGTTGCTTATTCTGATTGATCTACTGTTGCTCGACTTAAACCACAAGAGCATGTGCAACATCTAACTATGAGCAGAACTGTTTGTTTTTTTCTTTTTAATTTGATTGAAGGCTTTCTAATATGACTAGAAGTGATCTAGCAGATATATGGTGTACCTTTTTCTGCGTAGGATTAGACCACATAGAGTTCACTTATCGCAATGAAGCGAAAGAAAAAATAAGTGATGATGAAAATATCAAAGCTAGCAAAGTACGTAGCAGAAAGAATGATCAAAACGTTAAAGGTGATTGGCCCTCTGTTTCTTCCTCTCTTCTAGGCTTAAGTAGTTAACTGAGCTAAGCGTGCAAGTAATATGATCCAGATGGTATACAATAATGATTGATGACATCAACGTAGGGCTAATGGTTTTGCGTGCCCTATAACAGTTTTGTTGAAGATGCTCTTGATGTATTGTTCCAAAATAGTGTCCTACGAATTTATCTTCTACAATTGATGATGCAGATTATTTTTGGGAACTAAAAGCCAATTTGTCCAGCAAACACATTCCAGAAAAAAGAAAAACATGGATATGAAGGTTGTGCTGGAGAAATAAATCTTTGAGCGTACAAAAAAACAAAGGCACAAAGCATGATCGATAAAACATTCTTATATCTTCAAGTAGTAATAGAAAAGTAAAACGTCCAAGGGGGATAGCTCAAGGCTATGAGCCTAGAATAGAAGAAGCCATGTAGGTGGCTGTGATACGAAAGGGAGAAATTGACATCCTCTGCTTTATTAAATAAAAAAACTCTTTCTTTCAGTATGCATTGCAAGAAGCCATACGTGAATTATGCAAAAAATAAGGATCCACATTTAAAACCAGGACAAAACCAAATAGAATTTAGAGCCGTGCTTACTGTATTGTGGAAAAGGCATTTGCCTCACCCCTCAAATATTAGTTACAATTTTGAACTTCTAATTTTAAAAAGTAAATCTATTGGTTATGTTTTGAGCCTCCAATCCCAAGTTCAAACCAATTTCCATACTAGAAGTAAATTGTTTCATTCATTTTTTCTATTGAAACATAAAATGTTATTAAAATTATATAATAATTATGAGACTTATTGTTAACAAATATATAAAAATGTCTATTAATAATTTTGCCTCAAGCGCATAAAAGCCTTGGCACGGCACTGATAGAATTATACCAACTTCATCAAAATTGTTAGAGTATTGGTGTATCTTGTAAGATTTAAGGTCGTAAAAACAATCTGGAGAATAAATTCAAGACCTACAATTATGAATACATGATTTAAGCTTACAAGAATGAAAATTTGGTAAAGTAGACAATTTCTTTTGGGTTGCAATTTTAAAGGTCATGATAAATTTTAAGTGGCTAATAGCCTCATAGTTTAATTATATTTTTTATGCCTGAGAAGTATCAAAAAAAAATTAAAAATAAGATCATAATAAAAGGAAACTAAATTAATAAATAACAATCACGTTGGTGATCGTATGTTCTATAATTTATTTGGTTGCGTATAAAAAATTAAAATTGTTTTCTTCTTAGAAATTAAAAATATAGATATTAAGTGTAATGGCAAAAAGAATTCACTTAAGAAAAAGATAATTTGAATCATGTTTAAAAGGTGGTGGAGAAATGACAACAATGATTTCAATACATATTACCAATTTTTGGTTAATTAATAGTTTCAAAACTTTCAACTTAGTAAAATTTGAAAGTTAAATCTAACATTTTCTTTACGTAATATTATTATTTCTTAAATCATACTCCCTCCGTTTTAAATTAAGTGTCGTTCTACACTTATTTTTTGTTTACAAATAATTGTCGTTTTTGGATTTCAATGCAGATTTATGATAAATTTTTCAGTTTTATCCCTACATTTTTACCTTATTAATTATTTTTATCAAACAAAATGATGTTTTAATGAAAGGTAAAACAGAAAAAATTAATGTTTTCTTAATCTGTGTGAAATATCCTAAAACGACACTTAATAAAAAACAGAGGGAGTAATAAACTTTTTATAAAAAAAAACCCTAGTATAATCTAAAAGTAAAGAACAATCATTCTTCATAAACCCTTTAGTCGAGTTGAAATTTTGTAACATTTGCCTTTCTTTTCACAGTTTTGTGAGGTTTTCAGCATAAAGACAAACCTGAGACGTGACCCATTTACGCTACTGTGCCCATTTCTAATTCTGATTAGTGACTTTAAGTAATGATGGGGACAATGGAATAAAACGATCATTAAAAAAGAAAGAAAAAAACATTTCGATAAAATTTGAAGTCACTAATCAGAATTAGAAATGGGCACAGTCAAATTTGAAGTCACCAATGAAAAATCATAATATACCTTCGTTTGCAACAGAGATCGCTTCTTTTGCAGAAGTCTTTAATCCGTGCTCCTCACGCCGGCAGTGATCGCTTCTCAAGAAAACCTCTTTCTAATTAGTAGCAACTACGAATACAACTTCAATCTGTAATCTGCTTTGGCATACGTTCTTTGTTTTGCTCAACCTCCAAGCGGTAATTAAACCTCTTTCTTCTCTTTAAATTTGTATGTACGCGTGTGCCTTTCGCTTGAGGACAAATCTCCTATTTAAACATAAGAGGCCAACGGCTCATTCTTCTAAATCGAGTCATCAATCAATCAATAGGAGAAGGAAATGTGAGCAGTAATAATTCCATAAAAGTCTTGAGGACTTTTTCTCTCTCTCATTTGCTTTCGACAGAAAACTAAAAGAAAACTGAAGAAATAGAAAATTAGCAGATCGAATGACCCCACATGGATATTGGGAGAGGGAGGCAGCTGCCTCTCATCATAACTTTGTTTAAATTAGCCTAATTGTTTTAAAGATTTATAATAATATAATACCCTTTGTATTATTTTATGTTCTAATTTTGTTTGTCCCGTGGTTTGAAATTATTTCTAAACCCCCCCCCCCCCCCCCAGCATGGATTGATGAGGGGGTAATCCAGCCTTAATTACCACTTACGTTGTCTAATAGTACTGACGAATTGCTTCATCTTTCTTCACCTGAACGTACGTCTAATTTTCTGATTTTAATGATAGATTAAAATTTAATATCAGTCATAATTAATACTAATTAATAATATAGGATTTCACTGTTTATTTAGAAAATTATTTATCTGGATTTTTTAACAAGAAAACACACAATGTAATTGCCGCAATTAGAGATAACAAAGTGTCTGTGAATTTTTTTTTGAGAGAATTAAATGTATGTAAAACAATATTCTCATTTATTCACCATTTTACCACTCCATAATCATTTACTTAGATTCTAATTGGTGACTATTAGACAAACAATAAAAAAAAAAATAAAAAAAAATGAACAAGAATAAAATAATAAAATAAATTGAACGAAATGCATAGAAAAGAAAAAAAATTTATTATTCTTCCTATTAGTAAATGGTGTAAATTTTAAGAAATAAATAGGAGTTCATTATTTCTCTTCGTTCTTTTGCTCACCATTCACACCTTAATTTATAGTCTAAATTAAGCTATCTGTTTAGATGGGACCATTTTTATCATGTCCAATCCTGGTGTGTCATGTCGATGAGAAGACCCGTCAAATAGTACACCTATTTGCAGACTTTTTCGTAAGCATCACGACCTTTCCGTAAGCATCACGATCGATGGGACGGACGTCGAATGTAAAAGAATGACCCAGTAGTAACAATCTTTATCAGTTTTAGAGGAGATGTGATCGGACGGTAGAAATAGGAAAACGGGCCTGAAATATATAAATAGAAGAAGAATCGGACTGAAAAAGGGAGGTGATCCGTGGAGAAGGCCAGAAAGGCATTCACAGGCACCATAAACACCACAAACACCAATAATAGTCGGTGATATAAAGCCGTACGGATCTCATGAGGGCATGTCCTTTCCGACCATGCTCCATGAGGCCCCGATGTGAGGTCAGTAATTACCTCGCCACTTAACCACCGTAAAAACTTTTCCACCCTCTCTCATGCCGGATACAAGCCGATGCGCCTCACTGTTAAATAAACAGATGAGCATCACGATCTTCGCACGTGATGCTTCACACTGAACCGCACAAACTCACCCTCTCGAATATTTGTTTCCAGTTGTGTGCACGTCTGACTTGGACGTCGGATAATCTTCGGGAGAAATTACTCTTTCTTGTTCTTCTTGAAGTTTGTCTAACCCATTTGCTAGTGATTTCAGGGACGAAGACCCGGCTTAGCGCCAACTCAAATACTACTCATCCCTCCAAAAACGAATTCCGGATATGAAGTACAACCATCCCGAAAAACACACACTTCCCATTTGCATTCCATAAAATGGTTTCAACCAATTATTAAATATTTTCACGGAAAACTTAATTTATTAAAAATACAAAATAACTGAAATAATCATATTATACGTACGTACATAAAATTCCTCACCAAGACGTCAAAGGCCAGTAGATCACTAGACAATTGGATTGTTATAGAAAAAAAAATCTTGTTACATCTTACACTTAATTGATCAAAACGAATAAAAAGTCACTCGCTTAATCCTTCTTAAATATTTTATGCGTTATACATCCGATGAGAATACTATAAACTATTGTGAGAAAATGAAAACAAATTTTAACCTCAACAAAAAAAATAAAACAAATTTTACATTTTATATATCCAAATTAATAATGTACATCTTGAGTCAGTTTTGTGTGTGTGTGTGTGTTATAGCTGAGTCAAACTTTTGTGCACTCGGAAGTCTCGGATGTAGCTATCACGTCCCCTAGGTTGGGCAACAGGGTTTCACATTTTTGATTTGTTTAGCATATTTTTATCCTTTAATAGCTACCATAAATGTTGACCCAAAAAAAAAAAAATAGCTACCATAAATGTAGCTCCCCCTCCCACTATTACGTACCTTTCCATCAATGAAAATCTTTTATCCGGCTGCTAAGGTCCAAGTGTTCTTCAATTTCCGGGGTGAGCAACTGCGCTACAACTTCGTTAGCCACCTCTGTGATGCCTTTGAGAGGCACGAGATCAACTTCTTCATAGATGAAGACGAGCAGCGAGGCAAAGATCTCAAACATCTCTTTGTAAGAATCGAAGAGTCGAGTATTGCGCTGGCTATCTTCTCTACTGGGTTTGTATTAACCTTTCACGCTTTTAATTACTCAGTATCTACTTGGGATGGGCATAGTAGTATATACTAAATTTAAAACGAACCCTAAAAATTAACAGAATATTCAAGAATCATAATAAGTCGTCTTAATTATAGGTATCCGGAGTCGAGGTGGTGCATGGATGAGTTGGTGAAGATGAAGAAACTTGCGGAACAAAGAAAGATCCAAGTCATTCCGATCTTTTACAAGGTGGAGCCACAAGACGTGAGAGGACAGGAAGGTAAGTTTGGTAGCAACTTCTGGAAGCTCGCGAAAGCTTCTAGTGGATATCAGATCAAGAAGTGGAAAGACGCTCTTGAATATATCTCCGACAAGATGGGTTTGTCCTTGGGAGAGAAGAGGTACTTCACTCACAGTCACTCTTCTTCTTCTTGTCTTTGCTCTTTAATTTATATATACACTAATAAAAACCAAGGAATGGTCTTTTTTCTTCTTCAGAGGGATATATTATATATGACTTAAGCTATACTTTTTTTTGGAAGCTCTGAAGCTGATTTTGTCAAGAAAATTGTTAAAGAGGTCCAGAGAGTTATAAAAGCAACTGGAGTCGACAAAGAAAAAAAACCTTTTGGGAGAAAAAGGAGAAAGGTCGGAAATTGCAACTGCCCAGATGCTGAATTTCCCGATTTCAAGAGATTTAAAACCAAAAAGTAGCTTGAAAAGATTCACTTTATTTCTCGATCATCTGTGTTTTTATGCTTTGGGGACGTAAAGTTTCAATATTTGAACGTGGGTTTTTAATCTTGAATATGATATTTAAATACAATTTATATATCTTCTTCTTATTAGTTTCTTCAACTAATTTTTTTTTTCTGCAAGAGGATTTGTAGTCCAGTACTCAGTCAGTCTTGGTTTGTCTCTCTGTTACGTGGTGTTACGACCATTTTCTTTGTGAGATTCTCCTAAGATACACAAGTTTAAAATCTTGAATATTTTACTTAGGGGAACAAAAAGTGGAACCTACTGAAAAAAACTTTACTATATTATTAAAAATAATTAAAAAGCAATAATTTCTCGATCAACTTCTTGAAAAAATAATTTTGTTGTTTATTTCATTAAAAGTTTAAATGTATAACTATATCATTAGAAAGCAATTCTGATCATTAAAAAATCATTAATAACAAAAAAATTATACATATATAGATATAGATATAGATATATATAAATATATATATATATATATATATATATATATATATATTTAATTCATTTTGACGAGAAACTAGGTCTACGATTTTCTAAAAAAAAAAAGGAGAGAATCTAGGTCTACGAAGAAATCAACAAGAAAAAACCCTAAAATGAACCAAGGAAAAAACTACAGTTGATTGAGACGATTTTAACTGACTTAAATACACCAAAGAGAAAATAAAGAGAGGATAAGAATGGGAAACCACGCATGTAACGGTGTAAGATTAGCTCCCGTGAGCGTTGTATTTCTCTTTAATTGATTTCAAAGCCTCGATCACGACAAAGGCGACCGGCTCAATGAAATCTTCTTCTCATTTCACTGATACAAGTTCTTACACACGAATGTAAATAGTCAAAATGAGATTATGATAAACAAAGCGTAAACATAAAAGTTAATTCAACGGTGCCCGTTCACATATATTAGTCTTTTCCTCAGAGTTAAAGCACCTTTATATTACAATTGAACCAAAACATAAACAAACCCGTGATATATAACTATATAAGCATTATTAACACGAAATGAGTCAACTATATCAGACACAATGTCTCTTCACCATGAATCCTTAGGGCGAAAATGACAACCTAATCTCTCGTATATATATGCCTTCTGCTTCATTTATGAGAACTTGCTTAGAGTTTGCTGATCCTAATCAATGATAACCCCTAACAAAATATTCTTAATTTTTCAAGTGTAGATTCTCAGTTGATGGATAGAAGAGAGCTAAATAGGTGGGACTGCTGGCTTAAACATGCACAAAGTAGTATTTTTTTTTCTTTTGTTCTACTCATCTAGTATAAAATCGCAGTCTCTGCATTTTTAAAATTGCGGAGAAAGAAACAAATCTTTATATCCCTCATAGTTTCACTCACATACAAAAAGCATCTCAATTGGGGAGTTTTCAATGGGGGTTTCACCATAAAAAAAAAAAAAAAAAATTAAGTAAGAAAGAGAGTGAAGAGGAGTTCTCATAACCCCATGAGGTACTAAAAATTTTAATTAGTTCAATTTCTTTTAAATATTAAAATTTAGTTATATACTAGGTGATAACCTGCGCCATGCGCAAGATGAAAAATTTATAAATAATTTTATTAAAAATAATTTTGAAATTGTTTAAAGTAAAAATAATTTAATCTATTTTATATTTATGTGAATAATATAATTTAATATTTCAATTTTTTGATATAATATTTTTAACTTGTTATCAAGTTTAAATATTTATATTATTTGGTTAATTTATATGGTTTTATTAACAAAACATATTAGACAAAAAAACATTTATAAATATGCATGTCTATTAAATCAAGTTTCTTACTTTTACAGTTTTTTTTTTTTTTATCATTTATGTTCTTTTTATAATGATTTTTGAACCATCTACACATTCTCACTTCCAATATGGGACTTTTAAAACATACTCATACTTATTAATCATTTGAGTAATTTATATTTATTTTTAAAAATTCGAATTATAACACATGTAAAAAAAAATCTATATATTTTTTACTATGTGAATGTTGTGATGATTAATTTTTTTACAAAACTAAGTTTAAAAAAAAATAAGAGAGGAAATCAAATGTTTAAAAAAATAATTATATGATATATTTTTGGTAAGAAATAGAAAGAAAGAGAATATCTTCATAAATTAAATGCTCAATTATGTATAAATAAATGATATAAACTATTGTCTAACCAAATTAATGTGAGTGGCATAACATGTAATTAACTAGGTAATAATCTGCGCCCTGCGCAGGATGAGAAATCAATAGAAAAATTTATTAAAAATGATTTTGAAATTGTTTAAAATAAAAATAACTTAATGAGTTATATATATATATATATATATATGAATAATATGTATATATGTCTATTAAATTAAGCTTCTTAATTTTACAGTGTTTTTAATCATTTATGCTTTTTTTATAATGCTTTTTCAACTATCTACTCATATTTATTAATCATTTGAGTAATTTATATAAATGATAAAAATTCGAATTATAACACATGTATAAAAAATCTATATATTTTTTACTATATGGATTTCCAGTAATTTCCAGTTTTTTTTATTATTTATGTTCTTTTTATAATGATTTTTCAACCATCTACACATCCTCATTTGCAATGTGAGACATTTAAAAACATACTCATATTATTAATCATTTGAGTATTTTATATTCATTTAAAAAAAATCGAATTATAACACTTGTATAAACAAATCTATATATTTTTTACTATATGGATGTTATGATGATTTTTTTTTCTTACAAAACTAAGTTTAAAGAAAAATATGAGAAGAAATATAGTGTTTAAGAAAATAATTAGTATGATATATTTTTGGTAAAAAATAGAAAGAAAGACAATATCTTCATAAATTAAATGATGTTTTTTTCATAAAGAAAGAAAATATTTATAATATTATTTGTTTTTAACATAGTAAACTATTTTAATATTTCGACTTTTTGATATAATATTTTTAACTTGTTATCAAGTTTAAATATTTATATTATTTGGTTAATTTATATGGTTCTATTACCAAACCATAGTAAACCAAAAAATATTTATAAATATCGATTACTATTAAATCAAGCTTCTTGCTTTTATAGTTTGTTTTTATCATTTATGTTCTTTTTATAATGATTTTTGAACCATCTACACATCCTCATTTCCAATGTGAGACTTTTTAAAACATACACATATTTATTAATCATTTGAGTAATTTATATTCATTGTTAAAAATTCGAATTATAACACATGTATAAAAAAAATCTATATATTTTTTACTATATGGATGTTGTGATGATTTATTTTTTTACAAAAATAAATCCGGTTATTTGTAACCCACTGCTCCTCGAACAATTCCGGTAATTTATGTTTAAACAAAAATAAGAGAAGAAATATATTGTTTAAAAAAATAATTAATATGATATATTTTTGGTAAGAAATAGAGAAAAAAAATATCTTTATAAATTAAATGTTGAATTATGTATAAATAAATGATATATAGAAATTAGTCATGAATTATATCTTAATAAATTCATTGTTAAAAGTAATAAATGATTATAGGCATATAATATAATTAGTCTAATCAAAAAAGAAAATCTTATATAATAAAATAAGGTTTTTTTTAGAAGTGAGCTTTGTAATGCTGACATGTGCCAGGTGATGTGTCACCTACATTTAAAGAAAAAAAAATATAAATACATAAAAAAAAAATTGAAATGTGTAATTCATAATTGTAACACTTAATTCATCTCTTTATTTTATTGTTCTTAATTTAATAATAGGTGTACTTCATTTTTAATAACCAAAAAAACTATAATTAACTAAATAACTATAGAAAAAAATAAATGTGATATCTTATAACATATAATAAAGTTTTTTCATCAGGAGCCCTCAAAATTTTGGGACGGGTTTCCCGTTCCCTCCTGTATTGTCCCGAATTTTTCGTCTCATTCCCTATCCCGTTTAAAATAATTATCCATTCGAAACCATTTATTTTATTAATACGAGTATGGGAAGGGAATGAGTATTAGATCGTGTACCCGAATTATCCGTTCAAAAATGAAAAACTTAAAAATTCTATATATTGTTTTTCAAATCATTTTGAAATTTCACAGGACGTTCTATCATATTTTCTTTTGAGAATTATTTTCCAATTCACTAATTTTCTGTTTTCGTCCCATAGCCGTAGATTTCCTTCCTGAGTCCCAATATATACAATTTTGTGGCAGGTGATGTGTTACCTACATTTAAAGAAAAAAAAACATAAATACATAAAAAAAAATTGAAATGTGTAATTCATAATTGTAACACTTAATTCATCTCTTTATTTTGTTGTTCTTAATTTAATAATAGGTTTACTTCATTTTTAATAACCAAAAAAACTATAATTAACTACATAACTATAGAAAAAAATAAATGTGATATCTTATAACATATAATAAAGTTTTTTCATCAGGAGCCCTCAAAATTTTGGGACGGGTTTTCCGTTCCCTCCTGTATTGTCCCGAATTTTTCGTCTCATTTCCTATCCCGTTTAAAATAATTATCCATTCGAAACCATTTATTTTATTAATACGAGTATGGGAAGGGAATGAGTATTAGATCATATACCCTAATTACCCGTTCAAAAATGAAAAACTTAAAAATTCTATATATTGTTTTTCAAATCATTCTGAAATTTCACATGACGTTCTATCATATTTTCTTTTGAGAATTATTTTCAAATTCACTAATTTTCTGTTTCCGTCCCATAGCCGTAGATTTCCGTCCTGAGTCCCAATATATACAATTTTATCCTTTATTTATGTGTCTTCTCCTCTTTCACTCTTTCTCTTTCTTATTTTGTTATACAATTTTTTTCTCTTTTCAATCTTATTTGTCTTACATTTTTTTCATAAACAATTCATTAAAAGTTGAAATCAAACTGAAAGTTATAGATTTTTTTTTATCTATATCACATGATTTGCGTTAAAAAAAAAGACTTAATTTTTTTTAATATGATGAATAGTAATAGTAGTAAACAATACACTATTCTATATAGATATGCATAAAATAGAATCACACATCCTTTTTACAACCCATCAATTCACAAATTTTACCACAAATGTATTTCAGATTAGTTATACTACAAAACAACATGTTCTTATTGTCAAAGAGAAATAATTTGATATTTTAAATGCTTACGATGAATAAAAAAAATTCTCATTCACTATATATATTATTATTCCACCAATCTTTCAAATGCTAAGAGGCTCTCTTTTTTCTCCTTCGATAATAAGAAAACGCATTAGTTTGAGGAATCGTTCTTTGTAATCGTAATTCATTCTGTAATCATTGTTCTTGATTAAGGTCACAACACTTTTGATTACTTTTCGATCAGTTCATGAATCTCGTCAAAGGAAAGTCAATTTACCGAATACCAATTTCATTACTGCCATTTTATGGTATTTGGATCCTCGGCCATCACAAATTCGGATGCAATAGCAACAATGCTTGCTCAACAGGACGAACAAGTTTTGATTCCCCTAGGGATGTTCTTCGCTACTTATCTCTTATCTTTTATCATATTCTTCGCTAATAAGAAGACGCATCAGTTTGAGGAATCGTTCTCTGTAGTCGTACTTTATTATGCAATCGTTGTTCTTGATTAAGAATACCAGACAAACAAAGGAAAGTCATCAAAGGAAAGTCAATTTACCGAATACCAATTTCATTACTGCCATCATATGGTATTTGGATCCTCGGCCATCACAAATTCGGATGCAATAGCAACAGTAGTTGCTCAGCAGGAGGAACAAGTTCTGATTCCTCTAAGCATGTTCTTCGCTGCTTATCTCTTATCTGTTATCATATCCAATCATTATTCTACTCTCTGAGACATTCTTTCTGATTATGCCCATGTGCTTTCTCGGAATGGTGACAGCTTCACTTCCCTAATAGGATCAAACCTCATTCTCTATAAATATTATTATTCTGTCAATTTTTTAATACAATTTTTTTTTAAAATGCATGGTGTTCACAACTTTAAAACTAATATTTACCTACAATATTTACTAACAAATATAATGAAATAGATTGTAAAATTAAAACAGTCAAAATATCACACAAACTCGCGCAATGCGCGAGCCTTCCCCTAGTTTGTATTAAAATAATGAGAGAATAAGTGTGGTGGTGACATATCAGCAAAATGGCACCACGGTAAATAGTTCAAAAAGTAAGCCTACTCTCTAAAAATGTTTCTCAATTAATATATAGAGGATTTAGTAACATAAGTCCATTTTTATATGTTTAATGAGAGTGATTCTAGTGATGACACATCAGCAAAATGACACAATTGTAAATAATATACAAAATTAATGTTATTCTATAAAAATGTTTCTCAATTAATATATAGGGGATATTAAATTATATATTAAAATATTGTTGAGAAACTGTTTTTTTTAGAACCTCAAATCCTCAACCAAGTAGGATGCTATAAAGATATAAATGTATTTTAACAAGGAAAAAAAAATGATGGTTCACAAATGACGCAATAACGCGGCAAGTAAGTTAGTAAATAATTAACAGAGATAGTTTACAAAGATGATGCAATAGAAAGATGACGGAAGAACGATGACGGAAGAAAGACTCTACGATAGAATAAAAAATTGCACGTGCTTTCACTATCAAACCTCGATCCCTTTATTAGCAATGCAACATTTCCCCTTTCATTTTCATCAATTCATTCCAACAGTTTCGTAGTTTCATATGACAATCTTCTCTCCCATTCAGCCCCATCAAGTGTTCTTGAATGACCGAGGAGACCAACTGCGTTACAACTTCGTAAGCCACCTCATTGATGCCTCTGAGAGGCACGGGATCAAGATCTTCGTAGACAAATACGAGCTGAGGGGAGAAGACCTAGAAAGCCTCTTTGTTAGGATCGAGGAGTCGAGGATCGCACTGGCCATCTTCTCTACCATTGATAATAGGATTCTTGATCATCCAAACGAACCACAAGATTCAAGAATCGTAATCATTCTCGTCTTAAATATACAGGTATGCGGAGTCGAGGTGGTGTATGGATGAGTTGGTGAAGATGAAGAAACTTGCGGATAAAGAAAAGCTCCAAGTCTTTCCAATCTTCTACAAGGTGAGAGCACGAGACGTGAGAAGACAGACGCGTGAGTTTGGTGACAACTTCTGGAAGCTCGCGAAAGCTTCTAGTGGAGATTATATCAAGAAATGGAAAGAAGCCTTAGAGAGCATCCCCGACAAGATGGGTTTGTCGTTGGTAGACATGAGGTACTTTCCGTTCACATCCCTTCTTAATTATTCTTTTCCTACAAAATCTAAAGGTATACTTTTATGGCAGTTCTGAAGCCGATTTTGTCAAGCAAATTGTCAAGGAGGTTGTGAGAGTTACAGAAGCAATTGAACTCGAGGAAGAAGAAAAACATTTTGGGATAAAAAGGAAAAAAAATTGCAATTGTGAATGTGAGCTTCCCGATTTCAAGAGGAGCAAAACCAAAAAAGTTGTGACGTAATTAAATTTTCTGTCATTTGTTTTTGATATCGTTTTTTTCCTAAATGTGTTCTTTTTTATTTGGTCAGATTTTTCCTACATGTTTTATGTTTAAAAATGTACTCTTTTTTCTTCTTCAATATATATCTTGCTGATTAATTCTCAACGAATTGTGAGACTGATTCAGGAAATACACTATCTCGCTCTTAAAATGATGATCTTATCTCACCATTGTCCCGATCGATTCCCCTATATGAATCGTTCTCTAATCAAATATTTTGGCTCCCGCTAAAACCGCGATTGGAATGGTCATATTATTCTCTTTAAAGTTTAAACTAACAATATCCAACAAATCTTATGAGCATGTGTTTAAAATAAATGCATGATACTACAGTGAAAACTATAAATTAATAATATTGAAATTTTGATATTTTATTAATTTATAGAGTTATTAATTTATCAATTTTAAATAAAATAAATTATTTACTAATAATTATTTTTTTTATTTAAATTATAATATTTTCTAAAATTTTCTACTAAAACTAGTGATGAGTTCTAAAAAAATTTCAATTTTAATAAAAAAGACAAACAACACTATCATCATATTTTACTAGATTATCATAGTTATATATTTGTATAATTTTTTAAAAATAATTATTAATTTATGATATTAATGAAACCATATATTTACATAGGTTTCTTATAAAAAATATTATCTAATTATCTTATTAATCTCGACATCAACAAAATTTATTAATTTATCGAATTTATTAATTTATCAAATTTTAATTTATAAATTTTTTACTATACACTATATTTTTCTTAACTTCACTGGTCATATATGATGATGCGCATCGATAAAGACTTTGCAGCATAAGACCAACCCAATGCAGATCTGTAAGGGCATGTGCATTGCAAGTTTCTTATCAAAGATTTTATGAATAAAATAATGAAAAAAATAGAAAAGTGAGAAATTAATATAGCGTAGAAACCTCTGTTTTCATTAGCGTACAACATGCATCGTGCATCGTGCTTTGTGGAACGTGTAGTGTGCAACGTGCAACGTGGAGTGTTAATGTGAAACGAGCAACGTGTAGGGGTTCCAATGTGCAACGTGTTTTGGACTTTTAGGTGTTTTAGTTTTTATGTCGGTTTCCTTTTTAAATAACCTTTTTAATTATGTCAACTTTCTATTTGTCATTATTTACTTTATTTCGGGTAGCTAGGGTTAGCCTCCCTTATTTAAGGCGTTGTATTTGTTTTATTGATACTCGGTTATTGAATTTATAAAAGAGAAGTTTTCTCAAAGAAGTCTTTTGAATCTCTCTTCTTGCTCAGGAAGCAAATCGAGTTGTTCTAAGCACAAGGTTATCGAAATCCATAGATTTTTGAGAACCCTTGGATATCCCGCTGCAACAGTTGGTATCAGAGACAAAGTTGATCCTAATCATGCTACCAAAGAAAAATCTTCAACAGCAACTCGCGGAACATGACGATTCGTTTAAGGAAGCGCTTGCAAGCTTTCAACAGGATTTGCGTAACGTTGTTCGCACCACCGTTGATGCAGCTTTACGTATAGCTCTCAATACACGTAATCGCGGTCCAGCACAGCAACATGAAGATCAAGTCTTTGTAGGTTTAGATGATGAGGAGAACGACGACGTTAATGATAACCCGTTCGCAAGGATTCATGACCAGCCACAGCAAAACGTCGTGGTGGCTCCACAAGTAGACAATCGCCGGTGGGAATCGGGTTTTAAGCTTGACCTCCCTGAATTTACGGGTGGTCTACAATCCGAGGAATTCCTCGATTGGACCAGCGCTACTGAGGAATTGTTAGCCTTCAAGAAAGTTCTAGATGAGATGAGAGTTTCACTTGTTGCGACTCGATTTCGTGGGCGAGCTTTAGCTTGGTGGCAACAAACTAAAGACAAACGAGCAAGACAAGGGAAAACTCGCATCGCTTCATGGGAGAAGATGAAGAGCAAGATGCGCAAGGCGTTTCTGCCGTTTAACTACGCTCGTACGATCTACACCAGACTACAGAATCTGAGACAAGGAGGGCGCACAGTCGATGTGTATGCGTCAGATTTTTTTTTTGCTTCTTGCTCGTAATGAGCTGTTGGAGACAGAGGAGCAGCTGGTGTCACGTTTCATTGGCGGGTTGCGTCAACAGATCTAGAACACACTATTACAGTTCTGCCCAGTTTTGGTCTCTGAAGCACATCAACGTGCTTTGCTCGTCGAACAAAATTCGCGTCCCTCAAACTCGAGTTGTAATACTTCCAATCCACGTTCGCGTATTCTGCAAGACGCATTAAAATCACATGATCAATTAGGAGAGCACGGAACAACCACCAGAATCTCAGAGGGAATTGATAGCGCTACTACACTGCGAAATCCTCGTTTGCCTATATTCAAGTGTTTCGGATGTGCAGAACATGGACATCGCCAATCAGCTTGTCCTAAATCTAATCGACGTGGTCTGTATGGTGATTACGATGCGGAACCGCATTATGATACCTACGAAGAGGACACCGAGCAAGTGATTGACGAACAAGTTGCAGGTGATACGGGCACGTCGTTAGTAATCCGCCGTAACTTTCTTTCACCACAGGGAATTCAAGAATCGTGGCTTCGTTCGAACATCTTTCGTTCGTCGTGTACAATTCGTGGCAAAGTTTGCCGGTTCATAATCGACTCGGGTAGCTGCACCAATGTTATTGCTGAAGATGCAGTTCACAAGCTCGCTTTGTTTACAGAGCCACATCCAGCGCCGTATAAGCTTGTGTGGCTGAACACAACAATAGAGCTTCGTATTTCCATGCGTTGTCAAGTGCCTTTCTCGGTTGGTTCAAGCTATAAGGATCTGATCTTGTGCGACGTTATTCCAATGGATGCGTGCCACTTGCTATTGGGACGTCCGTGGCAATTTGACAGGCGCACTTCGCATGATGGGTTTGCAAATACTTATGCATTTTCTTTCGAAGACAAACAAATAACTTTGCTTCCTACACAAGATTCAACCACGCCTGTTTCCATTCCTTCAGAGATCTCAAAACCGCCTCTTGGCCCTACGCCTAATAAACAGGTCATGTTCTTGAACAGAGCTCAGTTATCAAAAGAAATTCGTTCTGCCGATATTGTTTTTCTTTTGTTCAACGCTCTTTCATCGCAAGCTTTGTCCTTTTGCAGTCCCATCAGCTTTTCAGGATTTGATTTCTGAGTTTCAAGATGTGTTTCCTCCTGATCTACCTGAAGGTTTACCTCCTTTGCGAGATATTCAGCATTGTATTGACTTGTCGCCTAATGCATCTCTCCCCAATCGTCCTCACTACCGAATGAGTCCCAAAGAGCACGATGAGTTGCGACGTCAAGTTGAGGAACTACTAGCCAAGGGATATTTGCGCGAGAGTCTAAGTCCATGTGCTGTACCAGCTCTTTTAATCCCAAAAAAATATGGTACTTGGCAAATGTGTGTGGACAGTAGGGCAATCAACAAGATTAAAGTGCGTTATCGGTTTCCCATCCCGCGTCTCGACGACTTGTTAGATCAAATCGGGAGTGCATCTATTTTTACTAAGCTTGATCTTAAGAGTGGGTACCATCAGATTCGTATTCGTCCTGGCGATGAGTGGAAGACGGCGTTTAAAACGCGTGAGGGACTTTTCGAGTGGTTGGTAATGCCGTTTGGCTTGTCCAATGCGCCAAGTACATTTATGCGGGTTATGAACCAAGCCGTGCGTCCCTTTATTGGGCGTTGCGTTGTGGTGTATTTTGACGACATCTTGGTCTTCAGCACATCTCTCAAAGAACACCTTGTTCACTTACGTGATGTTCTTTTGGTTCTTCGTCGAGATAAGCTTTTTGGTGCCTTGAAGAAGTGTGAGTTTGGTGTATCTCAAGTGCTGTTTTTAGGTTACATTGTCTCGGCGCAAGGTCTTCGGGTTGATCCAGCAAAGATATCAGCAATCAGTTCGTGGCCAGCACCAAAATCAATCACGGAAGTCCGCAGTTTCCATGGTCTCGCCTCATTTTATAGGCGTTTTGTCCCTCACTTCAGTAGCATCATGTCTCCGGTTACAGATTGCATGAAGTCTACTTCGTTTACATGGACAACTGAGGCGAATGAAGCCTTTGAATTGATTAAGACTCGATTGACAACTACACCGGTTCTCGCGTTACCAAATTTTACTCTTACTTTTGAGCTACATTCATATGCTTCTAAGACAGGTATTGGTGCGGTTTTGAGTCAACAAGGACGTCCAATTGCTTATTTTAGTGAGAAGATGGCTGGTCCACGTAGGCGTTACAGTACGTATGATGTGGAGTTGTACGCTGTGCTCCAATCGGTTAAGCATTGGCGTCATTATCTTTTTCACCGTGAATTTGTGTTATACACAGACCATGACACACTTAAACACATCGCAGGAAAAAAATTCTTTGCGTCATGCATCATGGTTTGCTTATCTTCAACAATTCACTTTTGTGATTAAGCATACCGCCGGTTCGCTTAATAAAGTTGCAGATGTACTGAGCCGACGTCATTCTTTATTGACGGCACTTCATGTTTCAGTGACTGGATTTTCTGCTTTACCTGAGCTTTATCCAAGTGATCCATTCTTTTGCAAAGTCTGGAATGATGCACAAGTAGGCTTGAGTGATGATTTTTTGTGCTCGATGGTTTTTTGTTTCGTGGTTCGCAGCTTTGCATTCCAGATTGTAGCCTCCATTTGCAGATCATCAAGGAACTTCATAATGAAGGCCATGTTGGACGCGACTGCACGCTACAACTTGTACATGCTTCGTATTTTTGGTCAACACTTCGTCGTGATGTTGTGCGATTTGTGATGCATTGTGTCGTTTGTCTTGCATCTAAAGGACACACCACTAATGCAGGCTTGTACTTGCCTTTGCCGATTCCTACTCAACCTTGGACTGAGATCAATATGGACTTTGTCCTTGGACTTCCCCGTACTCAACGCGGTTGTGACTCTATCTTTGTGGTTGTTGATCGCTTTTCAAAGATGGCTCGTTTCGTCCCTTGTAAGAAGACGACCGATGCTTCTCAGGTGGCGACATTGTTTTTTCGCGAGATATACAAGTTGCAAGGTTTGCCTTTGTCTATTGTTTCTGATCGCGACTCGCGATTTCTGAGCCATTTTTGGCGCTCTCTTTGGAAACTGCTGCGTACAAGTTTGGACATGAGTTTGGCATACCATCCTCAGACTGATGGCCAAACTGAAGTTACAAATCGCGCATTGGGTGATCTTTTGCGTTGCTTAGTAGGAGATAACATCTGATCATGTGATTTGGTTCTTTGTCAAGCAGAGTTTGCATATAACCATGCTGTGAATCGTAGCACGGGTTTTAGTCCGTTCCACGTGGTCTATGGCATCTCTCCTCGTGGTCCTCTAGATCTCTCTGTTGCACCAGATCGAACACGTTTCCATGGTCGTGCATGTGATATTGTTGAGGAATTTGTGGATTTACATGCGCAGGTTCGGTCTAATTTGGAAGTGACGACAGCAAAGTACAAAGCAAGCGTTGATGCACATAAGCGTGAGCTCACTTTTGTGGTTGGCGATAAAGTATGGGTTGTTCTTACCAAGGATAGGTTTTCTGCTCATACTTACAACAAGCTGAAAGCACGACGGATTGGAACTTTGGAGGTTTTGGAGAAAATTAATAACAACGCCTACCGTTTGCGTCTTCCTCCGAACATGAACTCAACTGATGTGTTTAACGTGAAGCACTTGGTACCACTTGAGGAGGCTGATCAAGATGAAAATTCGAGGACGAATTTTTCTTTACCCCGAGGGACCTGATGTAGCGTAGGAACCTCTGTTTTCATTAGCGTACAGCATGCATCGTGCATCGTGCTTTGTGGAACGTGTAGTGTGCAACGTGCAACGTGGAGTGTTAATGTGAAACGAGCAACGTGCAGGGGTTCCAATGTGCAACGTGTTTTGGGCGTTTAGGTGTTTTGGTTTTTATGTCAGTTTCCCTTTTAAATAGCCTTTTTAATTATGTCAACTTTCTATTTGTCATTATTTACTTTATTTCGGGTAGCTAGGGTTAACCTCCCTTATTTAAGGCGTTGTATTTGTTTTATTGATACTCGGTTATTGAATTTATAAAAGAGAAGTTTTCTCAANTCGGGTAGCTAGGGTTAGCCTCCCTTATTTAAGGCGTTGTATTTGTTTTATTGATACTCGGTTATTGAATTTATAAAAGAGAAGTTTTCTCAAAGAAGTCTTTTGAATCTCTCTTCTTACTCAGGAAGCAAATCGAGTTGTTCTAAGCACAAGGTTATCGAAATCCATAGATTTTCGAGAACCCTTGGATATCCCGCTGCAACAGAAATAGAACAAGAAATGGTCCTTAAACAAGAATCACAAGAGATGGTTCTTAAATCATTTCAGTCCACTTATCAACTTGTAAGTGGTTTAATTTTACTTTTAGCATTAAAAATTAATTAATTATTTTATTTACACTTAAATAATAATATTTAATAGTTTATATACCTTTTTAAAAAACTTAAGCGATGCACATGGTCTAAGGGTCTAATGACAAGTTCTTCGTAATATAACTGAATTAAAAATTATATAAAGTGTCTAATGTTTTAGACAATAGTCTAAAATATGATTTTTTTTTTGTTTAAAAATAGGCAGGTGGCAAAATATAAATGGAAAAAAAAATTAATACAGAAAATGAAAAAAAAATCTACCAAATATTAATAATTAATCATTAAGACCCGTGTTACCATTGGAATTGTTCTAAGCACTACATTTTTATTTTTATTTTTATCAATTTTTTGGTTGTTGTTATCAACACTACATTTTTATTTTATTTGTAATTTTGATGGCAAACTAACATTTGATTTTAGATTTTTTTACAAACATTTGATTTTAGATATCAAATAAAAAGGACATGATGACACAGATCTGCTCACATCACAACTTTTATAGCTTACATCAATATCATGCCGTCATACACAATTACACACACACACCTACACACCCTTCTTAATTTAAATGTTGTTATATTTATTTATCCTTTATAGCATATTACATTTTGCAACATTTGCTTTATCAAAAAAGAAAAAACAATTGCAACATAATCCATTATTTTCACAATTTCATTCTCACGGTCTCATCCTTCTTAATTTTAGTAAATTTGATATTATTATGTAATACATATTTTATAATTAATTGGTTGAACTATAGTTTATTTTTACTGATTAATGGTTTTGAAGTAAATTTATGCAACTTTTTGTTCACATCACTAAGATAATCCACCCAAAAATAGGATTAAATCTCAACAAACAAGCGTATATAGTTCATAGCCTTGGATGATATATGTTAAATGAATAGAAAATCGTGGATAACTAAATAATTTTTAGTAGAAATTGGATAAGCTTGTGTAGAATAATTATAAAATGCTGAAAAAATAATTTTAGTAGATAAATCAAATTCTGTTTTTTCTAATTATCTTTTTTAACACGGTAGTTATATATAAAATAATCACTTTTCACAAACATAAAAACATAAAATTTGATAAATATTATGAGTGGTAAAAAGTATCGAAAAAAAATATTTTCAAAACATAACAAATAGTATACCATTCATCACCGTTGTCATCTATGCTAAAGATCGGCGTAACTACTTTATTAGCATTGCAACACTCTCACCAATTCATTACAAGTTACAACTAGGGGGTGGTCGGGTCAAATATCCGGAATTTTCAAGATACCCAAAATTTACAAGTTACAACTAGGGGTGGACGGGTCAAATTATATATATTCAGATAGTTTATAAAATGTTAAATTTGACTAACGTTAATTAGTTCGATCAAACCAACGCAACATTAAAATTTTATATGTTTACTAGAATAGTTGGAGATAAATTATGGGTTTTTTTAAAAATATTTTGACTTTTTCCGAAAAAGGCCAGGCAAGCAAGATTTTGTCTATCAGAAGTTATCAGGTCATCAAATTATATATTATCTAGCTGGACCGGTCGGCTGAATCGAGGAGATGCGGTTTTATATCAGCTGCTAATCGAACAAAACGCAAACTTTGACAAAGCATTTCACCCGTCGATGAGAATATTGGGTGATATTATATTATGAAAACAAATATTCTATACAGTGTTCGTACAATTAGGAAAAGATAAAATAGATTTCTGCTTTGTTGTGGCGTCTTTTAAGATAAAATAGATAACTGCGGTACAACTTCATTAGCCACCTCACTGATGCCTTTGAGATAGCACGAGATCAACTTCTTCGTAGATAAATACGAGCAGAGAGGCAAAGATCTCAAAAATCTCTTTGTAAGAATCAAAGAATCGAGGATCGCACTGGCCATCTTCTCTACCAGGTGCTGTATATATATATATATATATATATATATATATATTACGGCTACTTCAGAATATTCAAGAAACATCATCCCTTTAATTATAGGTACGCGGAATCGAGCTGGTGCATGGACGAGTTGGTGAAGATGAAGAAACTTGCGGATCAAAAAAAGCTCCAAATCATCCCAATCTTCGACAAATTGAGGGCAAGAGACGTTAGGAAACAGACAGGTGAGTTTGGTGAAAACTTCTGGACGCTCGCGAAGGCTTCTACTGGAGATTAGATCAAGAAGTGGAAGGAAGCCTTGGAGTGTATCTCCGACAAGATGGGTTTGTCGTTGAAAGACAAGTGGTATATAATTCCACTCACACTCATTCTTCTTCTTCTTTTTGCTCTTTTATACACTTAAATGTGAAGGATATTGTATGAAACAAGGTATACTTTTTTTTTGGCAGCTCTGAAGCCGATTTTGTCAAGGAAGTTGTCAAGGAGGTCGAGAGAGTTATAGCAGCAATTGGATTAGAGGACAAAGAAGAAAATCATTTAGGGGAAAAAGGAGAAAGCTTGAGAATTGCATTCTCCATGTATGATTGTTTCAGCATTATCATCAAATGTTGGGACATAAACATGAAATCAGAGGCTCTCGTTACGGGAGATCCTCAATAGGATTGAGAAGAACAAGGAAACTTTGCCCTTGGATCAATGGAACTTATTTTACATCATAACAACCCAAATCTCAAATTTTGAAAACCAGAGATCATCAAAAAACATCACAAAAAAGTTTATCCTTTTTTAATTCTCCCTGAAAGAAAATGAATTCAGTTGTGTACTCAAAAGTAATCGCTTCTCTCTAATGGTCTTTAGTCTTAACACAATATGTCTTTACTACTTAATTAGATGAGTTTCTTCTTCTGAAAGAAAGATTTCAAGTGCCAAAATTGCAAACCAGCCACCGATAATCAAACACCGAGCGACAAGAAACTAAACCAGGCCATCTTCGTGTTTGTGGAACTATTCAGTTCTTGCATTTCTTCTTCCCTGACCATGCCACAAAACCAGAAGAAGACACAACGGTTTAAGCTCGTCATATCTCTTTCTTCAGACCAACATAATAAACTAACGTGAAAAAGGTTTGTTCTTTGTCTACTTACCTTTCACGGAGATAAAACATCTCCTCGTGGATGGAATCAACAGTGTCGAATAAGCTCTTAACCGACAACTCCATCATCTGCAGAAACAACATCAAGATCTATCAATCACAATCCACAAGCAGGTTCCAAGTAAGATTACAGAGGCATACTTATCAATTCAAGTTCCAAGAATTGTTATCTTAATTCAGCAAGCGAGTTGACTAACTTAAGACTAAAGATTGACAAAAACGGAGGCAGGCACTTACTACGAGTTGGCTCTTCTTGGCTACTTTTGACCAGTCCTTGGAGTGAACAGAGTGAACACCAAACCTCCAATCAAAATCAACGGTCAACGTCGTCTCCGGCTTATGAGCAACGGCGGAGATGCACGTATAGTAATTACCGGTCTCAGTTGCAGTAAACGTGAACTGCCCTGATTCCACATTATCGGCTTCGTGCTTCATCGTCGTCCCTTGTGACGGCATCACCTACAATAATCACAACACACGAAAACTCGAAATCGAACGGAGATTCGAACGTAGAAAATTCACGAATTGAGAGATCGATGCTTGAGAATTTTCACGGTGTGTGTACGTACCTTGACGATGATTTTGTGGGAATCAGGAAGAGGATGATCTTCGGTAGGGTTTACGACAAAGTATTTGCCAACGCTTATGGAGTTTGCGTGAATATCCTCGGAGTTGCATTTCGTTTGCCCAGAGTGAAGCTCGTATCGCATTGATAGTGTTCTGGGAGATAACAGTGTGAGGATCAAAAGCAAAACCGAGCTCACACGAAGATCCATGGCGGCACCAGAGAGAGAGAGAGAGAGAGAGAGAGAGAGAGAGAGAGAGAGAGAAGGAGAGAGAAAGAGAGAGAGAGATCTTTGCAGTATTCAAAGTTTTTGGCCGTTTCGGGAAGATGCAGACAGAGACAAAGAGAGACAAAGCCTTTAAGGCCACGTGTGATTATTTAATTCGTTGAAACACGTGAATATTATCCGACTACGTCACATATATTTGAACAAGGTTTTTGTCTCTCCCATTTTGCCGCGAGTATTTTATGGGCTTTACGCATAGTAGTAGGTGGTATAACATCTCTCGGCCCAAAGTCTTTCTAAAGTAACTAATGGTTATGTGTAGTGTTGTAAGCGTAACAAGTCTTGGACGGCCCATTTGAGTTTTTTATTTAGTAAATAAATAAAGTTTTACTAACCACGTAAGTAATGAGATCCGCTCTAGCACACATGTCAAATCTAAGAAATATGTTGTACTAGTACTCAATGTTACCGAGAAAGATTTGGTGTAATATTACTTTGACGAAACATCTTTCTTTTTGAAAAAACCACTAGAAAACATCTACCGAGAGTTCACTAAAAGTAGTTCAGAACTTGATACTTGCATGTTATTCAATCTTAAATTTAAAGTTAATTTTCTAGGTTTTATAATCCAATGTTATTCAATGATTAATTTTAAATCATTTTTTAAAATCTCGTGTTACTGGTTATTGTATTTAAAATATCTTCATTAAAAAATTTTGAAATCTAGTGTTATTGGTTCTTGTATTTACAATCTCTTTATTAAAAGAGATTAAAATCTATTGTTATTCAGTTAAAGAATTAAAGATTTGAATA
Organism: Alliaria petiolata; assembly: GCA_020283515.1. NCBI lineage: Eukaryota > Viridiplantae > Streptophyta > Magnoliopsida > Brassicales > Brassicaceae > Alliaria > Alliaria petiolata. The sequence goes on along the minus strand of JAHZTW010000005.1, from coordinate 12,724,550 downwards.
CAACAATTAAACTTTTGTGTTAATCATGTGATAGATTTTTTACAATTCTGATGATATGAAAGAGTTTGAATGAATTTGATTTCAATTTTATGTGTAAATTGTAATAATCAAAATCTGATATTTTTCCTCAGATTTTTATTAACTATAAAATTCAACTCAATATTATCAACTATTAATTAACCTTTTCTCATATCTTGAACGCTCACATTCTCCTCAGAAAAGGTACGCTAGATTCTTCACCTGCGTTGCTTTATACGTCACCTCTTCATCTACATAACTGATCTCACCTAGAAAACCATTGGATTTAAAATACCATTTGTAGTATAATAATTTATAATAGGAGAGAAACCATCAGTGATGTAAATTACTGCAAAAAAATGTATGATTGTAAACGCATTATTCAATTTCTCAAAAAAAAAATTTGTCTGACCAAAAATCAAAGATCACCACAAAGAACTTTTTTCCCTTTAAAATCAAATAAATCCACTCAAAGCTATATATAGCTCTCTATTGATCTTAAGTCTTACCGCATTGAATTATAGTCTACTTACAAGAGAAAATGATCAGTAGAGAGTTATAAATACTCACTTTTTCCGTAAATAAAATGATCAGTAGAGAGATACATACTCATTTTGCATTAAATAAAACAAATTCACTCAAAGTTATAGCTCTCTAGTGATCTTTAGTATTACCACATTGATTCATAGACATGAGCAAATGATGAGTATGTTTGTGTGTGTGTCTACTTAGATGAGTTTCTTTTTTCTCGAAGAAAGTTTTCAATTACCACCGATAAAAAAAACCGACACGAAACTTAGCCACGCCACGCCATCTTCGAGTTTGTTCAGTTATTGCATTTCTTCTTCCCTGATGCCATCATGCCACCAAACCAAAAACTAAGGTAAACGGGTTGTTCTTTTGTCTATTTACCTAATTTCACGGAGGTAAAACATCTCTTCAATTCGTGGATAGAAGTAACAGTGTCGAATAACTTTTAAATTACCTCAGATTTTATAGACCGCAGAAATCTCCGGTGTGTACATTAACGAGGATCTTGTGCAAAGCTATTATAGTGTCCTATATCGGAAGGGGAGATATTTCTATCAAGAAATCTGCCAATGGTTTTGAATGTTGGATGCTGTCCCATGCCAAATGCCAATGTCCTCCCATATTGAAATTTCAAATTCTATTTATTCAAAATTTAGTGTATAGGCTTTATATAGATAAACTAATAGAATCGGGCTTAGTTTTGTAAGAATTTTGCTTCGCCCCAATACTTGATAGTTTAATTCACGGTAGGGGGACGGTTTATCCCTAGCTTGCGTAACTCAAATCCCAATTTGTCATCTCTTTAATCTACAAATTTAATCACTATAGTTATATTTGTTAATAACATATATCATGCCAAATTTTGAATTTGGTAATGATATAACGACCACGCTGGTACAAGTTATACGTACTATGCTATAAATCATTATGCATTTATAGGATATGATTATGATACGAGATTGATTGTAAGTAAATATGAAAGTAAAGTTGTGCGTTGTGTCTTAGAGTTTTCTCCTCTCCACCATGAATGGTCATAAACTCGCTTAAAGGTCAAGTAAATTAAGTATCCGGAAATTACAAGCCACTTTCTCTTCTAATTTGGTAAAAATGAAAAATCATGGATGATACAGGGTTTTAACATCCGACTAATCCTCATGAGATGAGTGTAGCCGTCGGTAGTGTACTCACCGGATTTTTTAATGTACTGAAAGCATGACGCCATTTCGACTAGTCAAGTGAAAATGATTTACATAATTCCATGTTTAAAGTGAATCGATGATTAGTAATCTTCACGAACCAAAACAAGAAAGATTAATAATCTAAAGTTTAAAGTGCGCCCAGGGAAAGCCGAGACACGCATGAATCTTGACAACCCCTCCCCCTCCCCCCAAAAAAAAAGATTACTAATCTAGGTTGAAAGTCGACCCAAGAAAACAGAGGCGACAAATGAATACTATCGCATTATCAAATCTAATTTTTTAGATAATAATAAATGATAAATTTAAACATTACAATTAGCTTATTTTTAATAAAAATCCCATGTTTGCTTGCAAGTATGTGCAGATTAATTATAAATGATTAATTTTGTTTAAATATAAAATAATAAAATATAAAAATTAATAGTGTGTGTGCGTTTAGATGTAATCTCTTTTCATTTTATCCCGCGAGCAGCAAACTCTTTAGCTGACTCTGTGGCAAAATTGGCTCTGGCTCAGTTTGAGACCGGGATTGAACTTGCTGTTTTCCAGTGAATGAAACTTTTCAGAATTCGCACAAAAAAAAAAAAAAAAGATTACGGGGGATCTAACATTGAGGGCCCGGTATCTCTGGTTACATGGTAGGCGTGGGACCCCAATTCCAAATGACCAAGCCGTGAACCGTGTAAGAAGACAACGTAACGAACTAAGATTCTCATAAAGTAGATTAGTAAGGGTTTGGCTAAGTTACAAGGCTGTGAAATTAAATTATATGAATGGTAGACACAAATGTGCCAAGTGGTAAACAAAGTATGTGAAACAAGTGCTTGTTAGAATGAAAACCCGTTACGTTTGTTTGGGCGACCCCGTCTTCAATTCTTTTTTTCTTTTTTGATCAACTCCAGTCAAAGACAAAATTGTTTGCATCTTCTTTATTTCTTTCGTTTATTGATTAAACCTTTCTTCGGCCAGCTCAACAAGTCGACATGACATCATCTTAGATAGAGAATCCATCATCTTAGATAGAGAGTGATGTCAAAAGAAAACAAAAGATAGAGAGAGTATAAACTGGATAGGCACCTTTTGGTTTTTAACATTTAACAACGTCAGCTTCTTATTTTCATATACGTACGAAAATGTGCCCTTCCACTGAGGCACATCAAGTGTTCTTGAACTACCGGGGAGAGGAACTGCGTTACAGCTTCGTGAGTCATCTCATTGATGCCTTTGAAAGGCACGAGATCAACTTCTTCGTAGACAAATACGAGCAGAGAGGCAAAGATCTCAAAAATCTCTTTGTGAGGATCCAAGAGTCGAGGATCGCACTTGCCATATTCTCTATCAGGTTTTATAGTCTTTTTTTTTTTTTTTTTTTTCACGCTAGCTCTTTTGCTTATCTAACATCTACTTCAATGAGTTACCAGAAGCTTCAAGAATCAACATTGAAATAATTATAGGTATGCTGAGTCGAGGTGGTGTATGGATGAGTTGGTGAAGATGAAGAAGCTTGCGGATAAAGAAAAGCTCCAAGTCATTCCAATCTTCTACAAGGTGAGACCACGAGACGTGAGAAAACAGACGGGTGAGTTTGGTGACAACTTCTGGACGCTCGCGAGAGCTTCTAGTGGAGATCAGATCAAGAAATGGAAAGAAGCGTTGGAATGTATCTCCGACAAGATGGGTTTGTCGTTGAAAGACAAAAGGTACTTTCCAATCATATTTATCATTTCCCCAAAAATCATCTGAAGGACATTTTATGAATCAATCAAGGTATACTTTTATTTTATGGCAGCTCTGAAGCTGGTTTTATCAAGAAAATTGTTGAGGAGGTTCAAAGAGTTATAGCAGCAATTGGAGTCGACGAAAAAGAAAATCATTTTGTTAATCATTTTGGGAAAAAAAGGAAAAAGGATTGCAGTTGCGAGTGTGAGCTTCCCATTTTCAAAAGGCGCAAAACCAAAAAAGTTGTGACGTAATATTCTGTAATTTGTCTTGATGTATTGTTTATTTTTTTATAGTTTTTTTTTTGTTTTAATTAAAGGTACCTTTTATATTTGTTTCAGATTAATTCTCAACGTATTAATTAGATCTCCATTGTGAAATTGACTCTAGAAAAGCTACTAAGAACTTTGGGAAATAGCTGTTACGGATATATCCCACTTCAGCATCCAACGGTAGACAGTGACCAAGATGACTAACTTTCTGAGCTTCTGTTTGTCTGATTAATTGGTTTAGAGTAGACGTCAGCGAAAGTTAATTTAACAACACTCTGGGGCCATTTTCCTAATTTATTTATTTCTTTTCATTGTCGACTTTGGTCATCGTCGTCGTTTTTTTTTCGGTGGGCGAATTTGGTTATACACAATTAATGCATCGATCAATTCAATTCTTCCCCACATAAAGACTTTCCACTGATGTCATCATGTCACTAAATATGAATTTATCCCACGTTTTTGTGTGATTGCGGTGTTTCAACATGATAACATTAACACTCTTCAGTCAAGATTTTGCCTTTGGATCATTTCATTTAAAATTGGTAAAATTGTTGCTCAGGCAAAATTTCTTTAAAAAATCGAATCATGCGTTTACAATTTTATATGTTGAGATATCAATTCAAGTCCCACATTGGAAGATTAGACAAAAATGGTCTAATATATAAGTAATGTCCAATTTTGATTAGTATGAGGTCTTTTGGAAAGGAGTCCAAAGACAAATCCGTGCGAGCTTTGCCATCTAAACCGAAAGCGGACAATATCATACTAATGGGGGAGTTGGACATGGGCTTGAAAAGCCCAACAAGTGGTATCAAAACTCAGGTTCTAAAAAAGTGGACCTGGAGAATGGGTTGGGCCGGATGTTCGTTGTGAGAGGAGAGCCCTCAAGGTGACCTTGCGATTAAGGGTGCTAGTGACTTGTGTCGAAAGTCTTCCTAGCGGTGCAACAAAGATTGCAAAGATTAGGTGAAGAGTTCTGTTGGTGAGTACGGCGGTACAAGATAAGTGTCAGGTTTCACGAAAGGTTGGAGGCCAAGGGTTTATGTGGTACTTGGCTCGAAGGGAGGATTGTTGGGATATCAATCCAAGTCACACATCGGAAGATTAGACATGAATGGTCTAATATATAAGTAATGTCCAACTCTGATTAGTATGAAGCCTTTTGGGAAGGAGCTCAAAGACAAATCAATGCGGGCTTTGCCATCTGGGCTTAAAGCGAACAATATCATAGTAATTCAAATGATTTGCTCAGACAAATATGTTGTTTTTAGATATTTCATTTGAATAGTCTAAAAACGTTTCCGGATCCACATAAATTAAAACCCAGACCCAAATTTAGTTGTAAACAAAAAAAAACTATTCTCTTTCCCCTATTTTATCAATCTTTCTCTCGAATACATATCCACACAAATGTATTTGAAAACAAAACAAAACTTTTGGCTCCGGCTAATATTGCGTGTGAAATGGTTTGCACCAAAGTTCATGTGTTTGTATATGAGACTATTTTTGGACACTATATTTGGTTTAGAGGTTGCCTTTATACAATCCGAAAAAGCTACCACCATGTGTTATTTATTATATCTTCTTATTTACCGACTTTTTGTCATCTTTTATTTTTCTTCACTCAACTTTAGTCATATGTGACGCATCTATAAAAGAATTTGCCGCCTAAAGACTAAAGAGATAATCACCATCAAACCTCCTACATCACCAACACAGTTTTATTTTATTTGTAATTTTGACGGAAAACTAGTATTTGATATTTATTAAACAATAAAAATGGGGATGATGGCACAGAGGTGCTTACCTCACTCTCACACACATCATCCTTTTATAGCATTGCAATTTTATTTCCACCCATATTAATTTAAATATTTGTAATAGTAGCATTTTCGTAGAAAAAACAAAATTAATCCGAAATTGGATTCAAATATTCGCTTTGGTTCTCTAACATTTACATCCCTGCTGTGTCGCATACATGGCTTACTCGATGTACCTAACTAAGCTTAGTGGGTCACGAAAGGTTAAAAATTAGGGTACCGTTTCTTGAATCCTGATTGTGAGATTCTTTTGCTATCATATTTTTTTTTTGTTAATCTAAACTTTTTCTTGTTTGATTGATTATAAACAAAATGTTCTGTTTAAAGTTAAATTGCCATCTCTATATATGTGTCTTTAATTTCTTTCAGCTTAATTATCAAATGTTTGGCCATTTGGGACGCATTCATGAACCAATTAAAGGCCGTCGTTTTGTCGTTCCTGGAGATCAGATCAAGTAAAAGTTACCCTCAGATCACAAGGGCTTGCTGCTTATTCACTTCATAACAACCCAAATCTCTAGTTGAGAAACCAAAGATCATCAAAAATCATCACAACGAGTTTTTTTTCCCCCTAAAGTAAATCCTCTCAAAGTTATATATATATATATATATATATATATATATAGCTCTTTAGTGATCTTTAGTCTTATACCACACTGAATCATAGCCTAGTTACATGAGAAAATGATCATTAGAGAGTTATAAATACTCATTTTGCCCTAATGGTCATTAGAGAGCTACACACTCATTTTGCGTTAAATAAAAGGAATTCACTCAAAGCTATGTGTAGCTCTAGTGATCTTTAGTCTTACCACATTGATTCATATATAGACGTGAGCAAATGACACATGTCTACTTAGATGAATTTCTTTTTCTCGATGACAGTTTTCAAATACCATAGGTGCAGACCAGCCACCGATAAACAAACCCGACACGAAACTCAACTACACTAAAATTTTGTAAGGTTCGAGTTCTAGTTCATATGATAATTCTCTTTTCCTTTTTCATTTTTTTTTGTCCTCTGAATTTTATGGCCTTGGATAAACTAATAATATTGGGCTTAATTTTGTAAAGAATTTTGCTTCGTCCCAATACTAGTTTAATTTTGCTTAATTTTACAAGCTTTGAAGAGAGCCATATAGGTGACCGTCCGGGCAAAACTGCCACCTACGATAGATTTTGTTTTTGCTAGAGAATTGTAATTCTAATTCACTCGGTAGCGGGACGGTTTATCCCTAGCTTGCATAACTCAAATTCCCAATTTGACATCTCTAAATCTACAAATTTAATCACTCTATAATTATTTTTGTTAATAACATATAGCGACCACACTAGTACAAACCACTACGCTATAAATTATTCTGCATTTATAGGATAGGATTATGAATTTATGATACGAGATTGATTGTAATTAGGAAAGTAAATTTGTGCGTTGTGTCTTAGAGTTTTCTCCTCTCAACCCTGAATGGTCGTCATTCATAACTGGCTTAAAGGTCAAGTAAATTAAGTATCCTGAAATTACAAGCCACTTTCTCTTCTAATTTAGTAAAAATGAAAAAAAAATGAAAAGAATGAATGATTAGTAATCTTCACGAACCAAAAAAAAAGAAAGATTAATAATCTAAGGTTGAAAGTCGACCCAAGAAAACAGAGGCCACGAATGAATCTTGACAAACCCAAAAAAGTGACTACTATCGCATTATCGATTGGATAATAAATTAATAACAATATAATTTTTTTGAAGAAACCACATTTTTAGATATTCAACTCTAGCTTCTGTCCGGTGTCGATTAAATTTTTTGAAGAAACCAATATAAGTGTTTTGCGAACTCTTCTCCTACATCGTCCGGTGTCGATTAAAATTCCTTTCCTTACTGACTAATGTGGTTCAATGTGTTCTTTGATGTGTTTCTTCTTGGTTTGATAACTATGGGCTAGACCCAAAACACTAAGGCCATGTGTTTTTTTTCCCCTGCTTTTAATTTGAAAATCTTTGTTCAAAAAAAAAACTCTGGCTTCTGTCAACCTTTACCGCCGCCTAAATAAAAAAAAATAGATGCAACCAGCTTTAGGTATTGTACGTTGTTATGAAATAGTAACACAGCAAATCTATACTAATAAAAGTCTCTATTTGGGGCTCCTGAGGGGTGACACCTCAGATTTCTCATATTAGCTCCCACGCTGCCACATCAGCAGTAAGCCAGATTGAGAAGAATTTTATTTGTTTCTGGCCCACTCGACTTGCATTTAACGTTAAACGCTGTTTTTATTCGGTTCTGGCCCAAGCGATTGTGATTTTGCGTCAAACAACATCTAAGTATTTGTATTGAGCTTATAAAACTATTGGCCCACTCTATTGTTAAACCACAAAATCTAAGTATTTGTATTGGGCTTATAAAAATTATTGGCCCACTCTATTGTTAAAAAACTATACGGATATGAAAGCTTCCTCTAACACTAAATTAAAAAAAAAAAAAAAATAGCTTTCACTTCCCTTGGGATTCGATAACCCCTTATACTTCAACTGCTTTATTGTGCACTTGCAGTGTTGTTTATTTGGGTAAAACCTGAGCCCTGTCAGACATCTACTCACATAGGCTAAGCATGTAAATCTTATATTTAGTTCTTTGGGGAATTTCATGAAACACCTTGTGGGTGAGAAATTCCCTAAGATCTAAATCACTTCTCTCAAAGCTAATCTAGAATTAAGAACACTAAATATGAAAGATCAACTCTCTAATCACCCTAATCCCTAAACATCAAAGATCAACTCTCTAATCACCCTAATCTACCTCATCCCTAGATCCTAAAAATACTATTTCCTAATCATTGCTAAACCAACAAATCTCATGAAAGAAATGCTACTAAGCATGATTAGAAGATAAGATGAAGATGAAAGATTAGAAGAAACAAGAATCAAATTGCATTAAACTTAAAAGAACTCTCAAAATCTCCTCAAAACCCCAAATTGGCGTTTTTTAGGTTTAAACCCAAGAGAAGATGCATAAAAATTAGGTTTTTAAGTATTTATAGGGAAGGAGGTCAAACCGGGTTAACCTGGAACAAACGGGGTATTGAGCTTGCTAGGTCGATATGCAGCTCGATACGGTTCTAAAAAATATCTTCAAAGGCTGTATCGAGATAGCTCGATACAGATGCTCGATGCGCCGTCTTCAGCTTCCCAGTTGGCTGTGTATCGAGCTTGGTAGCTCGATATATATGCTCAATACGTGGCCTCCATCTTCTCGGTTGGTGTGTATCGAGCTTGGTAGCTCTATACCAAGCTCGATATGCTGCTACAACTTTTCTCATTTGGCCACTTCTCTTCCTCCTCTTGATCATCCATGAACTCCACATGGTCCTCCAACCCTACAAAACACCTAATAAAGACTTCATATGTATAAATATGCAACAAACTAGACTAAGACTCACTAAACTCTAATATGAATGCAATTGAGACTAAAAGTGACTAAACGAATGCATAAGTGAATGCAAAACTACCTAAAATGAATGCTAAAACATGATAAATTATGAGTCTATCAACTTTCCCAAACTTGCCTTTTGCTTGCCCTCAAGAAAACAAACATGACAAATCTAAGAGAGAGGTGTGAAAGTGGGAGCTCAATATCCAAGAATGCCATCAAAAATAATCAACTCAATGTCCTAATTCTTAATTCTAAGATGCATTTGAATTCATCATACTCCAAAAGATTTAGCCATGCTCATAACAACAATCAAATGCACATAAGCCTCAATCTAGATAAATCTCCCTATCAAACCAACTCTTTAACATTAATTAAGTGCAAACCGTGAATCATGACAATGCAAGGCAAGTAAATTCATTTGGCTAAGGGACTAGGCTTTGAGATAAGAATGATCTCAATTCATGTGGTTTTCATTTCAAACATGGGTTTCACTCAAAGAGGATTGAGCTTTATGCATATTGCTAAAGGTAAAAGACAAGTGATGCATACAAGACTAGACTCTCATCTACCCGGACTGCTATCAATGATCTTAAACCCCTCTCTTTCATTCTTTTCAAGCTCACTCAACCCTCTAAAGCTACCCTTTCTTTCTCAAGGCTCTTTGTGCCTTGCCAAACCCCACGAATTTCATAAACCACCTCTTATTTTAAAGCTCTAAAGGGAAACTTCTCCAACCCTTAACTCATATTGCATGGTGTGGTCTTTTAACAACTTAACTCTTCTTTTTATTTCTAGGTAGTCTATCTTTTCTCTGGCCTTTTTGCCTCTTTTGATTTTCTTTTATTACTTTCTTAAGACTACCAAGCACTTTTCAAACTTAGAGCTATACTTTTTAAACACATAAGACCCACCATTTTAAACTATGTTTCCCTTTCTTTCTACTCCTTTCCCACAACTCATCATGCTTTAAATGCAAGCATACAATCCCCTTTCAAAACACCAAGCAACACCAAGCCCCAAACCCCAAATCCCAAGCCTACTACTAGCCCCAAATTGCAAGATCTAGAATCTACATGAGAGCCTAAACTTGTCGTCTCAAACCTAACACTTTATGTTAAGTCCAATAAAAAATAGGAAAATAGGCCTCACAAGTATGCACACTAGAACAATTGGCTTCAAAGGAGGTAAGGTAAGGTGGGGGTCACTACTTGAGATAGCAAGAGAGTGGTAAAGTGAGTAAGAAAGCTCAAATATGTATGTAATCCATGAATTCACTTTCAATGCAAGGTATGATAATTAAATGTCCAAATTCGATTCAAGTGAGTAGAGTTGGTTATCAATTTCAAGATCCTCTTTTGACCAAGATCTAAGTGACAAGTGAAGTGATCCAAACATGGTTCTTTCTTACTTTCAAGACTTGTTCAAAGGCATCAAAGAACCACTAAGTAGGGCATTGAATTGATTACATGAGTTGACATTCTACAAGGATAAGCTCATCATTGCTCCCAATGCACATGAATGCAAAACCTACATGAGATGCAACTAGACTCAATCCTATAATGCAAATGCAACATCTAAATGACTTTCTTTTTTGGAAAATATTCAAAATTTTTGATTTTTTTGTTTTTGTTTTTTCTATGCCTTAGATGAAATGCATGCAACTCAAATATGCATGAAAGGAAAAATAAGATCACAAAACACAATGTTAAAGCTCTCAACCTCTCCCCCAAACTTAAATTACACAGTCCCTTGTGTAATAAAAGTCCAAGAGAGACCTCAATCAATAGGAAAAAATAACAAAACGAAAATCTAAATGATATATACAATGGAGGGTGGAGTGTTGCCTTGTAATTTTGGAGAGTTTTCCTTGGGAAAATTCGACCTTGTAACATGTTACATGACCTCCAACATTACTTTTACTAAGATAAACATGGGAATGTCTCTCAAGTGCGCTTGTTTTAAGTCTCTAGGTTGACATGTTGAAGCTCGGATCACCAGGAGCATATTCATCATAGAACCATCCCCTAAACTCTTGCATCCTAACCTCCTGAAAGGGTAACTTCCATGGAGGCTTCTTCAATGTGACTATCCTTTTTCTCCTCCTTGGAAATGAGTTGCATATACGTTTTCTCCTTGGCTGAGAGCTCTTTCTTAACAATTGAGCCCTCACTTGCATTCTCTACGCATTCAACAACGAAACCACCTTCACAAAGATCTTCATATCTTATCACAAGATTCTCATCAACCATGCATCCAAGAAGAGCATCAAGTTCTTTTATAGACCCTTCAGCTTCTTGTTGGAGTTCATCATTTATTTGATCTTTATCCTCTTCTTCCTCATTCCATTGGGTAATGTTGGTGTTGATGGACTCCACATGTGATGTTGCAACAACTCTTGAACATGGAGTAGGAGTGCCAAATGTGATGTCAAGCATGAGAATGCGCTCATTAAACTTCTCTTGCTGTTCCAAAATCAACTTCGCCAAGTTGAGATTCTCTTCTTCATAAGAGATTTGGGAAGAATTGGTTTCTCCTTGATCATACTCCATGTCCCAAGATTGGTATCTCTCACCATATCCATATTGGTTCTCTTGAGCAAAGTTTCCATCCAAAATTCCTCCTTGATAAGTGGATGAGCTTTCAAAACCATGGTGGCTTGTGGGGTCCCAAGCCATCCCTCTTTCTTGATTCTCTAATATAGCCTTCAA
>JAHZTW010000005.1:12664374-12712199 GCA_020283515.1 Alliaria petiolata | reverse complement strand
CTTTGTTTTATTTTCATTCGATTCGACCTAGCATAATTCGAACTTAGAAACCTTAGTGTAGCTTTCACTTCCCTTGGGATTCGATAACCCCTTATACTTCAACTGCTTTATTGTGCACTTGCAGTGTTGTTTATTTGGGTAAAACCTGAGCCCTGTCAGACATCTACTCACATAGGCTAAGCATGTAAATCTTATATTTAGTTCTTTGGGGAATTTCATGAAACACCTTGTGGGTGAGAAATTCCCTAAGATCTAAATCACTTCTCTCAAAGCTAATCTAGAATTAAGAACACTAAATATGAAAGATCAACTCTCTAATCACCCTAATCCCTAAACATCAAAGATCAACTCTCTAATCACCCTAATCTACCTCATCCCTAGATCCTAAAAATACTATTTCCTAATCATTGCTAAACCAACAAATCTCATGAAAGAAATGCTACTAAGCATGATTAGAAGATAAGATGAAGATGAAAGATTAGAAGAAACAAGAATCAAATTGCATTAAACTTAAAAGAACTCTCAAAATCTCCTCAAAACCCCAAATTGGCGTTTTTTAGGTTTAAACCCAAGAGAAGATGCATAAAAATTAGGTTTTTAAGTATTTATAGGGAAGGAGGTCAAACCGGGTTAACCTGGAACAAACGGGGTATTGAGCTTGCTAGGTCGATATGCAGCTCGATACGGTTCTAAAAAATATCTTCAAAGGCTGTATCGAGATAGCTCGATACAGATGCTCGATGCGCCGTCTTCAGCTTCCCAGTTGGCTGTGTATCGAGCTTGGTAGCTCGATATATATGCTCAATACGTGGCCTCCATCTTCTCGGTTGGTGTGTATCGAGCTTGGTAGCTCTATACCAAGCTCGATATGCTGCTACAACTTTTCTCATTTGGCCACTTCTCTTCCTCCTCTTGATCATCCATGAACTCCACATGGTCCTCCAACCCTACAAAACACCTAATAAAGACTTCATATGTATAAATATGCAACAAACTAGACTAAGACTCACTAAACTCTAATATGAATGCAATTGAGACTAAAAGTGACTAAACGAATGCATAAGTGAATGCAAAACTACCTAAAATGAATGCTAAAACATGATAAATTATGAGTCTATCAACTTTCCCAAACTTGCCTTTTGCTTGCCCTCAAGAAAACAAACATGACAAATCTAAGAGAGAGGTGTGAAAGTGGGAGCTCAATATCCAAGAATGCCATCAAAAATAATCAACTCAATGTCCTAATTCTTAATTCTAAGATGCATTTGAATTCATCATACTCCAAAAGATTTAGCCATGCTCATAACAACAATCAAATGCACATAAGCCTCAATCTAGATAAATCTCCCTATCAAACCAACTCTTTAACATTAATTAAGTGCAAACCGTGAATCATGACAATGCAAGGCAAGTAAATTCATTTGGCTAAGGGACTAGGCTTTGAGATAAGAATGATCTCAATTCATGTGGTTTTCATTTCAAACATGGGTTTCACTCAAAGAGGATTGAGCTTTATGCATATTGCTAAAGGTAAAAGACAAGTGATGCATACAAGACTAGACTCTCATCTACCCGGACTGCTATCAATGATCTTAAACCCCTCTCTTTCATTCTTTTCAAGCTCACTCAACCCTCTAAAGCTACCCTTTCTTTCTCAAGGCTCTTTGTGCCTTGCCAAACCCCACGAATTTCATAAACCACCTCTTATTTTAAAGCTCTAAAGGGAAACTTCTCCAACCCTTAACTCATATTGCATGGTGTGGTCTTTTAACAACTTAACTCTTCTTTTTATTTCTAGGTAGTCTATCTTTTCTCTGGCCTTTTTGCCTCTTTTGATTTTCTTTTATTACTTTCTTAAGACTACCAAGCACTTTTCAAACTTAGAGCTATACTTTTTAAACACATAAGACCCACCATTTTAAACTATGTTTCCCTTTCTTTCTACTCCTTTCCCACAACTCATCATGCTTTAAATGCAAGCATACAATCCCCTTTCAAAACACCAAGCAACACCAAGCCCCAAACCCCAAATCCCAAGCCTACTACTAGCCCCAAATTGCAAGATCTAGAATCTACATGAGAGCCTAAACTTGTCGTCTCAAACCTAACACTTTATGTTAAGTCCAATAAAAAATAGGAAAATAGGCCTCACAAGTATGCACACTAGAACAATTGGCTTCAAAGGAGGTAAGGTAAGGTGGGGGTCACTACTTGAGATAGCAAGAGAGTGGTAAAGTGAGTAAGAAAGCTCAAATATGTATGTAATCCATGAATTCACTTTCAATGCAAGGTATGATAATTAAATGTCCAAATTCGATTCAAGTGAGTAGAGTTGGTTATCAATTTCAAGATCCTCTTTTGACCAAGATCTAAGTGACAAGTGAAGTGATCCAAACATGGTTCTTTCTTACTTTCAAGACTTGTTCAAAGGCATCAAAGAACCACTAAGTAGGGCATTGAATTGATTACATGAGTTGACATTCTACAAGGATAAGCTCATCATTGCTCCCAATGCACATGAATGCAAAACCTACATGAGATGCAACTAGACTCAATCCTATAATGCAAATGCAACATCTAAATGACTTTCTTTTTTGGAAAATATTCAAAATTTTTGATTTTTTTGTTTTTGTTTTTTCTATGCCTTAGATGAAATGCATGCAACTCAAATATGCATGAAAGGAAAAATAAGATCACAAAACACAATGTTAAAGCTCTCAACCTCTCCCCCAAACTTAAATTACACAGTCCCTTGTGTAATAAAAGTCCAAGAGAGACCTCAATCAATAGGAAAAAATAACAAAACGAAAATCTAAATGATATATACAATGGAGGGTGGAGTGTTGCCTTGTAATTTTGGAGAGTTTTCCTTGGGAAAATTCGACCTTGTAACATGTTACATGACCTCCAACATTACTTTTACTAAGATAAACATGGGAATGTCTCTCAAGTGCGCTTGTTTTAAGTCTCTAGGTTGACATGTTGAAGCTCGGATCACCAGGAGCATATTCATCATAGAACCATCCCCTAAACTCTTGCATCCTAACCTCCTGAAAGGGTAACTTCCATGGAGGCTTCTTCAATGTGACTATCCTTTTTCTCCTCCTTGGAAATGAGTTGCATATACGTTTTCTCCTTGGCTGAGAGCTCTTTCTTAACAATTGAGCCCTCACTTGCATTCTCTACGCATTCAACAACGAAACCACCTTCACAAAGATCTTCATATCTTATCACAAGATTCTCATCAACCATGCATCCAAGAAGAGCATCAAGTTCTTTTATAGACCCTTCAGCTTCTTGTTGGAGTTCATCATTGATTTGTGTTTTATCCTCTTGTTTCTCATTCCATTGGGTAAGCTTAATGTTGATGGACTCCACATGTGATGTCGCAGAAACTCTTGAACATGGAGTAGGAGAGCCTATAGTGAAGTCAAGCATGTGAATGCTCTCATTATACTTCTCTTGCTCTTTCAAAATTCACTTCATTAAGTTGAGTTTTTCTCCTTCATTAGAGATTTGGGAAGAATAGGTTGCTCCTTTATCATACTCCATGTCCCAAGATTGGTATCTCTCACCATATCCACATTGGTTCCCTTGAGCAAAGTTTTCATCCATAAGTCCTCCTTGATAAGTGGATGAGCTTTCAAAACCTTGGTGGCTTGTGGGGTCCCAAGCCATCCCCGTCTCTTGATTTTCTAATATAACCTTCAACATTGAAGCTATATCGGAATCCATGCTTTCTCCCTTGTGATTTTGCCTTGCAAAAAGAACAAACACGCAAAAAGAACAAACACTGGAAAGAAAGTTAGTAACTAAACAAACAAAAACAAAAGAAAGCTTAGTCTCAAGAAAATTTGAAATCCTAATGATAAATTTACTTAGTTCCTCGGCAACGGCGCCAAATTGATAGTGTGATTTTTACATGCTAATATATCAATTAACCAAAACTACTCATATCATTGTAGCATTTGGGGATCGAATCCACAAGGAACTAGAGACCTAAACACTAGGAATACACAAATTTTTTGATATCTCTGTAAATTACACCTTTTTCACTTGCAATTCATACTAGTTAGGATCTCATTCATGCACTTTTATCTTAGTTTTCGTTTCATTTCCACTCATGTTAGGTCTAGATGCATTAGGTTAGGTCTTTGCATATTCTTGCATGTTTTGGAGTGTTTTCTCAGGTACTAAGGTGTATGAAGAATGGTCCGAAGAAGAAAGTCCAAAGGAGAGATCAAGAAGGAGGACACAACAGCTTCTTAGCCGACACGGGCAAGCGCATGGGCGAACCTCGACGAGTAGCAGCGACTTGATCTCGAAATAGGCACCCCATAATGAAGATCCCACAAGGTGTTCCTCGAAGACGGATATCGGAGCAAGGCATCAGCATTAGCCCGATATAGGCAGTAGGCAATGAACTTCACAACGGCAAGGTCTCGAAATCGATCCCCCATATGGAGGTTACCCGAATAACACAAGGATTTAGCATTTCGGCTTGCATCCACGACATGAAGCCGATACGCTACAATCCAAAATAGTACCCATTTCGGGCAAGTGGTCCCAACACTTAGGGTTTTTCCTCTTTGGTGTATAAATACATATTGTCCCCCACGCTTATCTCTCTCTCTCTTGTTCCACTTTTATTTTCTGTCTTTTGTAACCGAAACTCTTAGCTTTTCTTTCACCATTAAAGCTTGTTCAAAAGCTTGAACCTTTTATGTTATTTTGAAGTTATCAAGTCTTGTTTTCATAGCATTTCTTGTTAAAGCTTCTTTCTTTTGTTGTTTTTGACTATCTTGCAAGCTATGAGTAACCTTCTTATCCTTATGGATCTTGAGGTTTCTCAAATGGCGAGTGAGTAGTCTTTTTAAGGATTTTGATGGGTTAAAAGAGCCAAGGAACCAAGGAACTCTCGGATTTACGTTTCTTGCTTAGCTAGAACATAAAGTTTGATTATTTCTTGTTTATTGTTCTCAATGCTTAGTCTAGTCTGATCATCTAGTCTAAAGTCTATAGGCGGCTTGACATGAACGCCACATGCTTGCTTAGCCAAACCCAATAAACAAGAGTTCGATCTTTCCTAGGCTAAGACGAACCATCAAAGACATAATAACGCCTAAAAGACTTCAAGCCCTATACATACATAATTTTTAGGGCAACACACAATACTTTAGATTCGACTTTTGCATTCTAGTTTTCATAGCCACCAACGTTTACAAGTTTTCTTTCTTCTTTTTCTTAGTTTTACTGAGATAGAAATTCTCTTGAACCCTCTTTGTTTCTACTTTAATTTATTGATTATGCATTCATTAATCTCATTTTTGCTTTGCTTAATCATGTATGAGTAGTTCATTAGTTGGGTTTAAAGGGTTTAATAAAAGGGGATTTCATAACTTGTTAGATAAGTACGCTTTTAACATATCCGATTTTAAAAGTTTTCGTTCTAAGTTTGTTCTTAATGCATGAAGTTAGCGTAATGAACTAGCAACTGATTCAAGGATTGATAAAACAATAACATGTTGAATTTGTTAACCGGGTCTAGTTTAGACGAGAAATTATGTTATAACATACGAAACACATAGTTATAGGGATTTGTGAACGCATACACGTGTTGCAAGATGTGAACGCAAACACGTGTAGTGGAAAACCTCATTGGGATGATAAGCTAGATGATGGACTATCAAACAATGTCCGAACGAGCTCTACATAGTCGCATAGATGTGATTCAAGCTGAGCTTTCTAGCAAGCTTGAAGATGTCTTTACTCATGTAAAAATGTTAGAGAAGAAAACTTTTCAGAATAGGGAAGCAATCATTGATAAACTATTAATGATTATTGAGGAACAAGGGCAACATTAGTGTGATCTCAATTGCGGTATGCGCGATATTCAATACTTGAATGGCAAACTTGAAGAAACTGATGACTCGATCTACTTCAACAGAGATCGAATGGAAGTAGACATCCTAAAACTAGTAGAATGTCTTGACAAGATCGAAACCCATGCTGAACAAACCGACTCCACTCTTGAACGCGTTGTCAGTACTCTTGGAAAACATTAAGCTAACTTGAAGAAGATTTCTAAGGAACAGAAACATCATAACAAACTGTTTTGTGCTCTCAATCTTGGTGAAAAGATGAAGCCAATCAATCCACTTGAAATAACACTTGAAAGGAATGAAGAAGCTTCTGATTTTTCAGAACAAGAAGCAACCTTAGATTCTCCACAACTCGCACCAAATCAGCCTCCATGCTCCAACTTTGGTCAACGAAATTCGGCCTCTTTTGCATCTTGCAACATGATCTGATCTTTTGTGGAAATGCGAACATCTACTTCTACATCAAAACTCCCAGCGAGCACTCTAAAGGAAAATGATGACTTCTACATCAATTCCTACAAAGTTTATGATGCAACATATTTTTACATAGTCTTACTCGTCCTTTGAACCATCTCATGAACCTATCAAGGCAGAATCGATTGCTTACTCAACCAGTAGAAACACAATGAACTTAGTTACGCCTCTTATGCTACACATCAGCAGAGAGAAGTTGATCGAGTTCAAACACGTAGTCAAGAAGATCACAATGTTTAAATGAAGCTTGGAAGAACCATACTTTGATTGATTTCTTTAGTGAAAACATGTAAAGCAAAGAAGATGATCGTCTCTACTTTGGTCGAGCTAGATGATCTAACACCTGTCTCTTATACACATCTAGATGTGTATAAGAGACAGAGCTTGGAAGAAGCATACTTTGATTGATTTCTTTAGTGAAAACATGTAAAGCAAAGAAGATGATCGTCTCTACTTTGGTCGAGCTAGATGATCTAACACCATCCACATGATTCACATGCCTCGCGCGGAAAAGTACAAGAGGTATCCAAACTGGATCAGTGAAAAATACTTGTACGAATTCAACAAGGTAGTTCAAAATCTTCCTCGTGAAACTACATTTGCTAGAGCTTGGATGGACCATATGATTAGTCACTTATTTTGTGAAAGCAATGAGATAGTCTCAGAGATACATGATCTCTTCATTCACGCCAAAACCGAAAGACATGTTTGAACTCTACATAAGATACAAGCTCAATGGTAATTCCTCATCTCTTGCAACATTAGAGGAGTCGAAGTCAACAGCTCACAAGCTTGGTATCAAGTATGTTTATCCAAAAGACATAAAAATCGGATTGGATGATCAATCATTCACAACACCAAAAAGAATTATCTATGACATGCCCGTAAAGATAGGAGATTGCAGAGTTCCAATCGAGTTTTACATTGTCAAAACGTTAAACGATGAATCTACACCAGTCATCTTGGGATAATTGTTTTTAACTACTACAGGCGCCATCATGGATTGGCCGAATAGAAGAGTCGCCACCATAAACAACAATGTGTTCAATCCTGCAATAACTTTCGTTATGGACAAACATGATGTTCTCAAGGATGAAAATTCCATCATGGAACGTTTTGATGCGTATTTTACATAAAATGAAAATAAAAAAAACAAAAAGAACTTGTCTTAGGATGAGATCTTTGTTCATGTAAGCTCCTCCGTCAATCCAAGTCAAGCTAAAAAATTTAAACAAGCGCTTATGGGAGGCAATCAACTTAAGTATTTTTTTTTTGTTTATATTATTTTTTCTAACTCTTTCATATTTGCTTTTAGTTTTCTTTATTTCATGTTTTCATAAAACAACACAAAAACACAAAAAATGAAAAAATGAAAAGACAAAAACATGTTTCGGTCCGAGTTGCTTCACCCAGCTAGAAGCAGCTCCTGGTGCGGAAAAACTCCAATTTCCGGGTGAAAAAAGTTCGCTCGCACGGTAAACTCTAATTTTTCGTGACCAGGGCTTGCCTGGCGCGAAAAATCATCAGTTTCCGTGAGCACGATGGCCCAACTCGCGAAGAACTGCCCCTCCGGTTTGGAGACCCGCTCAACTCTAACCCCTCCTGGCCTCGACTCAGACCCCTTATGGCATGAAAAGCACCCATTTTCTGGGCCACAATCCCTCAACTAGCGGAAAACACACAGTAACCGCGAGCACGAAGACATCTGGCATGGAAAACCCACCTGACTCCACCATCTTTCCCGACACCTTGGAACACCAATATGTTATAATCTATTTATCCTCTCATAAGGCAAGTGTCTCTTACACTTCTCTTTACGTGTGTTGCACATTATTAGAAACAATTCAATTTTTATGGTGTTTCTTATGCGATCTTGGTTTAATGGATTTTTCAACTCATTACTTGAGAATTCATGATCCAAGAAGACATTAGCAAGTGATTTAAAGTGGTTTGCAAGGAACTTATGATCTTATTAAAAACAAGAAAGAGACATTTTATATTCGAGCTAGAAACAGAGTTTTGTGATTCATTCACATGCATCCGTTTCATAAGCAATGATTGTAGACAAATGACAAGAACACAAGTCCAATGCTACGACCATACCCACGCCCACCCTCACATTCCCACAAGCCAACTTTCTAGTACATCTTCACCTCCATTACCTGTTTCCCCTATTTTGCCATCCGGTCTCGACTATGTCACTCTAGGGACAGTGTGATTTAGTTCTAGTGGAGGATTTCATCCGTTACTGACCACTTTTCGTTTTTAAGTCTTTTCATATTCTTTTTCATAAACCGTTTAATTGAGTCAAAATTTTTGAATCGGAACTATGATCTTTTCCTGGAATCAATCTCGTCGAACACATAGCCTAATGACCATTCTCACGGCAATTGGAAGAAGAGCGTACTAAGTCTGACACTACAAGTGGATCGATCTACTAGAAATAGTTTAGATTTCTGGAGCATTCGAAGGATCCTGCGTTGACTACACAATTCAATAAACTTTAAACTTCACATCTTGGGGATTGGTATACATCAAACCTGACTCCATGTCCTAGCACTGTTTAGACAAGTCAATACAATCTCTCTTTGATATTCCCTATAAAAAAATGCACGCGCTTAAAGCAAATATAGTTACATGAGTTCCCAAAAGAACCTTGATGATGGTACTTGTCTATAAAAATATGAAAAGAAGAGAAAAAGAGAAAAAAAACTTAGTTAAGCCTCTTACGCTACACATCAGAAGAGAGAAGTTGATCGAGTTCAATAACTTAGTCAAGAAGATCACAATTTGTGTATCATTCGATGAAGCTTGGAAGAAGCATACTTTGATTGATTTCTTTAGCGAAAACATGTAAAGAAAAGAAGATGATCGTCTCTACTTTGGTCGAGCTAGATGATCTAACACCATCCACATGATTCACATGCCTCGCGCAAAGAAGTACAAGAGGTATCCAAACCGAATCAGTCAAAAAGACTTGTACGAATTCAACAAGGTAGTTAAAGTTCTTCCTCCCGAAACTACATTTGCTAGAGCTTGGATGGACCTTATGATTAGTCACTTATTTTGTGAAAGCAATGAGATAGTTTCAGAGATACATGATCTCTTCATTCACGCCAAAACTGAAATACATGTTCGAACTCTACATAAGATTCAAGATCAAGGGAAATTCCTCATCTCTTGCAACATTAGAGCCGCCGAGCTGATGTCTTATACGATTCTGGTTAGTGTATCAGCATCATGTCTAAGTCAACCGCTCACAAGCTTGGTATCAAGTATGTCTTTCCAACAAACATAAAAATCGGATTAGCTGATCAATCATTTACAACACCAAAAGGAATAGTCTATGACATGCCTGTCAAGATAGGAGAATGCAGAGTTCCAATCGACTTTTACATTGTCAAAACGTCAAACGATGAATCTGCACCAGTCATCTTGGGATGATTGTTTCTAACTACTACAGGCGCCATCATGGATTGGCCGAATAGAAGAGTCGCCACCATAAACAACAATGTGTTCAATCCCGCAATAACTTTCGTTATGGAGAAACACGAAGTTCTCAAGGATGAAAATTCCATCATGGAACGTTTTGATGAGTATTTTACATAAAATGACAATAAGAAAGCAAAAAGAACTTGTCTTAGGATGAGATCTTTGTTCATGTAAGCTCCTCCGCCAATCCCAGTAAAGCTAAAAAAATTAAGTACTTAGTCTCCACTAAGCTTGAAATCCTAATTGGTTCAAACAATCCCAAAATTTGGCAACGGCGCCATTTTGATAACCGGTTTTTTCCGTGATCAAAAACCTTAGTATGCTCATGTCATTGCAATACTTATGGATAAATCCAAATTGGGGCTGAACAATACTAAGAATACACAAGCTTTATGTGAATCTAAGTGAAATCCGAATAATTGGGGGTAAATCCGAAATAAAATGATTGCAACTACAAAAATACTTGGAAAACTATTTTAAAATCCCAGGAGGGATGTCTACTAGCTATCTAAAGACTTCAAAGAACTTTAAACAAGCAACTACTAATTTTAGAAAATCGAGATCTAAGATGCGATAAAACAGAGAAAATCTAGCTAAGGAAAAGGATTTTTGAAAACTAGAAATAAAAATCTAATGACCTTGAAACTTTACCAGGATGCGAAATACACTACTTAGGGATTTCTAGAATACTAGAAGATGCAAGAACACTACTTTACGAATTTATAAAACTATTACTCAAGGAAAAGATTACTAAATGACTTTTAAGCTAAAAGATCAAGACTTTGAACTAAAGGAAATTGATTTTGTGTTTTTAAAGGTTAAGGAAGGATTTGCGTTTGGGGATCATGTTTAAAGGGGTTCAAGTTCGAGTCTTTGGGTTTTATAAAAGTAGATCTACTCATTTCTTATGAGCTTTCTCTAGACCTTGAGAAACTAGCCTAGTTTTACCCATGGTTTGTGGTGTAAAACCTTTTCTCACTCCTTCCTCCTAACCCATTGATCGTGGTGGAAAGAAGAGGCCAGAAACGTGATGCTTAGATCTCAATCAATGGTCTTACTAACCCCCCTTGCATCTATGGTGTGTAGGAAGGGATGAGTTAGTATCTTGGGCTTGGTTTTAAGGGATTCCCTAGAACTTTCTAGGAACAAGAAATCCCTGGAATCATAGAAGTCTTTCTCAAGATCTTCTAGCCTTAAACCCCCAAACCCAAGAAGAGACTTTGATTAAAAACTAAAGGAAACCAAAGCTCAAACCATTAAACCCCCTTAATCTCCCAAAAACGCAAAACCAAGGAGGATTACTCACTCCTCATGGTCGAACCACCCACAAACATAAATTTAGAGGGATTCAACATGTTCGGATTAAGCAGAAAAGTAGATTGAAGCAATAAAAACTAGAAATACTTGGATTAAAATCAAGAAGTACAAGGTTTTTCAAAAGAAGAAAACTTAGAACATGAAAATCTAGAGAGAAAATGGTGGCTAGACCTAAAGGGGAAAAGATTACAATGAGAATATCCTTGCTTGATCCCAAAAGGATTAGCTGTATCCTCAAAAGTGGTCCCCCACAAAAATACAAAAAGCAAAAAGCATAAAGCAAGAAACAAAAGGATAAGGCGGCGCTTGGCGTCAGAGATCGAGCTCGGTAGTCGATCTCTTGGGTCGATCTGGAGTTGGTCGAGTAACTTGGTCGATCTCCCTACTCGATCTCCTTGCCGTCCATGCGAACGTTTCGACTCAGTCGATCTTCTTGCTCGATCTCCCGAGTGATCTGGTCAGCTACTCGATCGTCTACTCGATCTCGTCTACTCGATCTCGTCTAGATCGAGTCCTTTGGTCCGATCTGCTCCTCGATCTCGGCTCCATTCTTCTTGTGCAAGTCCTTCTTAATGCTTCCACGAACTCCTGAGCCATCCTCTCGAACATTCCTCAAACTCCAGCATAGATTCCCAAGCTCCAAGTACCAACAACCTGAAAAGAATGCAAATATGCAAGGAACTATGCAAATGCAAATGCAAGGAGTTCTAGGACCTTAATTTTTGTAAATGATGCAAACTAGGCTACAATGCAGGATTTATAGATGAAAACCTATCCTAAATGCAAGCTAAATATGCGAAATATGAGAGTATATCAACTTCCCCAAACTTGCCTTTTTGCTTGTCCTCAAGCAAACAAAGACTAATAAGGGAGAGAGGTTTGAAAGTGGGAGCTCAACATCCAAGATTGTAAACAATAATAATCAACTCAACATCCTAGTTACTAATTCTAAGATGCATGTGAATCTATTCTACTCCAAAAGAGTTAGCCATGCCCATTTCGACACTCAATTGCACTAAGAATTTAATCTAAACAAGTCTCCCTATCAAGCCAACTCTTTAACATTCATTAAGTGTGAAACCGTGAATCATGACATTGCAAGGAAAGTAAATTCATTTGGCTAAAGGACTGGGTTTTGAGATAAAAATGATCTCAATTCATCCGGTTTTGCATTTAAGTAAGGGTGACACTCAAGAAAGATTGAACCATATGCATAATGCTAAAGGTAAGAAACAAGTGATGCATACAAGCATAGACTTTCATCTACCCAAAATGCTATCAATGGTCCTACACCCCTCTCATTTATCTTTTTGCTCACTCAACCTTCTAAAATCTACCCTTTTCCTCAAGGCTTTTTATGCCTTGCTAAAACCTTTTGAATTGCAAAAACATTTCTTTCTTTTAAAGCACTAAGGGGAACTTTTTTTTCAACTTAAGCGAATGGAGTAGTCTTCAAAACAACTTAGCTCTCTCTTTTTTTTTCTCTCTAGGCAGCCTTATATTATTATTTTTTTTCTTTGGCCTTTTGGCTCTTTTGATATCCTAAGACCACCTAGCAACGATTTTTTTTCTTTACTGATTTTCTTAGAGCTACTCTTCTTTTACAAACCAAGACTCTCCATTTCAAACCATCTTTTCCCCTTATTCTTGCCAAACCCTTCATCCAACTCTTTCTTTACAAACTTTCCCACAATCAACAAGTACAACCTCGGCCAATCAAACCCCCAAATCCTAAGCCTAACGCTAGCCTCAAAATGCAAGGCTAGAATCTACATGAAAACCTATACTTGTCGTACCAAACCTAACACTTTATGCTAGGTTCAATCGAAATAAGGCCTCACAAGAAATCACACAAGAACAATTGGCTTCAAAGGAGGTAAGGTTTGGTAGGGGTTCTACTTGAGCTAGCAAGAGGGTGGCAAAATGAGAAAGAAAGCTCAAGTATTTTAATACATGAATTTACTTCCAATGCAAGCATGATAATTAAAAATTCAAATTCGGTTTAAGTGATTAGAGTTGGCTTATCAATTTCAAGACCTATTTCAACCAAAAACTAGTGACAAAAGAGGCGGTCCAAGCATGGTTCTTCCTTACTTTCAATTCTATTCACAAGCATCAAACAATTAAGAACTAGGGTGTTGAATTGATTACAAAAGTCTAACAATCTACAAGGATTTTGCTCATCATTGCTCCCTATGCATATGCAAACATCCTAAATGATAAAATTCTAGACTCAATCCTAAAATGTAAATGCAAGCTACATTAATTTTTTTTTTTGAAATTTTTGAAATTTTTCTGATTTTTTTTCATGCACTTAGATGAGACTCAAGGATGCAACCACAAAATAAGATCCAAATAAAAACATGTCAAAGCACAAACACTCTCCCCCAAACTTGAATAACAACGTCTCGGTGTCACACAAGCCTAAGAGAGAGCAAACACACAATGCAAAAGAAAAGAAAAAAAATGCGTGGTATATACAAGGGTTGTTGTTTTTGTACCTTGGAGCTAGGCATGACCGGAGCTTGAGGTTGCTCTGATCCTCCTGCTCTTTCTTGGTGTGTCTTGAAGCATTCCCTTGTCCTTGCTTCTTGTTGGACGTGCCTGGAGTGAGAGACGCCTAGCTTGATCACTTTCTTGGGGTTCACGGATCGTTGTGCCACCGGTTGAATGTCTCGGCATTGTCTCGCCTATATTCTCAGCCTCGTCACTCGACTCCATCTCGGATGAGCTCTCCCTCTGTAGGGTCTTGATCTTTTGGACCAGCTTCTTGATCATCTTCCCTTGCCACTTATTCACCTTGCGCTGCATCTCAACAACCGAGGCAAGGAACTTTTCTGTCTTGGTGCGTGGCTCATAGTCCAGTTTGGGGAGCTCGTAATTTGTTGGCATTTCGTCTTCTGAGGCAGGGGACTCTGATGACGAATGGATGACATGAGGTGGAGCTGCTATTCCTGCCAGTGGTGCATAGCATTCCACGTCGGTCGGCAGGAACTCTATGTTGCTGATGCAGTTTAGGCGCGTTTCTCTCGGATTTGGCAAGACGCATGCCTTCTTCTCATTCTTTTCATTTTTGAACAGGTAGGAATAGAAGCATAGAGCTGGTGGAGGTCCAAGAGAGTCAGTGTTCACCAAGTAGACTTGGTCCATGTATGCACGTTCCGGGCAAGGCTGAAATTCCGTGAGAGGCACGCTGGCTTGAATGAACAGCGGCGTGAGAAAGCCCCCGATGAAAGACGTCTTTGCCTTGCACCGCACTGCCCAGGCTTTATATCTGACTAAGGAGGAGGCCAGGATACATCCGTAGTTCACGTCGTCTCCAAGCTCATCCTTCATTGGATTCTCGTTCTCCTCTTCATTGCATAAAATCTTCTTAATGCCTTGGAAAACGAAACACAGCTCGTTTCTTGTCACCGTGGATGTTGTCGTTCTTCCACTGCAGGTGTTGGCCAACAGCTTGATGGTGTACCTTAGCAAGGGACTTCACACTTTCCCTATCTTCGTCGTATTGGACTTGTAGTCCCCATCGCTTATCAAATCCCAAAGAGCGTTCGCGGAATTGAAGCTCGGGAACTCCACAAGTGATGCTTCAGCGTCGAGACCGTAGGCTTGGCAAAGCTTAGGGATGGATAGGTGGTAGGCTTGCTTCCTTATTTTGAAAGTGAGATGCCCTTCGGATGGGGTCGGTGCTCCCGGATTCTCGTATGCGAATTCCAAGGTGGAAAGGAAGTGGAGTGTAGCTTCGGGGTAAACCGGGCAATCCATCCTTGATAAGCAAGCAAGACCAATGTCCTTGAGTAACTCCTCAAATCCTTCTAGCAAACCCATCCTTTGCAATAGATCTCTGCTTGCAAACTTGGTTGGCTCAAAACGCAACCTTTCCAACCTCTTTCTTGTTTTCTTTTCCTCCCTTGTCCACTTGGCTGTTGGTTCCACCACTTGTTGTGCTTCCTCAAGAATGGTCTTGATTTGTTGGTTTGAAACTTCTACTTGCCCACTTGTTTGAGGGTGATATGGTGTGGCCACTTTGTGTCTAACTCCATGCTTCCTCAAAAGATTTTCAAACACCTTATTGATAAAGTGGCTTCCACCATCACTTATCACTACCCTTGGAACTCCAAATCTAGGAAAGATTATTGTCTTGAAAAGCTTGATCACTACCTTGGCATCATTTGTAGGACTTGCTATAGCTTCTACCCACTTGGAAACATATTCTACAGCCACCAAGATATATTTGTTTCCATAGGAAGAAGGAAAAGGTCCCATGAAGTCAATTCCCCAAGCGTCAAAGACTTCTACTTCGAAGATGGGCACTTGTGGCATCTCATTTCTCTTGGTAATATTCCCGGCTCTTTGGCAAGCTTCACATGATTTTGTGAACTCGTGTGCGTCCTTGAAAAGTGTGGGCCACCAAAACCCAGCTTGTAAGACTTTTGTGGCCGTTTTGAAAGATGCAAAATGCCCTCCAATTGTCATACCGTGGCAATGGAGTAGAATGTCTCTAGCTTCTTCTCTTGTGACACATATTCGGTATAGGCTGTCGTTGCATCTTTTGTATAGATAAGGGTCGTCCCAAAAGTAATGGGATATGTCTCTCATGAATTTCTTTTTATGGTAGTTGTCCAAGTGTGTAGGCTCTTCCCCGCAAACCAAGAAGTTAACGATATCCGCATACCAAGGAAGCTCTTCCTTCAAACTCAAAACTTCCTCAAACTTATCCTCTAGCTTTGCACAAACCTTGGTGTTAACCACCATAAGCTGCTCCTCAGGTAGTGTATCATCCATGGGCAAGACATTATCAACCCTCATCCTTGACAAATGATCCGCCACACCGTTTTCTATGCCTTTCTTGTCTTTAATCTCCATGTCAAACTCTTTCAAGAGAAGTATCCATCTGAGGAGTCTCGGTTTGGTATCCTTCTTGGAGTATATGTACCTCAACGCTGCATGGTCTGTATACACGATCACCTTAGAACCCACCAAATACGATCTAAACTTCTCAAAAGCAAATACCACGGCTAGAAGCTCCTTCTCGGTGGTTGCATACTTTACTTGCGTGTCATCCAAGGTACGTCTTGCATAGTAGATGACATGCAACTTCTTGTCTCTCCTCTGCCCTAACACAGCGCCCACAGCATAGTCACTTGCATCGCACATGATCTCAAAGGGTAGCTCCCAATCCGGAGCTTGCACTATAGGTGCGGTGACCAAAGCTTCCTTGATGGTCTTAAAGGCTTGTAGGCAGTCTTCATCAAAGACGAACTCGGTCTCCTTGCATAACAGTCTTGTAAGTGGGCGTGCTATCTTTGAGAAATCCTTGATAAATCGCCTATAGAAGCCAGCATGCCCCAAGAAACTTCTAATCCCCTTCACGTTTACCGGAGGTTCCAAGCTAACCATGACCTCAATCTTGGCTCTATCAACCTCAATACCCTTCTCTGATATCTTGTGACCTAGGAAAATTCCCTCTCTGACCATGAAGTGGCATTTCTCCCAATTGAGCACGAGATTGGTCTCCTCACACCTCTTGAGTACCCTGCAAAGATTAGACAAACAAACACCGAAGGAAGAGCCATACACGGAGAAATCATCCATGGAGACCTCAACCATCTCTTCAATAAGGTCAGAAAATATAGACATCATACACCTTTGAAAAGTTGCTGGTGCATTACATAACCCAAATGGCATCCTTCGATATGCAAAGGTACCATAGTGGCATGTGAATGTGGTTTTCTCTTGGTCATTAGGGTGAATTGGGAATTGGAAGAAACCACTATAGCCATCAAGAAAACAATAGTATGGGTGATTAGCTAGTCTTTCCAACATTTGGTCAATAAAAGGTAGAGGGAAGTGGTCTTTCCTAGTGGCTTTGTTAAGTTTTCGGTAATCAATACACATTCTATGACCCGTGATGATCCTAGATGGTATCAATTCATCATTTTCGTTTTTTACAACCGTGATTCCACCTTTTTTGGGCACCACATGAACAGGAGAAATCCATGTGCTATTACTTATAGGGTATATCACGTTAGCTTCTAAAAGTTTCAGGATTTCCTTTTTTACAACCTCTTTCAAATTCGGGTTCAAACGTCTTTGATGTTCAATTGATGAGGTGTTTTCATCATCCAAATGAATCCTGTGAGTGCAAAGCATAGGAGATAGGCCCTTGATGTCCCCTAGGGAGTATCCGATGGCTCTCCTATACTTTCTCAACTCCTTAAGGAGTGAGTTCAACTCATCATCACGCAGGTTTTCGTTAACGATTACCGGGTAAGTTTCATTGGGTCCTAAGAAAGCGTACCTTAGCCCACTTGGTAGCTGCTTGAGGTCCACCTTTGGGGCTAGCAGCTCGCTCCAGTCGTCCTCTAGATTCGCGTCAAGGTTGCTGCCCTTGGATGCTTCCCTTGAACCCGAATCATGCACCGTCAAACTACCCTCTTCACCCATTTGTACCGCAGAGATCGTTTCGATGGGTCGATCTCCCTGTCGATCTTGTCTGGATCGAGCGCACGTATCGATTCCTTCCTCGATATTTCCTTGAGATCGAATCAGATAGTCGATTTCTCGGTCGATCTCTAGGTACTCGGCCTTATCTTCGTTTGCAATCTTGCGAGAATCAAGCAAGCGAACGTATTCTTCAGTTTGTTGACTTAGGTAGCCGAACTCTCCACACTCCTTGGTAAGGGCTAGCTGTAAATGATCCACTTGCTCCAACTCTTCGAGCAATTCATCGGCCAATGCATCCAAAGTTTCTATGTAGAAGAGTTGCCCATCAATGGTCGGTTTCTTCAGGATCTTATTGATGTCAAAGTTCAGCTTGATGTCCTTTCCTAGGTGCAGAGATATCTTGCCCTCTTTCACATCTATGATTGCTCCAGCAGTGGCTAGGAATGGCCTGCCAAGGTTTAGAGGGTCCTTGGGCTCTTCATCCATCTCCAACACCACAAAGTCGGTTGGGACAATCACGTTGCTGATGTTTACGGGAAGATCTTCAAGCATACCAACCGGAAGTCTCACACTCCTGTCGGCTAATATAAGGGATATCCTGCATTCCCTGAACTTGGTAAAGCCCAGCTTTTTGGCAATGGAATGTGGCATAAGATTGATACTCGCTCCAAGATCGCACAAACACTTATCAAACTTCAAGGGGCCTAGAGCGCAAGGTATGGTGAATGAGCCTGGATCTCCTATCTTCTTTGGAGCTATCTCCTTGTGTATGATTGCGCTGCACTCTTGACTCAATACTAACACTTCACCCTCGCTTTCTTCCACCTTCTTGGCAAGTGTATCCTTTAAGAATTTTGCATACTTCGGTATCATGGCTAAGCAATCAACCAATGGTAGCTTAAGCTCCACGTTTCTCAAATGCTTTTCAAACAAGGCTCTTTGCTTCTCAATCAGCTGCTTCTTGAAACGTCCAGGGAATGGAAGCTTGGGTTTGTATGGTGGGGGAATGAAAGCTTGTTCCTCCTTGCTAACTTCCTCATCCTTTTTCTCCAAAACCGCTTCTTTCCCTTTACTTGGCCTTGCAATGTAAACATTATCAAAGGTGATCTCTTGATTATTCTCCCCCTCTTGAACTACAATGTCCTCATTGTCTTTTACTCCAGACTGTGGTGCTATCTCTTTGCCACTCCTTAGAGTTATAGCATTGGCATACTCCTTTGGATTTGTCTCACTTTTCCCGGGTAGGCTAACTTGGCCGCTAGAAGAGGCTTTTCCTTTCTCTAACTGACGAAGCCTGTTGTTGATGTTGGTTATCTGTGTAGATACCTCAGTGAGAGATGAATCTAGCCTGTTGTTCATATCCACAAACTTCTGGTTGTTAGATGCCTGCCCTTGTAGAAGCTGTTGGAACATAGCTTGTACCGGATCTTGTGGTGGAGCTTGCACTTGCTGCTGTTGAGGGGCAAAACCTGGTGGGTAGCTCTTGTTCCCTTGCTGCTGTTGACCTTGGAAGTTGCCTTGCCTTGGCCCTTGATAGCCATTGTTCTGCACGAAACCTCCTTTGTTGAAAGGAACAAACTGTTTTCCTTGTGTAGGAGGGTAGACTTGGTCCTTTGGATTTTCCACATTGGTGTTTCGGTATGAGAGGTTGTTATTGCCTTGGAACCGCTGGACATACCCCTGTGGCTTGTTGTAGTCTACCCAGTTTGCCTCTTCAAACTCTTCTTGAGTTCCTTCCTCATACACATTCAAGCCTTCTTCAACAAAATGAACATGTTTCTGATTTTGGAGCATCATCTTGTCGATCTTTTCATGAAGTGACTTGAGTTCCTTTTTGTGTGAATCCAGCTCTGTACCCCTTGGTGCTCGGTCATAGTCTTCAGAGTAGTTACCATCACTCAGTGCCAAATTCTCTATCAACTCCATGCCCTCGGTTACCTCTTGCCCCAAGAAGTTCCCTTTGCTTGCGGTATCAAGGAGCAAGCGAATCTTTGGCAATGCACCTCGGTAGATTGTGCTGAGTAAGGTCTCTTCTGAGAAACCGTGGTGAGGACAAGCTATGGTATAGTCCTTGAATCGCTTCATTGCTTCACTGAATGTTTCATTCTGCCTTTGGGCAAAATCGCTTATCTCGCTTCTAAGTCTTGCTGTCCGTGTGGAGGAGAAAAACTTGGACAGGAAGGCTTTATTGCAATCAGCCCATGAAGTAATAGTGCCTTGGGGAAGAGTCTTCTCCCAATGGCGAGCCTTGTCCCCAAGAGAGAAAGGGAACAACCGAAGCTTGAAGCTATCTTCGGAGATGCCATTTATCTTGATCATCCCACATACTTGTTCAAAGTTGTCCAAGTGCTCTAGAGGATCCTCCAATGCAAGGCCATGGAACTTGCTGTTCTGAACCATTGAGATGAAGCCTGCCTTGATTTCAAAGTTGTTGTTTTGAACAGCTGGTGGTGTAATGCCGAACCTATTGGTGTGAGTGTTTGGTGCATCACCCGCACCAATGATTCGTGGCATCCTCTGAGCGTGGTGAGGGTTTCCATTGCCCCTACCATCTTGAGAATGTTGTGGACGAGCCTCTTCCTGGTCTTGATCAGCCATGACTTGCTCAACAATACCCGGTTGCTCGGTTTCCTCACAAACTTGCCCCTTTTCTTTCTCTCGTCTCAAACGTGCACTCCCAAGTAGATGAATGTTGTCCAAAGGTTGTAACAGATTGTTGTCACCTCTAGAACGCAGGTTAATGTACCTGAGATTACAATGAGCAACAAAGAGAAATCAGTATCCATAAAGTAAAAAAAAAAAAAAAAACTTAGTCTCCACTAAGCTTGAAATCCTAATAGGTTCAAACAATCCCAAAATTTGGCAACGGTGCCATTTTGATAACCGGTTTTTTCCGTGATCAAAACCTTAGTATGCTCATGTCATTGCAATACTTAAGGGTCAATCCAAATTGGGGCTGAACAATACTAAGAATACACAAGCTTTATGTGAATCTAAGTGAAATCCGAATAATTGGGGGTAAATCCGAAATAAAATGATTGCAACTACAAAAATACTTGGAAAACTATTTTAAAATCCCAGGAGGGATGTCTACTAGCTATCTAAAGACTTCTAAGAACTTTAAACAAGCAACTACTAATTTTAGAAAATCGAGATCTAAGATGCGATAAAACAGAGAAAATCTAGCTAAGGAAAATGATTTTTGAAAACTAGAAATAAAAATCTAATGACCTTGAAACTTTACCAGGATGCGAAATACACTACTTAGGGATTTCTAAAATACTAGAAGATGCAAGCACACTACTTTACGAATTTATAAAACTATTACTCAAGGAAAAGACTACTAAATGACTTTTAAGCTAAAAGATCAAGACTTTGAACTAAAGGAAATTGATTTTGTGTTTTTAAAGGCTAAGGAAGGATTTGCGTTTGGGGATCATGTTTAAAGGGGTTCAAGTTCGAGTCTTTGGGTTTTATAAAAGTAGATCTACTCATTTCTTATGAGCTTTCTCTAGACCTTGAGAAACTAGCCTAGTTTTACCCATGGTTTGTGGTGTAAAACCTTTTCTCACTCCTTCCTCCTAACCCATTGATCGTGGTGGAAAGAAGAGGCCAGAAACGTGATGTTTAGATCTCAAACAGTGGTCTTACTAACCCCCCTCGCATCTATGGTGTGTAGGAAGGGATGAGTTAGTATCTTGGGCTTGGTTTTAAGGGATTCCCTAGAACTTTTTAGGAACAAGAAATCCCTGGAATCATAGAAGTCTTTCTCAAGATCTTCTAGCCTTAAACCCCCAAACCCAAGAAGAGACTTTGATTAAAAACTAAAGGAAACCAAAGCTCAAACCATTAAACCCCCTTAATCTCCCCAAAACGCAAAACCAAGGAGGATTACTCACTCCTCATGGTCGAACCACCCACAAACATAAGTTTAGAGGGATTCAACATGTTCGGATTAAGCAGAAAAGAAGATTGAAGCAATAAAAACTAGAAATACTTGGATTAAAATCAAGAAGTACAAGGTTTTTCAAAAGAAGAAAACTTAGAACATGAAAAGCTAGAGATAAAATGGTGGCTAGACCTAAAGGGGAAAAGATAACAATGAGAATATCCTTGCTTGATCCCAAAAGGATTAGCTGTGTCCTCAAAAGTGGTCCCCCACAAAAATACAAAAAGCAAAAAGCATAAAGCAAGAAACAAGAGGATAAGGCGGCGCCTGGCGTCAGAGATCGAGTTCGGTAGTCGATCTCTTGGGTCGATCTGGAGTTGGTCGAGTAACTTGGTCGATCTCCCTACTCGATCTCCTTGCCGTCCATGCGAACGTTTTGCCTCAGTCGATCTTCTTGCTCGATCTCCCGAGTGATCTGGTCAGCTACTCGATCGTTTACTCGATCTCGTCTAGATCGAGTCCTTTGGTCCGATCTGCTCCTCGATCTCGGCTCCATTCTTCTTGTGCGAGAAAGCGGCAAGGTAGAGCTGAGACTAACCGGAAGCCTGGTAATGCACTTTGACACCAAAGGGAAGAGAATCAATGAGAAGGAACACGCATGCTCACTTATGCTCAAGAAGACGATTGAGAAGATCAAAGATCCATCCTTCGAAATATGCTACGATGGAGCTAGCTTTGATGGGGTCTGTCACAATGCAATGTTCGAAAGACAACCAGAGGAAGCCCAAGAAGAACAAAAAAGGGTGATCACTTGCAAGAAGTCCTATGTGAGAGGACCAACCCTCGGTGATCTTCTGGAAGGTATGACTCTCAAGCCTGTTCTCTCTGCTGGTGGAGAGATGAGATACAAGCTGAAATGCAAGGGAAAGGTTAGACCCTTTGCTTACCTTAAGGTGATAAATCAAAAGGGTTCCAAGGCAAGCAAAGAAGGAACCTCCAATGCATCTCTGGCTGATTTCATCTCGATGATCAAGGAAAGTAAGGATCCTCCCATTGGATCGAGGGGTGCTCGTTTCCCCCTTTCACACTAAAAATTGATCAAAAAAAGTCAAGCTAAATGACTCAAAACAAAGCGCTCTTGGGAGGCACCCCAAGCTTATCCATGTACATATTAATGCTTTTTCTAGTTTAGTCTAATGATTTCAGGTTCCCATTAAAGATAAGGTGGGGTGACTTACACACAAGAGGAGCTAAAACCTATAAGAAGTTGTCTAGCACAGCCATGGGATGTAATATCGGGTTAACACCACGATATTGCCCCTGGGCATTCTCTGTCGAGCAGGCACAACGGTGTGTAGCCGATATGGAACGAAGCCCAAGCTAGGCAACCTTCGCCGGGGTAATATATCGGGAACCAGCCGATATCCGAAACGGCAGTCATACCATATCGGAGTCAACCCGATATGGCCATCCACGTAATAGGGTATTTGGACTTGGCCAATCCGAGAAAAGCGCTCAAATTTATGGCCCACTTTTCCGGATAAGGCATGAATGCTTGGTTGGGGTTAACCGACAACTATCCCCCAAACCAAGAAACCCTAGGCAAACCCTTTTGCTTCCCCATGTCTCCTATTTATAAAAGCTATCACCTCTCTCCTTTTCATTCCCCATCACTCTCAACCCCAGAAAATCGTCTTTAGTTTTTAATTTCGCAACTCGATTTCGTGCATCCTTCCAAGAGTTTTTGCAAATATCGTGCTAAGGTAAAAATCTGCTTTAGAACGATATGATTGAGTATTGTTTAGGATTTTTCGAATTCGCTGCATTAGGGATTTGAGAGTTGATGGAGGAATATTTGGTAGATAGTTTTTGCATAAAACTTAGGTTTTTTTTTGTAGGATTTTCTAGAATTTTAGCATTTCTATTTCTGAAAAATGGCTTCACGGCTAAACTTTTATGAAATGATAAGATTCTGGAAATCCCTTTTTCCACCTTTTGTTTAATGCATGCTTATCTAAAAATATGAATATGTGAGAAATAACTTATAAGAACATTCTTTATCCTCTCGTTTTAGGATTTTTCCCGATCTAGTAATAACTCGAATATGTTTGATTGGGTCTCTTTAGTCATGAATAGAGTTACCTTAAGTTTAAGCATGTTTGCAAGATAATCTCCGCTCTTTGTGTTTTTCCTTGTGCTTATACACTTGCGAGTGTTTTTGATTGTTAGGTACAATGGTAGGAGCAACAAGAAGCGGAGCTATTCTTGGGAGATCAAGAGAATACCAAACGGAAAAGAGACAAGGAAAGAGACCAGTGGGAAGCTCCAGTCGAGCGGCTATAGTGCGCTTACCCACACGTGCATCGGGAAGAAGGACTGCGAACTCCCGACCCACACTGGCTGATATGCGTGCAGCATTCAGGCGAATGGAGTTCAAGGCCACACGCTACCCCCATGAGGAAACAATGGTCGAGCTGGGCATCTTTGAAGACTGTCAGATCCTTTTCAACGCGATGGGTCTGAGGAAATTCATGGAGAACGCCTATGCGTCTCACGAAGAAGCAACTTTCCAGTTCCTGGCAACACTGGAGGTGACCTTCTACGCCTTTGGAGAGGAGACTCCAGAGGAAGATGGCGACGGGTACATCCATTTCAAATATGGAAGCGAGACACACCGAATGTCATTTCGGGATCTCGAGTCGATATTCGGATTCAGCCAAGGCGATATGCGAGAGATGACCCTTAACATCGAAAGGGAGGAGCTGGAGGCACTGTGGGGGCACATTGGGATAGGCACTTATAAGCCCGGAGTAAACAAGAGCACCAGGATAAGGCACCCAGCCTTGAGGTATGTGCAAAGAGCCATTGCACATACATTCTTCGCAAGAAAGGAATGTGGAGCTGTCCTGACCAAAGAGCTGGTGATAATGGATGACGGCCTGGTGGAGATTATTCAAGAGACCCGAAATGGGAGGGAGCTGAAAGGAAGCAGACGGAGCACCGACTTGATCACGATATTGCTCAAGGAGCATCTCCACTACAAGTCGTGGATGATCTCCACACCAAGTGAAAGGCCTCAAGTAGGCTGTGGAGGAGTCGTATCTGCTATCCTAGAGGGAGCTGGTGCCGATCTCGAGGAGCCAACGCACGGGATTCGCTGGATAGACGTCGACTATTTGAAGAAGTGTCAGTTTCTCGGGAAGCCATATCGACATGGACACCGATATCAGTTCACCCTTCCTTCAAACAGAGCAGCCGTGATGTTCCTGCCCAACCCGTACCTTACTACAATAAGGGAACCTCAACATCTGGATTTCGAGCTGCAGGACGAGCATCTTTTTCCCTATGGAGCTGACTTCTATGGGGACAACGAGGAAGAATATCGGGAGGAAGCCGATATAGTCGCTCCAGAGGAAGAAAGAGATGAAGATGATTACGAGGACCCTACGGACGAGTATGGTTTCCCTCTCTACAGAGCGGATCGTTACCATTTCGACCCAATCACGAGTGCAACGCACCAAACCCTCAAGACGGCTCACGATCGGATCAACGTACTCCAGCGGTACTGCAAATGGCAAGATCGCTCTATCAGAAAATTGGTCTCCACGGTGAAAGGGATTAAAGGACACATAAAGGGTCTGAAAGGCCAGATCAAGTCGCTCACCTCAAAGCTGAAGGGGTCGACGTCATCACCACGGCTTGAAGCCGATATGTCATCCGGAGAACAAGGAGGAGAAGGAGAAGAAGAGTCTGACGAAGCAGACAGCCAAATGCTTCAAGAGAGGCATTCCTTCTCGTTCCTACCAAGGGAGCACGAGCTAAGTAATCCAGGAAGGCATTCCTGCCAGGAAGAGAGCATATCGAGGAAGAGACGTGCGAGCAATTCCCCGATACCGGAATCGGACAACCCTTCCTTCTCAACCAGTGAGGACACCACGTCCTCACATCACACTAAGCAATGAGGTACCACTCCAAACTACTGTACATAAGCATTTTCTTTCTTTTTGCATTTCGCATTTTGCTTGAAATTTTACATTTTTCCTAGGACCATATTCTTCATTTCTTCTATCACAAAGGGACAGTGTAATTTAAGTTTGGGGGAGTATGTAGTACATGCACTCGCTTAGATTAGACATCATTCATCAAATTTGCATAGAAAAACACACAAAAAATTGAAAAATTTTGAAAATTTATCCCACAAAAAGATTCATGTAGTTGCATTTCCATATATAGGATTGAGTCTAGATGCATTCATTTAGGATTCATAAGCATTCGCATAGGGTGTTAAGTATGATGAATCCTTGTAAATAGCCATTTTTAAGTCATGAATTCAATGCCTTAGTTCTTGTTTGTTTGATGCATTTGGAATTAGACTGAGCTTAAGGCAGCACCACATTTGGAATTTGTCTTGTTAAATTCGGTTTTAGCTTGATGCATTGCGATTTGAACCGTTTCCCTATTGAACTTGAACTGTTAAAATGAAAATCTAATTATCTCATTCTTGTCTGTCGATCAACTCATAGATTTCACTTGGACTCTCTTTCCTTTTTACCACTCTTCTGCTAGTCCAAGTACCAGACCATACCCTAAGCCCAAACCTTTGTTTTAAGCCATAAACACTTTTGTGAGAGCATGTGAGGCCTTTGCACCATTTTCGAATCTTCTTAGGCAAAAAGTGTTGGGTTTAGATCGACAAGGTTAGATTCCCATGTAGACGTTGGCTCACATCTCGAGTCAACACTAGGTTAAGTGGTATAGATGCTGAAACGGCTTGATACCGATATTTGAAGCCGATATTATTTGGTAGACTAGGAAAAAGGGGGGTGTATTCCGATTGATCATGCATCAACAAAAGGGAAAGGAGAAAACCACTGAGTCAGACGGGGACACGAATAAAGAGATGGCGGCAACAAATGAGGCTCGAAACCAAAAGAAGAAAAAAGCAATTCCAAGAGAAAGCAAAAGAAGGCCAATCAACAAAGTCTAAATCCGGCCAACAACACCAAAGGTGAAACACAAGAAACGCAACAAAAGAGCCAGAAAGTCGAAACCGATCCGCAACAAAGGAGAAGTCCCCCGAAGATGACCAGGAAAGGTAATATCGAGAAGTGATATCGGGTATAAGGCGAAATACCAAAATAAAGGGTAGCTTAGGAGGGAGCAGTTTAGATTAGGGCAGGAAATGAAATAGATGTTTTGAGCAGATGGAAGTCTAGCCTTGTATGCATCCATTGGTTTTTACCCTTAGCATTTTGCATTAAGAAGGTTCCTTTCATGAGTGATCCCACTTAAACACTTAACCCGTTTGCACTACGAGTTCATATTTAGCTCGTTACCTTACCCTGAACCAAGTGAGTTGATTGACAGGTATGAATGAGATCCACGCTTTAAATTTCTTAATGAATGTGAAAGGGAATTGGGAATTTGAATTTGCATCTAAGTTAGGATTGATTTTGCTCGATTTTGCGATGAATGTGGCTAAGGCTTTTTGGATAGGTAGAATTTGACTTGCATCCCAGAAACCTGAACTTAGACATTGAGTTGATTTCTTTTAAATGGCGTTTTGGATTCAAATTTACACCTTTTCTTTTAAAAACCTCACCCCTCCGATTGGCTTTTACTTGAGGACAAGTAAAAAGGCAAGTTTGGGGGTGTTGATATCTCTGTAAATTGCATGTTTTTAACACATATTCCATGCTAGTTAGGACTTCATTCTTGCACTTTCATCTTAGCTTTCATCACATTTTCACCCATGTTAGGATTAGATGCATTAGGTTAGGTTTCTGCATAGTCTTGCATGTTTGGAGTGTGTTCTCAGGTGCTCAGGATGGTCCGAAGAAGAAACCAAGGAGGGAGATCACAAATGGAGGACGAGCCGGTAATATCGAGCATGGATCACGACCCCGAAGTCGATATGGACAAGCGCACGACGAACCTCGACGGGTAGCAGCGACTTAGTCCCGAAAGGAACACCTCGGAGCGAAGATCCAGCAAGAGGACGCCATGAAGACGGATATCGGAGCAAGGCAACGGGAAGTACCCGATTCAAGTAACAAGGAAGGCGAGCCTTCACGACATGATCCCGAAACACTTGCCCGATATGGAGACTGCTCGAAGAATCAGAAGAGTTAGCATATCGGCTTGCTCACAACGACTTGAGCCCGAAACGCTAAAGTCCAAAATAGTACCATTTCGGGAAAGTGGTCCCAACGTTTTATGTTTTTCCTCTTTTGTGTATAAATACCTCTCCCCCACTCTTATCCTTTTATCACGTTTTTCACTTTTATTTGGCTGTTTTCTCTTTCAAACCGAGAACTACTTTGTATTTTTCACCATTGAAGCTTGTTCAAAGCTTTGATTTTTATGCAATCTTGAAGTTTTAAGTTTTATAGCTTAGTGTTATTTTCTTAAAAGCTTCTTCCTTTTCTTGTTTTTGATTATCTTGCAGCCGATGAGTTACCCTCTCATCCTTATGGATCTTGAGGTTTCTCAAATGGCTTGTGAGTAGTCTTTTTAGGACTTTGATGGGTTGAAAGAACCAAGGGACTCTCGGATTTATATTTCTTGCTTAGCTAAAACATAAAGTTAGATTCTTTCTTGTTTATCATTCCCAAAGCTTAGTCTAGTATGGCCATCTAGCCTAAAGTCCACAGGCGGCTTGACACGAACGCCACGTGCTTGCTTAGCGGGATCCATGAACAAGAGTTTGATTTCTTAGGCTAAGACTAACCATCTGTCTAAGAGTCTTACGGTTCAATAGGGACGTTGTAGATGCGTGTTTCTTCTATTGTACCACTATGCGAAAGCTAGTCTATGGTGATAGAGATTCAAAGAGTTTAGACCCAAACGCCATGGGCTAAACGATTTGAGGATCCCTTTACCTAAGAATCATCATCAAAAGACCAAGTCTTGATGTGATCCAAAAGCTTTAGCTTGATAAGTCAAACCGAGAGTCACCTAGTTCATGATGCTCATCAAGATCCTTCTTTATCTTGAAAGTTTATCTTTTTACCGTTTAAGTATCTATTTCCTGCTTAGCATCTTTAAGGTTCTCTTATTTATGGTCTTGAGTGACACATGATCGATCCTTTAGTCGTTTTTAGTAGTAAAGTCTGGACCTTTATCTATTTCGAGCTTGACTTATAACACCGATATGACCGATCTGTTTGCTAACGCTCCCAAAATAGTTTGATACCCCATACACTGTACTGCTTTCGGTTGATAGTGTTGGGACATTGCTAAAAAGGGCAAAACCCCTATTTGTCACTTCACAATTCAATAAACTTTAAACTTCTCATGGGGATTGGTATACATCGAACCTGACTCCACGTCTTAGCACTGTTTAGACAAGTCGGTACAATCTCGCTTTGATATTCCTTATAAAAAAAATGCACGCGCTTAAAGCAAATATAGTTACATGAGTTCCCAAAAGAACCTTGATGATGGTACTGTCTATAAAAATATGAAAACAAGAGAAAAAGAGAAAACAAACTTAGTTAAGCCTCTTACGCTACACATCAGAAGAGAGAAGTTGATCGAGTTCAATAACTTAGTCAAGAAGATCACAATGTGTGTATCATTCGATGAAGCTTGGAAGAAGCACACTTTGATTGTTTTTTTTAGCGAAAACATGTAAAGAAAAGAAGATGATCGTCTCTACTTTGGTCGAGCTAGATGATCTAACACCATCCACATGATTCACATGCCTCGCGCAAAGAAGTATAAGAGGTGTCCAAACCAGATCAGTCAAAAAGTCTTGTACGAATTCAACAAGGTAGTTAAAATTCTTCCACCCGAAAGTACATTTGCTAGAGCTTGGATGGACCATATGTTTAGTCACTTATTTTTTGAAAGCAATGAGATAGTTTCAGCGATACATGATCCCTTCATTCACGCCAAAACTGAAAGACATGTTCGAACTCTACATAAGATTCAAGATCAAGGGCAATTCCTCATCTCTTACAACATTAGAGTCGTCGAACTGAAGGATGTCTTATACGATTCTGGTTAGTGTATCGACAACATGTCTAAGTCAACAGCTCACAAGCTTGGTATCAAGTATGTCTTTCCAACAAACATAAAAATCGGATTAGCTGATCAATCATTCACAACACCAAAAGGAATAGTCTATGACATGCATGTTAAGATAGGAGATTGCAGAGTTCCAATCGACTTTTACATTGTCAAAACGTCAAACGATGAATCTGCACCAGTCATCTTGGGATGATTGTTTCTAACTACTACAAGCGCCATACTGGATTGGCCGAATAAAAGAGTCGCCACCATAAACAACAATGTGTTCAATCCCGCATTAAATTTCGTTATGGAGAAACACGAAGTTCTGAAGGATCAAAATTCCATCATGGAACGTTTTGATGAGTATTTTACATAAAATGACAATAAGAAAGCAAAAAGAACTTGTCTTAGTATTTTATTTCCTTTTTTTTATAATATTTTTCTAACTCTTTATTCTTTCCTTTTAGTTTTATTTGTTTCAGGTTTTCATAAAACAACACAAAAACACCAAAAAAAAAAAAAAAAAAAGCACCCATTTTCTGGGCCACTATCCCTCAACTAGCGGAAACCACCCATTTCCCGCGAGCACGAAGACATCTGGCGTGGGAAACCCACCCGACTCCACCATCTTTCCCGACACCTTGGAAGCAACAATATGTTCTAATCTCTTTATCCTCTCATAAGGTAAGTCTCTCTCACACTTCTCTTTACGTGTGTTGAACATTATTAGAAACCATTCAATTTTTATGGTGTTTTTTATGCGATCTTGGTTTAATGGATTTTTCAACTCATTACTTGAGAATTCATGATCCAAGAAGACATTAACAAGTGGTTTAAAGTGGTTTACAAGGAACTTATGATCTTACCAAAAACAAGAAAGAGACATTTTATACTCGAGCTAGAAACAGAGTTTTGTGATTCATTCACATGCATCCGTTTCATAAGCAATGATTGTAGATTAATGACAAGAACACAAGTCCAATTGTAACGAACCGAGCCTTATTAAGTGGGCCCAATTTTTAATTTCTTCCTCAAGCCCACATTGAGCTCACCTCCTTCTTCACGTTATGATCGTAAGCCCTCCTTCCCAATCATTCACGCCGCCATCAAGCAAAGAAGAGAAAGAGAGAGGAGACGCGTGAGAGAGAAGAGAGAGAGAGAAAAATGAAGCGTGAAGAAAAGGGAGAGAGAGAGGGGAGAGATCGTGAGGAAGAAGAAGGAGAAGAGAGAGGGTGGAAAGGAAGCGGAGAGAGGGAGCATGCCACCACCATCGCCATTGCTGCAGGTTGCCGCCACGTCCGCAAGTCACCACTGTCGATCGTCGTGATCCGATCTGTTGCCTCCATTTTTGTCCGTAAACTCCAAGCTTCGTTTTGCCGTATCGTTGTCGTTCTGCTACCAACGTTTCATCTCCGTTACAGCCGCTACAGATCCAACCGTCAACGCATCTGCCCGTTCCATCTCCAGCAAGCCGAGACCAAGGTGAGGACGTGAATACGTGTTTTCCTCGTGCAAGTGTATTGCTGCGTTCCGTTACTTAGTCTTAGATTAAACCGAGAATACCTATATATTATTCTATAAATGACATAATATATATTTCTCTGGTAATTGATATATAATATATATTTATAAATATATATGTGTGATTCTAAGCGTAAATAAAAATATTATAATTTATTATATGATGATAAAAATGGTGATGTGAAGATTGACGTTGCCATGTATGATGATTGATGATTTTAAATATTTATATAATATATATATGCGTGTATAGTGTGCTAAGAGCACATATAGCGGATAAGTCGCGATAGAGACTGTGGGTAAGAGCGAGAGTTCTCTTACTTGGCGGTTGATGTGCGTTGGTCTAGTAGTGCTGGGAGCATCATGACCATGACGGACTGACGAGCCAATGGGGCGGCCATTAGAACCGTGTGATGTAGCGAGTCGACGCGTAAAGCATCTGAAATGGGGCGGCCATTAGAACCGTGAAGGTGTGACGCAAGTGGGCCTCTATGCACCATAGTATAAAAATTATTGATTGATGCGTGGGTGTCGTAGGACACGTGTTTGACTTCTTGTTTTAGTCTCGAACTGGTGATAATCGTAGTTGCATTGGTGTATGGTGGATTTGTGGGCTCTAAAGCTCGCTCTCACTGAGTAATCCCAATTACTCACCTGTCTCTCTTGCAGGAGTAGCTGGAGCGTGTGGAGTAGCTGGAAGAGCCGGAGCAGTGTGGTGCTGCATTTCCGGAATAAAAAAGTTTTATTTATTTACCTTATTTTCTTAAAACGTTTAAAAATGGGTTTTATTCTATTTTATTTAAGAATGTTTTAAAGATGATTTATTGATGATACGTTTTAGAAACGATTGTTAGAATAAGAAAAGCGATTAGACGTG
Organism: Alliaria petiolata; assembly: GCA_020283515.1. Taxonomy (NCBI): domain Eukaryota; kingdom Viridiplantae; phylum Streptophyta; class Magnoliopsida; order Brassicales; family Brassicaceae; genus Alliaria; species Alliaria petiolata. The sequence goes on along the minus strand of JAHZTW010000005.1, from coordinate 12,680,284 downwards.
AAAGAGGTTTTTTGAGTTATAAGTAACATGCCTTCTCGAAAAAATAAAAGTCGGGTGTTACACTAATGCTATGACCAAACCCACGCCCACCCTCACCTTCCCACACGCCAACTTTCAGGTACGTCTTCACCTCCATTACCTGTTTTCCCTATTTTTCCATCCAAATTCACCTATTATCATATTCTTTTTCATAAGCCATTTTATTGAGTCAGAACGTTTTAATCGGAACTATGAACTTTTCCTGAAATCAATCTCGTCGAACACACAGCCTAATGACCATTCTCACGACAATTGGAAGAAGAGTGTACTAAGTCAGACACTACAAGTGGATCGATCTACTAGAAAAAGTTCAGATTTCTGGAGCATTTGAAGGATCCTGCGTTGACTCCGCAATTCAATAAACTTTAAACTTCTCGTCTTGCAGATTGGTATACATCGAACCTGACTCCACGTCTTAGCGCTGTTTAGACAAGTCGGTACAATCTCTCTTTGATATTCCTTATAAAAAAAATACATGCGCTTAAAGCAAATATATTTACATGAGTTCCCAAAAGAACCTTGATGATGGTACTTGTCTACAAAAAATATGAAAAGAAGAGAAAAAGAGAAAAAACTTAGTTAAGCCTCTTACGCTACACATCAGCAGAGAGAAGTTGATCGATTTCAACAACTTAGTCAAGAAGATCACAGTGTTTGTATAATTCGATGAAGCTTGGAAGACGCTTACTTTGATTGATCTCTTTAGCAAAAACATGTAAAGCAAAGAAGTTGATCGTCTCTATTTTGGTCGAGCTATATGATCTAAGCCCATCCACATGATTCACATGCCTCGCGCTGAGAAGTACAAGAGGTATCCAAAGAGGATCAGTCAAAAAGACTTGTATGAATTGAACAAGGTAGTTCAAAATCTTCCTCCCGGAACTACATTTGCTAGAGCTTGGATGGACCATATGATTAGTCACTTATTTTCTGAAAACAATGAGATATTTTCAGAGATCCATGATCTCTTCATTCACGCCAGAACCGAAAGACCTGTTCGAACTCTACATAAGATTCAAGATGAAGGGCAATTCCTCATCTCTTGCAACATTAGAGGCGTCGAACTCAAGGATGTCTTATACGATTCTGGTTCGTGTATCAACATCATGTCTAAGTCAACATCTCACAAGCTTGGTATCAAAGTAATTCTATCCAACAGACATAAAAATCGGATTGGCTGATCAATCATTCACAACACCAAAAGGAATAGTTTATGACATGCCCGTCAAGATAGGAGATTGCAGAGTTCCAATCGACTTTTACATTGTCAAAACGTCAAACGATGAATCTGCACTTAAATACTTTATGAGTTTGATTATTAGTTATGTGGTTCAACAGGTGCATGGTTGACTTGGTAGTTATAAAGTCTTGGTGAATTTTCATGTTTTCAAACCTCTTTTATGTACTTTGATTTTTGTTTTGTTTGAGCCCACACAATGTTTCAAGTCTCGGGTGTCGATATAACCGTATATTTACCGTTTTTACCTATGGTTTTTGAACACTTTATTAAGTGTCTTACTTGGTTTTCTATACTTTAATAGTAGTTATGCAAAAGAAATGTAAAATGGAGCAAAACCCCCTTTTGGACAGATTCTAAGACAGCAAAAGTTTGCCATCAGATGAAGACTTTCTCATCATTCGATCAAGCTCAATTTTGAACACAAGATAGGATGATCTACTAATTTTCACGCTGAAATGATTTGAAAATGATCCCATGGTTAGATCTCAAAATCCATAAAGGGCAATATAGGTTCGTGAAGCTGTCTTAGAAAAGCAAGCACATAAGCAAAAGCACAATCTCTGCGACACATCTGGTCGCACGCGCGGCCAAGAAGACTTCTCACGTGGCCAGAGTGATTTTTCGTGGTCCAAACCTGTTTGCAACCCTATTTCAAATCAGTTTCCTTTTCTCACAAAGAAAGACCAAATGACGCCTAAGAAGACTTCAAGACCAAAAAATACATAACTTTTAGGGATTTTGTTACACACAATACTTTAGATTCGAATTTTGCATTCTAGTTTCATAACCACCAAAGTTTCTAAGCTTTCTTTGTTATTTGTTCTTCGTTTTTGGGATATATAAATTTTCTTGAACCCTCTTTGTTTCTAGTTTAATTTATTGATAATGCATTCATCAATTTCATTTTTGCTTTACATAATCATGTCTGATTAGTTCATTAGTTTGGTTTAAAGGGTTCAATCAAAGGGGAATTGATGACCTTTTATATAAGTGGCAATTTTAACTTAGCCGATTTTAAAAGTTCTTTCGTTCTAGTTTTGTTTAATGCATGAAGTTAGCGTCATAAATTAGTGACTCATCCTAGGAATGATAAAATCATTAACATGTTGAATTTGTTAACCGGATCTAGCTTAGATAACCAGTTACGCTATATCATACAAAATCATATATATAGAGCTTTGTGAACCCATACGAACCTGATTTTATTGCATGTTTGATTTCGTGGTTACCAACGAAAGCTGAGTAGTTAAGTTATTTGAACAAAGGTAATTGATTATACGGAATTAGATCGATTATTATTTTGTGTTTCCAGTTTAAAGAACTTAGTCTAAAAATCGATTGCTATTGTTATCTTTCTTCTTAAATAAGTCCAAACCCATGCGATTTTCCTAAAGACCCAATGCCCAGTTTATTATTGCTTACATCTATTTTGTTTTCGTTTACTTGCATTTTAAAAATCGTGACACATCTCTCTAAACTCTCATTGTTGTAGCCTCGCATTAACTGCTTTTTTATTTTGCAGACAGAAAGCTCCTCGTGGTTCGACTCATAAGTACTACATCGCACATTTGTGCATTTTCTGATACTAGGGTTATAAATTTAAAACCTGAACACATCCGTACCGTATAACCTTTCCCAATTCTCCCTTTAATGGAGTACTAGGATGTTTAGTTACCTGCTCGGTTTCATAAGCTACCGGGTAATCAAGGTTGCCTATCTATCATGCTATATGGTTGTCTGGCCATCCCTGTTAGACCACTCATCTTAAATTTAAACAATTTAAATAACATGCCACAAGTTGGTGGGTTCAAGAAAGGTGGCCTAATTTGCTCATTAACCACTCATCCCCCCTAATTTTACACTCTCCATATAACTTGGCACGATTTGGTGGGTTCGACAAAAGGTGGTCTTATTCAATATGTCCTAGTTCTTGACAACTCAACCTCTACTAGCACTATCTCTAGATAGAGATGACAGTTCGGGCCGCAGCCCACGGGCCAGGCCCAAATAGGATCTTAGCGGGGCGGGCCTGGACATTGTAAAAGTTTTCCATCATATAGCGGGCTTCACGGGTCTTACTCGTGCGGATCTTGGGTTTGCGGGTCGATGGACAAAACCACAATTAGAGTTTCGATTTTCCGATTCATGTCAGATTTCATCATCATCTCAAATTATTTAATCGATTTGGTTGTAATTCACAATCTGAAATGGATTCCGAGCTGCTACATCTACTGAAATTTCTTTCTCGAAGCTTCAGTCATGGATTCCGGCGACCGATGACTTCTCGTCTGAAAATAAGCTTGGCCAAAGTGGATTTGGTACAGTTCATAAGGTAGTAACAATATTTGAGAACCTGTTTCCGGGGAGATTACCAAACGGGCAAGAGATTACGGCGAAGAGATTAACAAAAGGCTCAAAACAAGGAAATACGGAGTTTAAGAATGAGGTTTCACTCTTGACAAGACTCCAACATAGGAATCTTGTTAAGCTTCTTGGGTTCTGTAATGAAGGAGACGAAGAGATTCTTGTCTACGAGTTTGTCCCCAACTCATGTCTTGATCACTTTATCTTCGGTGAGACTTTGAAAGATATCTGCATTTTCTTCGATAGTTGTAGAAACTCTTAGCAATAAAATGTTTTTTTTTTTTAATCTGCAGATGAAGTGAAGCGTTAGTTTCTTACATGGGAGGTGACTCACTAGATGTAAAATAGCTCTGAATAACTCTGTTTCTGAAATTTCTTTCTCGAAGGGATGATCAATGATGATGAAGGTTTGCTTGTTTTTTTTTTAATTCTCATTTCGTTGACGCTATACTAGTTATTCTTGCTGGAACTCTGGATTATGTTTTCATATAGTTGATTGATCCATGGTCTTCAAATTCATTAGTTTCTTAGCCACTACTTGAACCTAGCAAATTCTCAAGCTTTGGTTAGTCTCTTAGCCCCTATATTTTGAGTCCTTATAATGTGCAGTGATACTTATATGTGATCAAACTTCTGGAATTTAGAATCTTAGTATGATGCAATTAACATATAGTTTGTGATATGAATCGTGTTGAGTTATCTTTGATGAATCCTCAATATTTGTACCTTAGTGCCAAAACTGTGTGTTAGTGATGTAGCGTAGGAACCACTGTTTTCATTAGCGTGCATCGTGCATCGTGCTTTGTGGAACATGTAGTGTGCAACGTGCAGCGTGGAGTGTTAATGTGAAACATGCAACGTGCAGGGTTCCAATGTGCAACGTGTTTTGAGCTTTTAGGTGTTTTGGTTTTTATGTCGGTTTCCCTTTTAAATTGTCTTTTTAATTATGTCAACTTTCTATTTATCATTATTTACTTTATTTCGGATAGTTAGGGAGGACCCTAATTTAAGGCGTTGTATTTGCTTCATTGATATTCGGTTATTGAATTTATAAAAGAGAAGTTTTCTCAAAGAAGTCTTTTGAATCTCTCTTCTTGCTCAGGAAGCAAATCGAGTTCTTCTAAGCACAAGGTTATCGAAATCCATAGATTTCCGAGAACCATTGGATATCCCGCTGCAACAGTTGGTATCAGAGACAAAGTCGATCCTAATCATGCCACCAAAGAAAAATCTTCAACAACAACTCGCGGAACATGACGATTCGTTTAAGGAAGCGCTTGCAAGCTTTCAACAGGATTTGCGTAACGTTGTTCGCACCACCGTTGATGCAGCTTTACGTATAGCTCTCAATACACGTAATCGAGGTCCAGCACAGCAACATGAAGATCACGTCTTTGTGGGTTTAGATGATGAGGAGAACGACGACGTTAATGATAACCCGTTCGCAAGGATTCGTGACCAGCCGCAGCAAAACATCATGGTGGCTCCACAAGTAGACAATCGCCGGTGGGAATCGGGTTTTAAGCTTGACCTCCCTGAATTTACGGGTGGTCTACAACCCGAGGAATTTCTCGATTGGATCAGCGCTACTGAGGAATTGTTAGCCTTCAAGGAAATTCCAGATGAGATGAGAGTTTCGCTTGTTGCGACTCGATTTCGTGGGCGAGCTTCAGCTTGGTGGCAACAAACTAAAGATAAACGAGTAAGACAAGGAAAAACTCGCATCGCTTCATGGGAGAAGATGAAGAGCAAGATGCGCAAGGCGTTTCTTCTGTTTAACTACGCTCGTACGATCTACACCAGACTACAGAATCTGAGAGAAGGGGGCCGCACAGCCGATGAGTATGCGTCAGATTTTTTTTCGCTTCTTGCTCGTAATGAGCTGTTGGAGACAGAAGAGCAGTTGGTGTCACGTTTCATTGGCGGCCTGCGTCAACAGATCCAAATCACACTATTATAGTTCTGCCCAGTTTCGGTCTCTGAAGCATATCAACGTGCTTTGCTCGTCGAACAAAATTCGCGTCCCTCAAACTCGAGTTGGAATACTTCCAATCCACGTTCGCGTATTCTGCAAGACGCATCAAAACCACATGATCAATTAGGAGAGCACGGAACAACCACCAGAATCTCAGAGGGAATTGATAGCGTTACTACACCGCGAAATCCTCGTTTGCCTATATTCAAGTGTTTCGGATGTGGAGAACAGGGACATCGCAATCAGCTTGTCCTAAATCAAATTGATGTGGTCTCTATGGTTATTACGATGAGGAACCGCGTTATGATTCCTATGAAGAAGACACTGAGCAAGTGATTGATGAACAAGTTGCAGGTGATACGGGCACGTCGTTAGTAATCCGCCGTAACTTTCTTTCACCACAAGGAATTCAAGAATCGTGGCTTCGTTCGAACATCTTTTGTTCGTCTTGTACAATTCGTGGCAAAGTTTGCCGGTTCATAATCGACTTGGGTAGCTGCACCAATGTTATTGCTGAAGATGCAGTTCACAAGCTCGCTTTGTTTATAGAGCCACATCCAGCGCCGTATAAGCTTGTGTGGCTGAACACAACATCAGAGCTTCGGATTTCCAGGCGTTGTCAAGTGCCTTTCTCGGTAGGGTCAAGCTATAAGGATCTGATCTTGGGCGACGTTATTAATTCCAATGTATGCGTGCCACTTGCTATTGGGACGTCCGTGGCAATTTGACAGGCGCACTTCGCATAATGGGTTTGCAAATACTTATGCATTTTCTTTCGAAGACAAACGCATAACTTTGCTTCCTACACAAGATTCAACCTTGCCTGTTGCCATTCCTTCAGAGCTCTCAAAATCGCCTCTTGGCCCTACGCTTAATAAACAGGTCATGTTCTTGACCAGAGCTCAGTTATCAAAGGAAATTCGTTCTGCCGATATTGTTTTTCTTTTGTTCAACGCTCTTTCATCGCAAGCTTGTCCTTTTGCAGTCCCATCAGCTTTTCAGGATTTGATTTCTGAGTTTCAAGATGTGTTTCCTCCTGATCTACCTGAAGGTTTACCTCCTTTGCGAGATATTCAGCATTGTATTGACTTGTCGCCTAATGCATCTCTCCCCAATCTTCCTCACTACCGAATGAGTCCCAAAGAGCACGATGAGTTGCGACGTCAAGTTGAGGAACTACTAGCCAAGGGATATTTGCGTGAGAATCTAAGTCCATGTGTTGTACCAGCTCTTTTAATCCCAAAAACATGGTACTTGGCGAATGTGTGTGGACAGTAGGGCAATCAACAAGATAACAGTGCGTTATCGGTTTCCCATCCCACGTCTCGACGACTTGTTACATCAAATCGGGAGTGCATCTATTTTTACTAAGCTTGATCTTAAGAGTGGGTACCATCAGATTCGTATTCGTCTTGGCGATGAGTGGAAGACGGCGTTTAAAACGAAAAGATAGATAACTGCACCGGTTCTCGCGTTGCCAAATTTTACTCTTGCTTTTGAGCTACATTCAGATTCTTCAAACACTGGTATTGGTGCGGTTTTGAGTGAACAAGGACGTCCAATTGCATATTTTAGCGAAAAGATGGCTGGTCCACGTAGCCGTTACAGTACGTATGATGTGGAGTTGTACGCTGTGGTTCAATCGGTTAAGCATTGGCGTCATTATCTTTTTCACCGTGAATTTGTGTTATACACAGACCATGACGCACTTAAACACATGGGTTCGCAGGAAAAAAATTCTTCGCGTCATGCATCATGGTTTCTTATCTACAACAATTCACTTTTGTGATTAAGCATACCGCCGGTTCGCTTAATAAAGTTGCAGATGCACTGAGCCGACGTCATTCTTTATTGACGGCACTTCATGTTTCAGTGACTGGATTTTCTGCTTTACCTGAGCTTTATCCAAGTGATCCATTCTTTTGCAAAGTCTGGAATGATGCACAAGCAGACTTGAGTGATGATTTTTTTGTGCTCGATGGTTTTTTGTTTCGTGGTTCGCAGCTTCGCATTCCAGATTGTAGCCTCCGTTTGCAGATCATCAAGGAACTTCATAATGAAGGCCATGTTGGACGTGACCGCCCGCTACAGCTTGTACATGCTTCGTATTTTTGGCTAACACTTCGCCGTGGTGGTGTGCGATTTGTGATGCGTTGTGTCGTTTGTCTTGCATCTAAAGGACACGCCACTAATGCAGGTTTGTACTTTCCTTTGTCGATTCCTACTCAACCTTGGACTGAGATCAGTATGGACTTTGTCTTTGGACTTCCCCGTACTCAACGCGGTTGTGACTCCATCTTTGTGGTTGTTGATCGCTTTTCAAAAATGGCTCGTTTCGTCCCTTGCAAGAAGACGACCGATGCTTCTCAGGTGGCGACATTGTTTTTCGCGAGATATACAAGTTGCACGGTTTGCCTTTGTCCATTGTTTCTGATCGCGACTCGCGATTTCTCAGCCATTTTTGGCGCTCTCTTTGGAAACTGTTGCGTACAAGTTTGGACATGAGTTCGGCATACCATCCTCAGACTGATGGCCAAACTGAAGTTACAAATCGCGCCTTGGGTGATCTTTTGCGTTGCTTAGTAGGAGATAACATCTGATCATGGGATTTGGTTCTTTGTCAAGCAGAGTTTGCACATAAACATGCTGTGAATCGTAGCACGGGTTTTAGTCCGTTCCACGTGGTCTATGGCATCTCTCCTCGTGGTCCTCTGGATCTCTCTGTTGCACCAGATCGGACACGTTTACACGGTCGTGCATGTGATATTGTTGAGGAATTTGTGGATTTACATGCGCAGGTTCGGTCTAATTTGGAAGTGACGACGGCAAAATACAAAGCAAGCGTTGATGCACATAGGCGTGAGCTCACTTTTGCGGTTGGCGATAAAGTATGGGCTGTTCTTACCAAGGATAGGTTTCCTCCTCAGACTTACAACAAGCTGAAAGCACGACGGATTGAACCTTTGGAGGTTTTGGAAAAAATTAATAACAATGCCTACCGTTTGCGTCTTCCTCCGAACATGAACACAGCTGATGTGTTTAACGTGAAGCAGTTGGTACCATTTGAGGAGGCTGATCAAGATGAAAATTCGAGGACAAAATTTTCTTTACCCCGAGGGAGCTGATGTAGCGTAAGAACCTCTGTTTTCATTAGCGTGCAGCGTGCATCGTGCATCGTGCTTTGTGGAACGTCTAGTGTGCAACGTGCAGCGTGGAGTGTTAATGTGAAACGTGCAAGGGTTCCAATGTGCAACGTGTTTTGGGCTTTTAGGTGTTTTGGTTTTTGTGTCGGTTTTCCTTTTAAATTGCCTTTTTAATTATGTCAACTTTCTAATTATCGTTATTTACTTTATTTCGGGTAGCTAGGGTTAGCCTCCCTTATTTAAGGCGTTGTATTTGCTTCATTGATACTCGGTTATTGAATTTATAAAAGAGAAGTTTTCTCAAAGAAGTCTTTTGAATCTCTCTTCTTGCTCAGGAAGCAAATCGAGTTGTTCTAAGCACAAGGTTATCGAAATCCATAGATTTTCGAGAACCCTTGAATATCCCGCTGCAACAGTTAGTTTGTTAAAACTTTGTGTTCAGGTACACATATATTTTGAAATTTTAGTGTGATCAGCTTCTTGGATTTTTTATAGAGTTTTAGTTTGAATTTTGTAACACCCCAACCGCCCCTACCGGCGAGTCACCCATCCCTCCGTCGGGCTCGTGGGCCCCGCCCCTGTCCGACAGTCGGTGCGTTATTTTATCGGTGGCCCGAACGACCGATTTACTTGTCCCTGCAATCACCACGTGACCTTTTCCCGTGTTTTGTCCTCACTCACACGGTTCCGCAGAGGACTTCCCGGAAGGTCACCCATCCTAGTGCTACTGCAGCATAAGCACGCTTAACTCTAGAGTTCTCTTAGGGTAAGTGACCGGGAAAAGTAAGTGCACTTTGATGACATAGGTAGTCAAATCAATCCATTTAAACTTATTCAAATGGGCCGGGTCCGGATCGTTACAATTCTCCCCCACTAAACGGAAATTCGTCCCTGAATTCTGATCCCGCCAGTGTAAACCATAACCCCCCAAACTCCAAGACAGTCTCCTGGGACAGAACCAGTTTGACTCCCCTTGGCTCTGATACAACTTGTAACGCCCCGACCGCCCCTACCGGCGAGTCACCCATCCCTCCGTCGGGCTCGTGGGCCTCGCCCCTGTCCGACGGTCGGTGCGTTATTTTTTCGGGGCCCGACCGACTGATTTACTTGTCCGTGCAATCACCACGTGACCTTTTCCCGTGCTTTGGTCTCACTCACACGGTTCCGCAGAGAACTTCCCGGAAGGTCACACATCCTAGTGCTACTCCAGCATAAACACGCTTAACTCTGGAGTTCTCTTAAGGTAAGTGACCGGAAAAGGTAAGTGCATTTTAATGACATAGATAGTAAATCAATCCATTTAAACTTATTTAAATGGGCCGGGCCCGAATCGTTACAAATTTTCTCTTAATATGGTTTGATTTCCTCTGGTTGAACATTAGATGTTTCGGATGTTAGTTGGACTTTTATCTTGGTTTGATGCAATACTTGTCGACTTGTTTGTTTGATTCATTGTTTTCATATAACTTTTTCATGTTTGAGTCTTATATTTTTAATGCAATACTTTTCTCTACAATGTTCTTTACTTGTCTCTGTATCCTGCAAATTCAGAGAACAGTGTCGCTTTCTCTTTGTTTTCCCGTATCTGGTTATAAGACAACATATTTATCATGTTATTAGAGTATTCTAGTCTTGAATTAGAACCATAATACTTCTCAATTGTTCTCGACGAGTTATGCTTAATTGATTAGGCAACAATGCTTGGTTATTTAGACAATGTTGTTTATTATTATAAAGTGGTTGTTTACGAGTATTGAGGAATCTTGAATGTAACATTTTCAAATTTTGCAAACACTTGTCTGCTTGCCTGAAATATTATCATTCGAAGGGAGAAGCAGGGCAGGATTGCGCGCGTGGCTTTGTCACTCTATAAATTAATAATGTTGCGAGTTCAAGATTTTATAATTTTATAGAGTTATTAATTTATAAAGATATTTTTCGTTTGAACTTTTAACATTCATCAAGAAACAATACAAAAATATTTTTGAAATTATAAAATTTATTTAGAAAATATCATATCAAAAAATTTAAAGATAAATAAAAAATGTTTATAAACTTAAAATAATAATTTAATCATAGTTTACTATATTACCTTAGTTATATATGTAAATATATATGCTTAGATGTATAATTATTAACATATTTACATAAGAGTTTCAAAAAAATTATTATCTTATTATCTTATCGAATTTTGCTAATTTTTACACTGGTCCGACTCAGGACCAACAAAATTTATTAATTTATAGTGATTATTAATTTATCGAGTATTAATTTATAGATGTTTTACTGTAGTAACATTTTGTTAGATAGGAACAAGTTTGATAAATACTGACAATATTCATTTAAAAGATTATTTCAAAAGGAAATAGTTATAAAATATTCTTTTAACAAATACTTTTAAATTTTTTCTAAAATATATTTGTAATATATATTTTAAAAATGTACTCTTTTAAAAATATATTTTTAAAATATGATATTCAACATATGTTCTTTTTCAAATTAATATTTTTTAAATACTTTAAAATATATCAAAAAAAAAACTTTTAAGAAACTTTTCTAAACCTAGAATCTGTGGTACATTAATATTATTAGTATCTTTGGTAATTTTGGATAACAAAGTAAATTTTTGTATATATTGTTGTATTAAATTATTTAAAATCTCTAATATCTTTGTGTCATCTTATATCCAATTCAATCAATACATATTTTCAATAAATTATGCTTAAGTTTGACAGTTTTTTTAAGAAAGTTATTCTTGACTCATACATAAATGTCAAATTTTACTATTATTAAAGATATAAAGATAGAAAAAATAAACTAAGTACATAAAGAAACTCAATCCACGTATTACTTTCACAAAATATACAATCAATAAATGTCAATTGATAGGAAAGAAAACCATCACCTCAACAATATGATGTCCAATTATTACCAGAACACCATTTCTCTAACATATATAAGAGTGTGCCTTTAGTGGGATGGTAAGTTATCAAACTCCGACATTGTCTTTAGTCTCTTAAGTATTTCTTCTACTTTCGTTGTTCGTAACTAAACATTAAAAAAAAACATGAAGAAAATCTCGAACATGTTCACTTTATTTTCTTTTCTTGTTCTCTTATCTCGTAAGTAATTACTGCTTTTCTATATGACTATGCATAAAGTGTTTACTTTCAAGTATAATATGAAATTTCTACAAATTTTGGTTTTTAATGTGTATAATCTAAAATAATTCTAGACATAAGAATATCTATAATTTTATGAAAAATATCCTCTACATATACAATATCAACAATTAACTTAATCTTGTTTCAATATTTTAGATATGGCGTGTTTAAATACAGGAGTTGCAGAGGGTCGAAATTTGTTCCAACAGGAGAATCTTCTTCCCGTGATGCACCAAAAAACTTTTGGAGTCATCTATCCCCCAGATGATCATTGCAAAAAACCTTGTCCTTATGCGTGTACCATTCTGGGTTGTAAATGCTATTGTTAATCTTAATATATTTGGATCTTGGAATAAATAAAAATTAAAAAAAAATAAATGGTACAGAATCAAGGTTTCAGTCAAGTAACAATATCATGACTTTCAGTCAATTAAAAGTGGTCGATCTAGAATTTTTTATTTTTCCCGCAAGCAGAATATATAAAAAACTAATATAGACTACAAAATCGCATAAAATGTGAAAAGAAAACATGATATCTAGTAAATATATTTTACAAATCATGATTTAGTTTGAAATGTTAATAATTATATTAGTACTGCCACCGTGTTCACTTATTATTTACATAAGTATATAAAAGAGTAAAAAAGGAAATTCAAATATAATACGTGCATGTATGAGTTATACGAGAATATACTAAAAGTTTATCATAACTTAGAATATGTATTGTTTTTATTTTAGTTTGAAACTTATTACCGGTCAAAAATGATGTTTTGATAAAATTATAAAATTAAGTAAATTAGTACAAGAAAATGAAATATAGCATATCGTGTTAAATAACCAAAAAGAAGTTCCAAACCATCTATTTGATAGATGTGAAAATATATTTTTGCATATAATGACGATTTTTATATCGTCTTTTGATCTCATTAACGAATTTAAACTGACGAAGCAAATACAAGTTTTTTTTTTTGGGGGAAATATTAGAAACAAAAAGAAGCAAATACAAAAGAGTTGGCGTTATCGCTTTAAGAACATATCCTATCAATTCTATCGGCCAAACCACACCTCGCCACGACAGCCAAAGAAAAGAAAGACGAGCCTACTTAAGAAGACGTGAAGGCCTATATAAAGAAAACTCTTAGGACTTCACAAGACATGCCTACACAAGGAGAGACATAGAGAAACACTAGGACATCTCGAGTTGCAACCGCCAAAGAGAAGAAAGACGAGCGAAAGCTGCCATTCGATATTCACCCTTTCGTTTGTTTTGTTCTTTGCTTATCTACTTTCATTGTTTTGCTTACTGATAACAGGTTTTTAAGCTGTTAGGAGTTCAATGACCCACCACTTGATTCTTAAAGCGGTACAATAGAAAAAAAAAGCATGCTAAATCATCCCTATTGAACCTTAAGATCTCTTAGACAGCTAATCCCTTAGGCTAAGAATGATCAAACTCTTGTTTATGGGTTCGGCTAATCTTGCATGTGGTATTCGTGCAAGACGCCTATGGATTTTAGACTAGATGATCAGACTAGACTAAGCATTGATAACGATAAACAAGAAAGAATCAAACTTTATGTTCTAGCTAAGCAAGAAATGTAAATCCGAGGGTCCTTTGGTTCTTTTAAGCCATCAAACCCCTTAAAGAGACTACTCACACGCCATTGGAGAAGCTTCAAAATCCATAAGGATGAGAAGACTACTCATGGTCGCGAAAGATAGCCTAAAAAAAAGAAAGGAAGAAGCTTTAACAAGAAATGCCATGAAACAAGACTTGATTAAAACTTCAAAAATGGTCGATCCGTGCTCTTGGTCGTGGCTTCTGGTTCGGCCTGGTACGTCGATCTGGCTCGTCGATCTTGCGTCCTGAGATTTTGGATCGACGAGCCTACGTCGATCCATCTCGTCGATCCGTGCTCCTGACATTATGGATCGACGAGGCAACGTCGATCTGGCTCACCGATCTGTGCTCCTGGAATTATGGATCGACGAGGCAACGTCGATCTGGCTCACCGATCTGTGCTCCTGGAATTATGGATCGACGAGCTTCACCGATCCATCTCGTCGATCTGCTGCCAGAAGCCTTCTTCTTCATCCTTTTGTTGCTTCTTGTCCCTCCAAGTGACATGCATCATTCTCCAAGTGCATCCTCAACTCCCAAGCGTCCTTTTCACCTAATAAGGTCCCAAAACATGCAAAGAACATGCAAAACACGCAAGAACCATGCAAGAACACTCTATGACTCTAAATGATCAAATGCAACACTATAATGATGATAAATCTACACTATATGGATGCTAAAATGATGCAAAATATACACTTATCAACTGGATGTTTGGTTCGGCGAGCTTCGTCGAATGGCTTCTTAGTCCCTTGGTTCATCTCCTCGCGTCTGAGTACGGTTCGGTGACCTTCATCGAACGTCTTCGTCGAACCGAACCCCTGGAAGATTGGTTCGGCAAGCTTCATCGAACGAATACACCGAACGGACGCCCTGGAAGTTTGGTTCGGCGAGCTTCGTCGAACCAACTCGCCGAACCAGCGCCAGAAGTCTTCTGCTCCATCTTCTTGGTGACTTCTTTCTCCTCCAAGTGCTATGCCATTCTTCTCCAACTCCACAACTGCCTCCATAGCATCCTTAACACCTGATCAAGACTCCAAATGCACCAATATATGCAAGGACTATGCAAAGATATCCTAGAACTCTAAATGATCACAATGCAACACAATGATGCTTAATTAAGCTCCTAACTGATAAGAAACTTACACTAAATGGAGGGAAATATGATGCAAAATATAGACATATCAACTCCCCCAAACTTGCCTTTTGCTTGTCCCCAAGCAAATGAAACACAAGCCAAGGAGAGAGGTTTGAAAGTGGGGAATCAAATCCAAAGGTGATAAGCAAATGAATCAATTCAATGATCCTAGTTAGTAGTTTTAGGATGCTCTTTATGCAAATTTCTACTCAAAAAGGTCTAGCCATACCCATACTCATTCAAGTGAACCCAAGCCTTAACCTACACAAGCATTCATTTTCACCAACTCTTTAACATTCATTAATGGTAACCATGGATCATGAATCATGCAATGCTAGCGAACTTGCTTGGTTTTTGGGTAAGGTTTTGAGATGAAAAAGATCTCAACTTCATGGGGTTCCAATGCAAGGGATCTCTCAATGAACAAGTGAACTTTGGCAAAATGCTAAGAGTAAAAAACAACCTATGCATACAAGGACAAATTTCCATCTACCGTTTTGTAACACAAATGTCTTCACTCTCATTTTCGTTTAAGCTCACTCACCAAGCCCAACCTATGCTACCCATTACAAGGCAATTCGCATAACCCATAAGAAGCTCAAACACCTTTTCTTTTCCTTTTCTCCTTTAAGCACTTAGGGAAAACTTCTTCTACAACCACAAGTGTTGGCACACTTTTACTTCAAGCTCTTTTCCTTTTCATTTAGTTATCCTCTTTCTTTATTACTTAGCCATATTTTTTTCTTTTTCTTGGCTTTTTCACTTTTCATTTCTAGAGGACTTTCTTTTAACCACTTGGAGCATAATATATTTTACCAACACTTGTCTTAAAATTTTCGTTTTCCCTTTCTCACCACCAAACTTTTCACCAACTCATTTCTTTCAAACTCATTGTCAAGCTAAAACACCCCCCCCCCCCAAGAAGCCTAACCTATACCCTAGCTCATTGTTTCGAGCTAGCTACATGGAAGCCTATCCTTGTCGCTCTAAATTCAACACTTTTTGCTAAGTTCACAAGAAGAAAAAGGCCTAATGCACTCAATAAGGAAGAGGTTTCAAAGAAAGCTTAGCTAGGGAGTTCGATTTTAACCGCTCTAAAGATGAGAGTCGGCTATTTGGGTTAACAAGAGTGGTAAAAGGAAAGAAGATAACCCAAATATGTATATGGTATCCACAAGTTCTCTAGCAATGCATAACCATGATAATTACTTGTTCAAATTAGGTTC
>JAHZTW010000005.1:12594709-12612364 GCA_020283515.1 Alliaria petiolata | reverse complement strand
GTTGTATTTGCTTCATTGATACTCGGTTATTGAATTTATAAAAGAGAAGTTTTCTCAAAGAAGTCTTTTGAATCTCTCTTCTTGCTCATGAAGCAAATCGAGTTGTTCTAAGCACAAGGTTATCGAAATCCATAGATTTTCGAGAACCCTTGGATATCCCGCTGCAACAGTTGGTATCAGAGACAAAGGCGATCCTAATCATGCCACCAAAGAAAAATCTTCAACAGCAACTCGCGGAACATGACGATTCGTTTAAGGAAGTGCTTGCAAGCTTTCAACAGGATTTGCGTAACGTTGTTCGCACCACCGTTGATGCAGCTTTATGTATAGCTCTCAATACGCGTAATCGAGGTCCAGCACAGCAACATGAAGATCACGTCTTTGTGGGTTTAGATGATGAGGAGAACGACGACGTTAATGATAACCCGTTCGCAAGGATTCGTGACCAGCCACAGCAAAACGTCGTGGTTGGTCCACAAGTAGACAATCGCCAGTGGGAATCGGGTTTTAAGCTTGACCTCCCTGAATTTACGGGTGGTCTACAACCCGAGGAATTCCTCAATTAGATCAGCGCTACTGAGGAATTGTTAGCCTTCAAGGAAGTTCCAGATGAGTTGAGAGTTTCGCTTGTTGCGACTCGATTTCGTGGGCGAGCTTCAGCTTGGTGGCAACAAACTAAAGATAAACGAGCAAGACAAGGAAAAACTCGTATCGCTTCATGGGAGAAGATGAAGAGCAAGATGCGCAAGGTGTTTCTTCCGTTTAACTATGCTCGTACGATCTACACCAGACTACATAATCTGAGACAAGGGGGCCGCACAGTCGATGAGTATGCGTCATATTTTTTTCGCTTCTTGCACGTAATGAGCTGTTGGAGACAGAAGAGCAGTTGGTGTCACATTTCATTGGCGGCTTGCGTCAACAGATCCAGAACACACTATTACAGTTCTGCCCAGTTTCGGTCTCTGAAGCACATCAACGTGCTTTGCTCGCCGAACAAAATTCGCGTCCCTCAAACTCAAGTTGGAATACTTCCAATACACGTTCGCGTATTCTGCAAGACGCATCAAAACCACATGATCAATTAGGAGAGCACGGAACAACCACCAGAATCTCAGAGGGAATTGATAGCGCTACTACACCGCGAAATCCTCGTTTGCCTATATTCAAGTGTTTCGAATGTGGAGAACAGGGACATCACCAATCAGCTTGTCCTAAATCGAATCGACGTGGTCTGTATGGTGATTATGATGAGGAACCGCGTTATGATTCCTATGAAGAGGACACCGAGCAAGTGATTGACGAACAAGTTGCAGGTGATACGGGCACATCGTTAGTAATCCGCCGTAACTTTCTTTCACTACAGGGAATTCAAGAATCGTGGCTTCGTTCGAACATCTTTCGTTCATCTTGTACAATTCGTGGCAAAGTTTGCCGATTCATAATCGACTCGGGTAGCTGCACCAATGTTATTGCTGAAGATGCAGTTCACAAGCTCGCTTTGTTTACAGAGCCACATCCAGCGCCGTATAAGCTTGTGTGGCTGAACACAACAAAAGAGCTTCGAATTTCCAAGCATTGTCAAGTGCCTTTCTCGGTAGGATCAAGCTATAAAGATCTGATCTTGTGCGACGTTATTCCAATGGATGCGTGCCACTTGCTATTGGGACGTCCGTGGCAATTTGACAGGAGCACTTCGCATGATGGGTTTGCAAATACTTATGCATTTTCTTTCGAAGACAAACAAATAACTTTGCTTCCTACACAAGATTCAACCACGCCTGTTTCCATTCCTTCAGAGATCTCAAAACCGCCTCTTGGCCCTACGCCTAATAAACAAGTCATGTTCTTGAACAGAGCTCAGTTATCAAAAGAAATTCGTTATGCCGATATTGTTTTTCTTTTGTTCAACGCTCTTTCATCGCAAGCTTTGTCCTTTTGCAGTCCCATCAGCTTTTCAGGATTTGATTTCTGAGTTTCAAGATGTGTTTCCTCCTGATCTACCTAAAGGTTTACCTCCTTTGCGAGATATTCAGCATTGTATTAACTTGTCGCCTAATGCATCTCTCCCCAATCGTCCTCACTACCGAATGAGTCCCAAAGAGCACGATGAGTTACGACGTCAGGTTGAGGAACTACTAGCCAAGGGATATTTGCGCGAGAGTCTAAGTCCATGTGCTATACCAGCTCTTTTAATCCCAAAAAGATGGTACTTGGCGAATGTGTGTGGACAGTAGGGCAATCAACAAGATAACAGTGCGTTATCGGTTTCCCATCCCGCGTCTCGACGACTTGTTAGATCAAATTGGGAGTGCATCTATTTTTACTAAGCTTGATCTTAAGAGTGGGTACCATCAGATTAGTATTCGTCCTGGCGATGAGTGGAAGACGGCGTTTAAAACGCGTGAGGGACTTTTCGAGTGGTAGGTAATGCCGTTTGGCTTATCCAATGCGCCTAGTACATTTATGCGGGTTATGAACCAAGCCTTGCGTCCCTTTATTGGGCGTTGAGTTGTGGTGTATTTTGACGACATATTGGTCTTCAGCACATCTCTCAAAGAACACCTTGTTCACTTACATGATGTTCTTTTGGTTCTTCGTTGAGAGAAGCTTTTTGGTGCCTCGAAGAAGTGTGAGTTAAGTGTATCGTAAGTGCTGTTTTTAGGTTACATTGTCTCTGCGCAAGGTCTTCGGGTTGATCCAGCAAAGATATCAGCAATCAGTTCGTGGCCAGCACCAACTTCAATCCCGGAAGTCCGCAGTTTCCATGGTCTCGCCTCATTTTACAGGCGTTTTGTCACTCATTTCAGTAGAATCATGTCTCCGGTTACAGATTGCATGAAGTCTACTTCGTTTACATGGACAACTGAGGCGAATGAAGCCTTTGAATTGATTAAGAATCGATTGACAACTGAACCGGTTCTCGCGTTGCCAAATTTTACTCTTGCTTTTGAGCTACATTCAGATGCTTAAAAGACAAGTATTGGTGCGGTTTTGAGTCAACAAGGACGTCCAATTGCATATTTTAGCGAAAAGATGGCTGATCCACGTAGCAGTTACAGTACGTATGATGTGGAGTTGTACGCTGTGGTTAAATAGGTTAAACATTGGCGTCATTATCTTATTCACTGTGAATTTGTATTATACACTGACCATAACGCACTTAAACACATGGGTACGCAGGAAAAAAATTATTCGCGTCATGCATCATGGTTTGCTTATCTTCAACAATTAACTTTTGTGATTAAGCATACCGCCGGTTCGCTTAATAAAGTTGCAGATGCACTGAGCCGATGTCATTCTTTATTGACGGCACTTCATGTTTCAGTGACTGGATTTTCTGCTTTACCTGAGCTTTATCCAAGTGATCAATTCTTTTGCAAAGTCTGGAATGATGCACAAGCAGGCTTGAGTGATGATTTTTTTGTGCTCGATGGTTTTTTGTTTCGTGGTTCGCAGCTTTGCATTCCAGATTGTAGCCTCCGTTTGCAGATCATCAAGGAACTTCATAAGGAAGGTCATGTTGGACGCGACCGCACGCTACAACTTGTACATGCTTCGTATTTTTGGCCAACACTTCGCCGTGATGTTGTGCGATTTGTGATGAGTTGTGTCGTTTGTCTTGCATCTAAAGGTGAGTTGTGTCGTTTGTCTTGCATCTAAAGGACACACCACTAATGCAGGTTTGTACTTGCCTTTGCCGATTCCTACTCAGCCTTGGACTGAGATCAGTATGGACTTTGTCCTTAGACTTCCCCGTACTCAATGCGGTTGTGACTACATCTTTGTGGTTGTTGATCACTTTTCAAAGATGGCTAGTTTCGTCCCTTGCAAGAAGACGACTGATGCTTCTCAGGTGGCGACATTATTTTTTCGCGAGATATAAAAGTTGCACGGTTTGCCTTTGTCCATTGTTTCTAATCGCGACTCGCGATTTCTCAGCCATTTTTGGCGCTCTCTTTGGAAACTACTGCGTACAAGTTTGGACATGAGTTCGGCATACCATCATCAAACTGATGGCCAAACTGAAGTTACAAATTGCGCCTTGGATGATCTTTTGCGTTGCTTAGTAGGAGATAACATCCGATCATGGGATTTGGTTCTTTGTCAAGCAGAGTTTGCACATAACCATGATGTGAATCGTAGCACGGTTTTTAGTCCGTTCCACGTGGTCTATGGCATCTCTCCTCGTGGTCCTCTTGATCTCTCTGTTGCACCAGATCGGACACGTTTACATGGTCGTGCATGTGATATTGTTGAGGAATTTGTGGATTTACATGCGCAGGTTCGGTCTAATTTGGAAGTGACGACGGCAAAGTACAAAGCAAGCGTTGATGCACATAGGCGTGAGCTCACTTTTGCGGTTGGCGATAAAATATGGGATGTTCTTACCAAGGATAGGTTTACTGCTCAAACTTACAACAAGCTGAAAGCACGACGGATTGGACCTTTGGAGGTTTTGGAGAAAATTAATAACAATGCCTACCGTTTGCGTCTTCCTCCGAACATGAACACAGCTGAGGTGTTTAACGTGAAGCATTTGGTACCATTTGAGGAGGCTGATCAAGATGAAAATTCGAGGACGGATTTTTCTTCACCCCGAGGGACCTGATGTAGTGTAGGAACCTCTGTTGACATTAGCATGCAGCGTGCATCGTGCTTTGTGGAACGTGTAGTGTGCAACGTGCAGCGTGGAGTGTTAATGTGAAACGTGCAACGTGCAAGGGTTCCAATGTGCAACGTGTTTTGAGCTTTTAGGTGTTTTGGTTTTTATGTCGGTTTTCCTTTTAAATTGCCTTTTTAATTATGTCAACTTTCTATTTATCATTATTTACTTTATTTCGGGTAGCTAGGGTTAGCCTCCCTTATTTAAGGCGTTGTATTTGCTTCATTGATACTCGGTTATTGAATTTATAAAAGAGAAGTTTTCTCAAAGAAGTCTATTGAATCTCTCTTCTTGCACAGGAAGCAAATCGAGTTGTTCTAAGCACGAGGTTATCGAAATCCATAGATTTTCGAGAACCCTTGGATATTCCGCTGCAACACTATAGCGGCTTCTTCCAGATACTGATCCACCCGAACGACCAAGAAAAAACCACTTTCACTTGTCCATATGGAACATTTGCTTATAGGAGAATGCCTTTCGGGCTTTGCAATGCACCTGCTACGTTTCAAAGATGCATGATGTCCATATTTTCTGATTTGATTGAAGAAATGGTTGAAGTGTTTATGGACAATTTTTCCGTATACGGTTCTTCCTTTGGTGTTTGCTTGTCTAATTTGTGCAGGGTTTTGAAAAGATGTGAAGAGACAAGTCTGGTGCTAAATTGGGAAAAGTGCCACTTCATGGTCAGAGAAGGGATATTGCTCGGCCATAAGATATCGGAGAAGGGAATTGAGGTCGATAAGGCGAAGATAGAGGTCATGATGCACTTGAAGCCACCCACTACGGTGAAGGAGATTCAAAGTTTCCTTGGACATGTGGGCTTCTATAGGAGATTCATCCGTGATTTCTCCAAGATTGCTAGACCACTCACTAGGCTCTTGTGCAAGGAAGTTGAGTTTGTTTTCGATGAGGATTGCCTTCAAGCGTTCACCACCATTAAAGAAGCTCTTGTGAGCGCTCCCATATATGAACACTAGACGATACCCAAGTACAGTATGCCACGACCGAGAATGTATTATTGGCAGTTGTGTTTGCGTTTGAGAAATTCAGGAGCTACTTGGTGGGATCGAAGGTGATTGTTTATACGGATCATGCTGCACTAGATACATCTATGCAAAAAAGGACACCAAACCCCGGATGCTGAGATGGATTCTCTTACTCCAAGAGTTCGATATGGAGATTTTGGATAAGAAGGGAGTGGAGAATGGTGTAGCTGATCACTTGTCCCGGATGAGAATAGAAGATTTGGTTCCTATCAATGATGCTTTGCCGGAAGAACAACTCATGATAGTGAATGCCCTCGATGGAATGTACCAAGTGAACGAGAACTTGGAAACTGTGGCGAGTATGGAGGATAAAACAATTTCATGGTATGCGGATTACATCAATTATTTGGTAAGTGGAGACATACTGAATGATCTCGATGCTTACCGAAGAAAGAATTTCTTCAAGGACATCAACCATTTCTACTATGATGAGCCTTATCTCTTCAAGAGAGGCTTGGATGGGATCTATAGAAGGTGTGTAGCTGAGAAAGAAGCAAAAGGGATCTTGTTCCATTGCCACGGTTCAACCTATGGTGGCCATTTCGCCACGTTCAAGGCCACAACTAAGATCTTGCAAGCCGGATTCGGGGGGCCAAGTCTGTTCAAGGACACTTGCGAATATGTCTCATTTTATGAAGCATGGCTAAGAAGGGGGAACATCGACAAGCGTGACGAGATGCCACAGAGCCCGATATTGAAAGTCGATATCTTTGATGTGTGGTGGATAGACTTCATGGGACCATTCCCCTCGTCTTACGGGAACAAGTACATACTAGTTGTTGTTGATTATGTGTCGAAATGGGTAGAAGTCATGGCCAGCCCAACCAATGATGCAAAAGTGGTGCTTAACGTATTTAAGTCCACTATTTTCCCAAGGTATGGAGTCCCAAGAGTGGTAATAAGCGATGGTGGCAGCCATTTTATCAACAAGATGTTCGAAAATCTCCTGAAGAAACACAAGGTCAAGAACAAGGTAGCCACACCTTACCATCCGCAAACAAACAGACAAGTCGAGGTATCTAATCGCGAGATCAAGGCGATATTGGAAAAGACAGTTGGTGCAACAAGGAAAGACTGGTCGGCAAAGTTGGATGACGCTCTATGGGCATATCGAACTGCCTTCAAAACTCCCATAGGAAGGTCTCCTTATGCCCTCCTCTATGGTAAGGCATGTCATTTGCCCGTGGAACTCGAGTACAAGGCTCTATGGGCCATCAAGCTCCTGAATTTTGACATCAAGACGGCTCAAGAAAAGAGGTTGATAAACTTCCATGAACTGGGGAAAATCGGTTGGAAGCATTTGAATGCTCTCGGATCTACAAGGAGAAAACCAAGGCTTTCCACGACAAGAAGCTCAAACAGAAAGAGTTTGCACCAGGGGACCAAGTGCTGCTGTGCAACTCCAAACTAAGGCTTTAATATGATCTCCCTTATGATCGTGACTTTGAAAGCTAAACTTGGATGGGATGGATCTGTGATGAAATGATGGAAGGATTCGAGATGAAAATGAAGGGGTTTAATGGGGGTTATGGACGAAATATAGCAGGGAATTGATGGAAGAAGTTTGGGATGAAAGTTTACAAAAGATGTGAAAGTCTCTTGCAAACCAAACTGATAATCTTAAGGATATTACACACTAGAAGATTAACAGGATTTCCTTGGATATTACACACCAAAGAGATGATCTACTTTAGAAAGGATTTTTATTAAAAAGATAGATGATTTTCGTCCAAAGTACAACGGGGGATTATAAAGAGAAGAGAAGAAGCAGAAAACAAAGAAACAAGTCTTGGAACATGCTACTTGACTTGTCGAAAAAATAACAAGAAATTAAAACAAGTTTGAACATGAAAATATGACCTTTAAACCTTCTACTTTCGTCACTTCTCTTGGCCAGAAAATTAGAATCTTGTTTTGGGCTCTTCTTGGCCCTGTAATTGGCATAAAATGCACTGGACTTGATGGTTATTTCTTTTGGTCGAAATTTGGGGTCTTGATCAACAAATGGATGATGTGAAAGTGATTCATAAGACTCATTAAAAACATTCCTTGGAAAACCCATGGGGACAAAACCACAGGTACGGGAAAAAGAGTGCAAATAAATCACTTGTCCATTTGTTGATATTTGGATCAAAAACCAGGGAGGTTTAGGATCATGCTTCTTCCATTTGGGCTCAAGTTTCACTCCAGCACGAGCTGCTTCCTCAGCTACAAGTTCCTCCTTATCTACAAGCTTGTTTCCATCAGGTTCAAGCTCTTCTCCACGTTCCAAGCTCCTTATGCTATCCATGATCATATCAGGCTTTTCCTTGGCAAGCTAAAATCAAGGTGGTCCGGTCCGTTCACGATCAATGAAGTCCTACCATATGGAGCCGTGACATTTGAAAACAAGGAAGGGGGTGACTACACAGTAAATGGGCACAGACTCAAGCCGTATTTGGCAAGTGAGAAGTACCAGATAGGGGAAGCGACTTCAGTCCGTCTCCTAGACCCCAACACAGCCTAAACGGCTAAGAAAAGTCAAGCTATGTGACTTAAAACAAGCACTCTTGGGAGGCACCCCAAGCTTATCCTTTTTATTATTTTGAAGTTTTTCTTCCTTTATTTTTCATTATCAAGAACTTTATAGGTGAGATCGATGATCTAGATACGAATATACATGATATCGGGATGCCATAACGAAAAAAAAAAACCCGGACGAGCTGGCCGTCACGGGGTTGAAATCCAAGTATAGGACTATATGAAGGATCATATCCTCGGATATCGGGCCATGATCACGGTCTAAGGCCGTGATTGAAACACGATCTGGCTTGTACATCGGATTCATCCTGTGATGGTCAGCCGGATAGAAGCATGCTCGTCCGGTAACACACTTCACAAGGCAATATCGGACTCGTATAACGGTCACATACCGATGTGACCATAGGTACCCTCTATCCTCCTTGACCTAACTCCCCTTGCATTTCTTGGTATTTTGGTTGCCTCCTTTTGAGCTTTTGTTACACGGAGACTGTGTAATTTAAGTTTGGGAGAGGGTTATATGTATAATCGTGTGTTTTGTTTTCTTATTCTCCATTTCCCATCCTTGAGTCACATGCATAAGTAAATACATAAAAACCCAAAAATTTTGAAATTTTCATGCATTTAGCTGCATTTTCATTTTAGGATTGAGTCTAGATACATGCACTTAGGATTCATAGCATTCGCATAGGGTGTAAATTGTAGTAGTAAGTCCTTGTAAATAGCCATTTTTAAGTCATGAAGTCAATGTCTTAGTTCTTGTTTGTTTGATGCATTCTGAATTAGACCGAGCTTAATGCAGCACCGCATTTGGAATTCATCTCGTAAAATTCAGTGTTAGCTAATGCATTGTGATTTGAACCACTTCCCTATTGAACTTGAAGCGTTAATACTAAAAATTTAATTATCTTGTTCATGCTTGTTACCAACTCATAGATATTCACCTGGACTTTCTTTCCCCATTTCACCACCATTTTGCTAGTCCAAGTACCAGACCACACCCGTACCCTTAACCTTGTTTGAAACCATGAACACTTTTGTGAGCGTATGTGAGGCCTTTACATAAATTTTCGAATCTTCTTAGGCAAAAATTATTGGGTTTAGGCTGACAAGGTTGGATTCTCATGTAGACGTTGGCTTACAACTCGAGTCAACACTAGGTTAGGTGGTTTAGAACTGGAACGGCTTGATACCGATATGATAGGCCGATATCTCTGGGTAGACTAGGAAGGGTGGGTTCTGAATGTTCATCTGAGGAAGGAGAAGGAAAGAAAAAGGGAATTCACTAAGTCAGACGGAGATACATATTAGGAGATGGCGGCTACAAAAGAAGCTCGAAACAAAAAGAAGAAAAGACGATTCCAAAGAAGTAAAGAAGGCCAAAACATCAAAGTTCAAAACCGGCCAACAACACCAAAGGTGAAACGCAAGGAACGCAGCAAAAAGAGCCAAGAGCCGAAACCGATCTCCGACAAAGAAGAAGTCCCCCAAAGGCGACCAAAAAAGGTAAAACGAGGAGGAATAACGGGTATAAGGCGAAATGCCTAAGAAAATGGTAGCCTAGGAAGGGGCAGATTAGACTAGGGTAGAAAACAATATAGGTGCTCGGGTAGATGAGAATTTATCCTTGTATGCATCCATTAGTTTTTACCCTTAGCATTTTGCATTAAGAAGATTCTTTTCATGAGTGATCCCGTTCAAACACTTAACCCGTTCACTCTACGAGTTCATCTTTAGCTCGTGACCTAACCCTTATCCAAGTGAGTTGACTGATAAGCATGAATAGGATCCACACTTTAAATTTTCTAATGAATGTTAAAGGGAATTGGGGATTTGAATATGCATTTAGGTTGAGATTGATTTTGCTTGATGTTGTGATGAATGTGGCTAAGACTTTTTGAGTAAGTAGAATTCGGTCTGCATCCTAGAAACCTAAACTTACACATTGATTTGATCTCTTTTAAATGGCATTTTGGATTCGAATTCACACCCTTCTTTTGGAATTCTCACCCCTCCGGTTGGCTTTTGCTTGAGGACAACCTGAAGTTTGGGGGTGTTGATACCTCCGTATATTTCATGGTATTGAGCATGCATTCTTAGCATTTTAGGACTCATTTGTGTACATTTTAGTTCATTAATCATCCAGTTGTATCCATCGTAGGATTAGCACAAGTTAGGATAGAGTTATGGTCGTTTGCACGTATTTTCAGTCCTTATCAGGTGCATTTTGGAGTAAGGTCATTTAAGGATACTGAGACATGAACCATCGAGCATTGGGGACCAATCACAACTGTGAAGCCGATACTAATAAGGAGCAATGACGAACCTCGAAGCATGGCAATGACTTACCCCCGATAGAGGTCGCTCGAAATGAAGATTCCACAGGATGTTTTCAAAGGCAAATTATCGAAGCCGGATAACGGGACGATCCCGAAGCGACCAGCAAGCTACGAGTTCCATAACGAGGAGATCCCGAAATATGTATCCGATATGAAAGTTGATGGGGTCTAAATAGTCGTCCAAGATAAGAGGATTTCTTTGGGGACTCGTCTAACTTTGAATTTGTAGGACCCTAGGCAGCAAGTGCACAGCGTGAGTTGTAGTACTTAGGGTATCGAATCACAGGGAGGAGGTCAACTGCAAAACAGAGAATCAGGGCAGCAAAGACGCAGAGTATTGGGGGTTTGTAGGACTGTGTCACGGTTTCAGTATCTATTGAATGCAGGAAACGAAAAGAAAGGTTATATAGAGCTGGTTGTCAATCAACTCTATATCGGACGGGAATCAAAGCAAGCAATGCGGGAAAAGTAAGTATAGAAGTGCGTAAATCTCGATTGAAAAGCAGATGGGGAAAACGCGTTAGGGATCTTCTCGGGAAATCTATAGGGTTCTAACTTGAAATCAAACACACATCGAATTCAGGCAAACGAGACTAGGCGATTTTTCCTAAACTGGAATCACTGTTTTACGACCTAACTCTTTCAAGCTAGACCGACTATGTTATGCAAAATTCACGGGAATACTTTCGTATCCTACGTCCTAGACAAACACGCAATATAGATCAAGTTCATAAACATTCACGTCTTCTTCTTAGATATGCGTTAGCATCCCAGAAGCGTTCGCTCAGCCAAGCTAGGTTCGGATCCGAGATTCAGCGCGTTAGCGGTTCTCAAAATCCTAAGATCAGATATCTAGTTAGCTACTCTAGATTCATGCAGTAAGAACAAGCTTAACACGAAAGAAAATCCTAATCTACGGCCTAAATAATCGATGCATCCAGTTTAAGAACAGTTAATGAAATTCCCCATAAATTCCTTTAAAGAACGCCCAATGAAAGTGATTACTTAGACATGGTAACGCAAATCAGAATCATAGATGAAGAGAATTGCATAAAACGGAATCAGATTGATGAAAGAACGAGGGTTCAAGAACAGATCTATCTCCCTTGAGAAAACTAAGAACAAAAGCAATAAAAGTAGTGAATCTTTAGGGTGGCTGCGGTTTTCTCCTAGGGGAGGAGGCTTATGCCAAAAATAAGATGTAGAATAAGAGTATTTATAGGTCTTGAGGTCCTCTTAGGGTTCACTTAGGGTTCCACCGAGTTTGGGGACTATCGGGCTCGATTTGGACTTGAAAACGGGTTCGGGAATTGTCACTTGTTGTGGCCGCGCGAGAGATGGTTCAAGGGCCGGCCATTGGTCTTCTGAGCTTTCCTGGCGCGGCCAGGCTTCTTCTGAGGATGTGTCTGGCGAGCCTTCTTGCTTCCTTCATAACATGAGATCCAACCATGAGATTGGACTCAAACCACTTCGACGTGAAAGGTAGTAGATCAGGCTACCTTGACACCAATATTCAGCTCGATCCCGTGGTGGGAAGGTCTCCTTCTTGTGCTTAACGTCTGTCAAAAAGCTCATGTTTCGAAAATGTCCGTTTTGCTCCGTTTTGCATCCTTTTTCCTAAGATTTCCTGAAAAGAGTCTTGAACACACAAATACTCGAAAACTACTAAATATACATTAATACCTTAGTGAAATTCTTATTAAAGCATACACTTAGGATGGTAAAAATGGGTAAAATATGCATGTTATCAACTCGCCCAGACTTAAACCTTTGTTTGTCCTCAAACAAAACAGAAATTTAAGTAAGGAAAAGAGGTTTGAAAACGTGGAAACTCACCAATACTTGGGAACTCATCAAGTCTAGCAATCGACCTGTTTGAGCCACGTAATCGGAATCTAGCTATAAGGCGTTTGGGTCTAGTTACCTTGAGCTTTTCACCCTTCCCGGATACGCTTCATGGTTCCTTTGAGTTTTTCGAGCTTTCTCTGGTTGACCCCTTTATTCATTTAAGCGTGCAGTCTCTATCGAGGGAGTATTGGTCGACGAGACATTATACTCTTCTCTCTCAAACATCTAGACAAAGACATTTCAAACACAACTCTCCTATTTTCTCTTCCCTTAGTCAATTTCTCCCTATTTTCTAGGGTATCATTTTATTTTTTCTATCGACTTTCTTTTCTATTTTTTTTTTCTTCTTAGCTTGAGAATGATCACTTCTTTGAAGTTTTCATGATGTCTACGAACCATCATGGTCCTTTTAAGGAACTCGGGTTGCCATCCTCAAACGAAGGCTTTCCTTTCTATTTTTTTTCTTTTCTATAACAAGGGAAGATCAAGGAGAGGTTGAATTGCATCTACTTAGTCATGCTAGTGTTTAAAAGAGGAGCAAAGTTCGAAGTACCTCAAGACCCTTGACGAGAAGTTTTGATTCATTAGGTGCGGAGTCAACGCAAGATCCTTCGAGTACTCTAGAGATTAGAACTTTCTCCGTTGGAATGATCCACTCGCAGTGTTCAACTTAGTAAACCTTGCTTCTAAATCTGTGAGAATGCTCATTAAGGTTCCTTGTTCGAAATGACTTGTACCTAGCAAAGTTCATAGTTTCTGACTAAAAGAAAAACGTTTTGACTCTATAAAACGACTCGATAAATGATGCATGTATGCTTAAGACTCATCAAATCAAAGCATAGTTAGTAATATAAGAACCCCCCCCCCCAGACTTAAATCAAATTGTCCCCAGTTTGTTTAAATCGAGTTGAGGTGAAAAAGATAGGTAAATTCAAGTACAAGCTTCTGAAGACTTACTTGAAAGTGGCATTGGGTTTGGTATGGGTGGATAGGCGTGTGGTATGATTGAGCTAAGGATTTGATCATTCTCCTTATGTCACTGCTTAGAATCGATTTAATTGAACTAAAGAAATCGAAAACTTAGCTCGAAAGGAAATGTATTGCGCGGTTGAGCTTCCTTGATTTGTTTGGTGGTGGTGGGCGTTTGGTGATGATGGATGAGGGTGGTGATAGGCGTTTGGTGGTGATGATTGGCTCGCCTTTGTTGAGAAGAACAAGTACTTCGATTGTTGAGTACTCGTCTTGGTTCCTTGACCTTTGTAAAACACCTTTAATGAGAGATGGAAAATCTTCCGTCCTTGCGTCTTGAAGATTGCATCACCTCGGAAACTTGAAGTTTGGGTCTATGCTGGCCTATCCGGTGATGTGTTCGGAATCCCGGAAAACAGGTGTTGCTAGTTTGAACTTCAATTCCATATAAAATTCTTACTTGGCTTCGGTAAAGGTCTCGGTCCCGGGAGAGAAAAGCTAGTCTTCGGGAACTTTTCTCTTCGCGGTTTGGTGAAGGAAGTTGCATCTTCTTCCTTCTAGAGCTTGCACAACAGTTCGGGAGGATGAGACCGGTGTATTCTTATTCGTCTTCGTGGCTATAGGTCCGTTGAACGTACATGAAGAAGTAGAATGAGAGATGGATCATTAACTTTACTTGACTTGGATGGAGTCTTGTCTTGTCTCGCCTTCTTTGATGCAACAGCAATATACCGTGGTTGTGGAAGTTGTATTTACGGTCTTCAGGACGATCATCGTGGACATCATCAACCCTGGAGCAGAGTACGATCATGCCGAGCACTGAAGATCATCAAACGGAAGCAACGCTAGAACCTGTTGCCGAAGTTACACATGTTGCCGAGCTTGCATATGAACGTGAAGCTAAGGCTTACAAATGGGTTGTGACCATTTGTACTCTTTTTCCTTATCCTTGGTTTTATCCCAATGGATTTTCCAGGAAAGGTTTTAACGATGCAAATTGGTTCACATGTCTTAAACCCATTCAGAGCTCCAATGGACCCGATGGAGACCTGCGATCAGTCATCGAGTCATTCCGGCCAAACCAAGATGATCCAAGCAACAAATCAAATTGTTTTGGAAACTCAACTCATCAGAGAATCATGCCAAAGTGGAATCAGCTCAAGCGGAGCTCATATGACGAAGTTATTAATTTTACAAGTTGGGTGAACTGGAGCTTTCCCGATTTGGACATAGGAGCACTAATTGGAGGATTCCGACCGAACCAGAAGGAATTTAGCTACAAACCAACTTGGCGTGGAATATTGACTCAACCAGGGAGACTGTCAAATTGGAATCAAATCAATCCCGGTTCTGACTCGAAAGTTATGCAAGTTGCAAGACAAAGGATCCTAGGCTTGCCTTATATGGAACCTTCCGAGTTTAGGAGGCTTCAATCGTATCTTTGGCGTCCAGGAGTTAATGAAAACCATCTAGAAGCTGTAAGAGACGTCCTTAGCTGCACCATCACCCAGAGGATCAGGCGGATCCTTCCCCATTTCCAGTTTCCTTATTTGGACTCAAGAGCATTCTACTCATTTGGAGCTTTAACTCTTCAACGACCCTCTTGCCCAAGCTACTGCGATTTAGGAAACTTATATGACGACCAGGATATTCCAAAGAAGCTCACATATCCCCTCAAACCGTCCAGATACAAGGAGACCTCACTGTCCACATTAATTGGCCGATTTGTTCATTATGGCCAAACGATTATTTTTATTCAATACTTTGATTTCTTTCTTGTTTTAATGTTATAGAATGTTAGAGTAGTCTTATTTTCGAGCCTTTATAAGCTCAGTTCGTTCTCATATGTAAGACATCCTTGATTATAGATTTTAATAAATGTAAAGTTTTCTTTTCAAAGATCGAGTTTCTTTGAGCTGTTCTTGTTCTTTAGTTCTTAAGTGTGTGATTCACTTAGTACTATTGAAGCCTGCAGATTAAGTTTGTTGAGTGATTCAACATCCTTGTTCGTGCCACTGATTGAGTGAGTCAATCTCCCTTCACGTTTCACCCCTTGATCCCTCGAGAGAGAGCGTTAAAGCCAGCTCGATAGATCCCGTTCGCATTCAAGTCTTGTGGATTCAAGTCTTGTCTTATCATTCCATCCACTGACCAGCACGAGAGAGCGTTATAGCCAGCGTGTTGTTCCCACCAAGCCACGATTCCGCGTGTCATAAGTCTCGTACCCCGATTCTTACATCAGTTCAAGTCTTGAATCAAGATGGAAACTTGAAAGGCTTGAAAGGAGTTGAAGGAGGTCCGGTTTGGTGAAGTTCTAGATGAAGAACGTTGCAGAAGAAGGCTGGCCGCACGACGGGTTGTCGCGGCCGCGGCCAGGGGTGTCTTTTCCGGCCCACGAGCGGTTCGTCGCCCGGTGAGTGTTCTTCGTGTCTCCTTCTTCATTTTTTTGGTCTTTAACGGGTTTTCTGATTTTTTTTTGTGCTTTTCTTGGTTTTCTAATTTTTTTGGCTTTTGCGGTTTATAAGAATGCTGTAATTAAGAAGAAACTAAAACTAAAAATTAGCATGGTTAGTGAGATGAGAAAAAGAAAGAAGATATCTAAAATGGGTTGTCTCCCATTGAGCCGCTCTTGTTTAGAGTCTTTTAGCTAGACTTTGGTAGAGGTTTTAGATGTGAACAAATCCAACTAAAGTATTTGTGACTCCTTTAGCTTCTCGGCACTCCGCACTTGTTGGCTTGAGACATCTTCTATTCAGCGTTTGATAGTACTTATCGTTGTCTCGAAGAACAAATGCATCGTTCAGCTTCCTTCTCTTAAGCTGTTCGCCTTTCTCTTCTCGGTTCGGATGGGTGATGAGCTCGGCTTTTGGAGAGGATTTAGGTGACCTATTAAGCTTCCCCTTGGCTTCATGTATGTCTCCATCACGTCTCATATGAGGGAAAATCGAACCTGGATCATATGGGATCTCCTTGCGCTTCAAACTCCTCTGTTTGGCGCTTTCCTTGAGCGCGTTAGATCGATCTCCTTCTAGGATGTTTTTGTCATCCTTTGTGCTTCCTCCTGGGTCTAAGAATTGTTCACTTCCACTGCCTAAGGTCGTCGAATGAATGCTCCTTGTAAGCATTTCCGGATAGAAGGATCTCTCATTGTTCTTGGAGAAGCGCACTTGTTGGTTCAGCTTGTAAATCAAAGCTCGAACAGGTGCTGCAAATGAAGAACCAAGGAACAAAAAATGAGTTGCATCCTTCTTTGTCTCCATAGTGTGAGAGACAGTAGGCACGAAATCATCCTCAACTTGAGACTGCAGGTTTGGCTTTAAACTGAACAGATTTGGTGACGGGTGATCCTCATGGTGAACGGGTGTCTTCGAGGCTTGGAACCTCGAAACTCTTATGACTTCTGCAATGTTCTTATTCATAAGGTTGACATCAGATCCTATGTCATAAAGAGAGACACAAAATTCTACTCCCTTGATTAAGCAAGAAACCGAAATTTTTTCCGAATCATATATATTTGAAACCGTCGTCAAGGGCAGTTCTTGCGTCATCAATAGTAGCTTCTTCTCCATGAGTTTTGATTCACACTCAACGTGGTTAGGAGCTGGAGAAAGAGACTTCTCTTGGTCGTGGAGTTGAAGCTCCTTGTTGGTTGGACTTTCGTCTTCAAGGTGCTTCGGCCGATCAATAGAGATGAAGTCTTCTTAAGGTGCAAAGAGAGAAGTAGGAAAAGAAACAGGTCCTTCTATTCCTTGATGTATGACTTCATTGGCACGAGTAGGAGGATCTGAGAAACTCAAATCTAATGACTTCTTTCGAAAATCACTATCTTTGTCTTCCACCTTGGCGTGAAGGGTCGTTGCACTCTTATTTTCGTCTCCCGGAACTTCATGCATCTTTTCTGTAAGCTCGTCTTCTTTGGTGGTAGCGTCGCTGTGCTCTTTGCGATCTACTTCATCGTCTTATGATATATCATGGTTTTTACCCATTTTGGACCATGATATAAGTGTTTTTATAGAGTCTTTTGTTAGTTTTAGAGTCCTATTAGAGTCTTTACAGGATGGAGAGCAGTTGGAGCTAAATGGGAGAATATGGAACATTTTGGAGCATTTTGGAGAACCAGCCGAAGTGATGAAGTCAAGAGAGTGAATTCACGAGCAGAGTGTCGATCGACACCACTTGTGTCGATCGACACCAATCAAGGTCGGCCAAGTTTCACGATTTCCATCAGAAAAAGGAAAGAGAGCAAGTTTGAAGAAATTACAAGTCT
>JAHZTW010000005.1:12537012-12594006 GCA_020283515.1 Alliaria petiolata | reverse complement strand
AGATTCTGCATTCTTGGATTCAACCTGATAATTACCCTTGCCTAGCGCCTTAGTCTCCTGAACTTTAAACCCATCTTAATCCGATTTATTTACTTGTTTTAATTGCTTAGCTTTAATTTCACATAATTCGACCTAGCATAATTCGAACTTAGAAACCTTAGTGTAGCATCTACTTCCCTTGGGATTTCGATACCCCTTATACTACGATTGCATTTGTTGTGCACTTGCAGTAGTTTTATTAGGGTAAAACCTGAGCCCTATCAAGTTTTTGGCGCCGTTGCCGGGAAATAATAGCTGCCTACGGAATCTAGTACTAGGATTTTAACTAAGTTTTGTTTTTATTTTTGTTACTAATTTAGTTTTTAATCTTTGGTTTCAGGTGCATGCCCAGTACCAGAAGCAACAAGGAAGAGGAACTAATCGCACTGAACCAGGAACTAGGCCGTCTCGAACGTACGAACCGCAAATCTGCCCGAGCGTCGATCGACACAAGTAGCATCGATCGACACCCAACCTTAGTGTCGAACGACACCACTAGCATCGATCGACACCTTGCGCAGACTGAGATGGCAGAACTTGTGATCATGATACGCAACGAGGCAGACGACTTTGTTGACCTACAAGGCAATAGAAGGAACGCCCAAGGCCAGAGACTTGATGAGGCTGGCGCCGTCATCATAGAACCAGCGATGCAAATCGCCCCTGCAGAGGCTGGACGTGGAAGAACGTTAGGCGAGTACAACCGCCCAGACCAGTTCTATGCTAACAGAGCTGCGATCCGTCCTCCTGCATTCCAAAGGAATGACTTCGAGCTGAAGCCTGCCTACTACACATTGGTGGCTCAGCATCCCTTCCATGGTCTTCCTAATGAGCATCTGATGGATCACATTGAGAGATTTGAGGACCTTGCATCAAGCATCAAGGCTAATGGAGTGACCTATGATTATCTCTTCTGCAAGCTGTTCTCTTACTCGCTTGCTGGAGATGCATCATATTGGCTGAAGCAGCTTGATCTAGGATCCTTGACCACTTGTGAAGATACAAAGAATGCATTCTTATGCAATTTCTTTGATGATGCGAGATCAGAGGAGCTGAGGACAAAGATCACCACATTCTCCCAAGGACCCACTGAAGCATTCAAGGCTTCTTGGTGCGATTCAAGGCTTACCAGAGAGACTGCCCACACCACTGGGTTCAGCGAGCCGCAGCTTATCGGTATCTTCTACCGAGGGATCGATTGGAGGTACCAGATGGCTCTAAACGCTGCGAGCAATGGCAACTTCAACACCAGATACCTGCAGGACGCAGTGGTGCTTATAGAGAACTTGGCCTCTTGTAATAGCACCAAGAATGCAGACTTTGAGAGAAGACAACAAGCTGGTGCAAATGGAGGAAGTCAAATTGCTGAAGTCAACAGGAAGTTAGATCTCTTGGTGGAAAAGAAGCAAGTCCACTTTGCTAATGAAGTGGAAACATTTGAGCCTAGTGAAGAATGTGAAGAAGAGGATGTCAACTACATCAACGGAGGTGGATTTTAAGGCCAACGTTATGGGAACCAGCAAGGGAACAGGAACTTCAATGGGAATTATCAGAAGAGCTCCTTCACAGGAAATCAGGAACTCTTCTGGTTATACTCAAAAGCTCCCATTCCAGAACAACAACAGCAATTACACAAGGAGCTATGGAAATTCTTCTTACCAGAAACCTCCTGCACAAGATAACAAAATGGAGGCTATGCTAGAGCAAATCTTGGAAGGACAGCAGGAATTGACAGTGAATTTCAATGGCAAGATTGATTCACTGTATCATGACCTGAATGGAAAGATTGAGAGCTTGAACTCTCACATGAAGAAGCTAGATGTTCAAGTCGCTCAAACTGCAGAAGCTGTTAACAGGCAAGAAGGATTCCTTCCAGGAAAAACTGATACCAATCCCAAACGCCACGTGAACGCTGTCATCTTGAGGAGTAGAAAGAACCTTCAGCCTGTGCAGAAGAGAGGGATTAGTGTTGAAGAATTCGAGGAGCTTGTAGATGTAGAAGATCCTGCGGAGCCAGTGTCGATCGACACTACTGTGTGTCGATCGACACCCATGAAGATTCACGACAAATCAGACGAACTCGACGCGAAGGACTCGACTTCGGATGCGAGTGTCGATCGACTACACCAAATCAGCAAACAACAACGAAGGTTGCAGCAGAAAGAGTTTACAAACCAAAGATCCCTTTCCCCTTGATACCAAAGAAGTCTAAGAAGGAGCTGCTTGATGACAGATGCAAGGCTATCATGGATAGACTAGTGGTTGAAATCCCCTTGATGGATGCCATTAGAACTACTCCAGTGATAAAGAGATACTTGAAGTGGATGATGACAAAGAACATGAATATGGAGGAAGGAGTGATGATGATATCAGAGCAAGTTAGTGCTGTCATTCAGAACAGGCTTCCAGAGAAACTCTCCGATCCGGGAAGTTTTGTTCTAGAATTGCTCCATCTTTTCAGACAAGTTTGGGAGATCTCTATGTGATTTAGGCTCAACTGTCAACTTGATGCCTCTTTCAGTTGCTCTTAGGCTGGATATGACAGACTTCAAGGCCACAAGAATCTCCCTAGTCCTTGCTGATCGTTCTGTCAGGATCCCTGAAGGCGTTTTGGAAGATGTTCCTATCAAAGTGGGAGATTGTTTGATTCCTACAGACTTTGTGGTATTAGCTTATGATGAGGAACCCAAAGACCCTCTCATACTTGGTAGACCAATCTTGGCTACAGCTGGAGCAATCATTGATGTGAGAAAGAGGAGGATCGCACTGAATATTGGTGACTTGGTGATGAATTTCGACATGGAGAAGCTGATGAAGTGGCCAACAATTGATGGACAAACCTTCTATGTCGATTTACTCACCAACCTTGCTAAAGAAATATTCCAGGAGGACCACCCTACAGACCCTTTGGAGCGAGCATTGACCACTTCCACAAAGGACATTGAGTTGATATATCATGGTTTTTACCCATTTTGGACCATGATATAAGTGTTTTTATAGAGTCTTTTGTTAGTTTTGGAGTCCTATTAGAGTCTTTACAGGATGTAGAGCAGTTGGAGCTAAATGGGAGAATATGGAACATTTTGGAGCATTTTGGAGAACCAGCCGAAGTGATGAAGTCAAGAGAGTGAATTCACGAGCAGAGTGTCGATCGACACCACTTGTGTCGATCGACACCAATCAAGGTCGGCCAAGTTTCACGATTTCCATCAGAAAAAGGAAAGAGAGCAAGTTTGAAGAAATTACAAGTCTGCCCCTGGACGAAAAATCCCCTTCTATAAATAGTTTTCAGGCATTGTTTAGCCATATACCTTATCATTATTTTCTGTTTTTGAGACTTAGAGAGAGATTGATCCTGAGCTTTTGGGGAGACAATTCTAACTCATCTGAGCCAGATTTCGAACCCCTGTATCATTCTCTATTCTTTTATGCAATATTATTCAGCCATGTTTTGTGTTTGCATTATTATGTCTGAGTAGTTTGCTAGTTAGGTTAGGGTAATTTAGGGTTTGATGAAGAGTTTATAGAATCACTAGAATTATTAGGGAAATCAATTGGATCTTCACCTAGATTTGTGCTTAACTTGATTCTCTGAATTGATCACTTAGAAATCAAACCTTAGGTTGTTTAATAGATGCGAGAGCATTATTAATAACTTGAACTAATCTTAGGTGAGCAAATTATCTATTCGCAAAGAGATTTGGTCTAGGTAATTTGTGAACAAATCGAACCTGTTCTTATTGCTTGCCTTGATTGTTTAAATTCGCAAAGAGATTTGGAATTTAGGGATTTAGGCATAGATAACTTCTGCAACGAGAGTTGATTGGTTTTACCTTAGAGTTTCGAGTTCTAGACGGTTCTTAATAAATCCCTAATAGACTTAGATTATGCATTCTTGGATTCAACCTGATAATTACCCTTGCCTAGCGCCTTAGTCTCCTGAACTTTAAACCCATCTTAATCCGATTTATTTACTTGTTTTAATTACTTAGTTTTAATTTCACATAATTCGACCTAGCATAATTCGAACTTAGAAACCTTAGTGTAGCATCTACTTCCCTTGGGATTTCGATACCCCTTATACTACGATTGCATTTGCTGTGCACTTACAGTAGTTTTATTAGGGTAAAACATGAGCCCTATCATCTTCTACGAGGGAGCCATATATAATGTCGAGCTTCTCAATTAACTCAATTTCGGCTTGCACTCCGACGTCGCACAGACGGCCAACTTCTTCGATATCTTCTAACTCATTATTGAGCTGAAATTTTTCGTCCATAACTGAATACATCCTCGATTCGAACATCTCGATATTACTATCGGATTGTAGATACGCAGCAGATATGAGCTTGTCATATTCTTCCTTGGAAGGAGATCCAATAGGATGTAGCATCCTATCATAGTTGGTGGAATGGTTGCGGATGATCGCAGCAAGATCGTTGATCAGGGTGCAGGCTTCCTTCATCTCGGATGCCTCTAAAAGAACAGAAACAAAAACGAAATTAAAGAAAAAGAATGTCTTTGAGTTGTGATCCTGATCTTTGTTTTGGACAGCAGAACGCAGCCTCCCCGGCAACGGCGCCAAAAGCTTGATGGGGTCTAAATAGTCGTCCAAGATTGGAGGATTTCTTTGGGGACTCGTCTAGCTTTGAATTTGTAAGACCATAAGCTGAAAGTGCACAGCGTGCGTTGTAGTATTTAGGGTATCGAACCACAAAGAGGAGGTCAACTGCAAAACAGAGAATCAGGGCAAGTAAAGACGCAGAGAATTGGGGGTTTGTAGGATTGTGTCACGGTCTCAGTATCTATTGAATGCGGGAAACAAAAAGCAAGGTTATATAGAGCTGCTTGTCAATCAACTCTATATCGGACGGGAATCAAAGCAAGCAGTGCGGGAAAAGTAAGTATGGAAGTGCGTAAATCTCGATTGAAAAGCA
Organism: Alliaria petiolata; assembly: GCA_020283515.1. Taxonomy (NCBI): domain Eukaryota; kingdom Viridiplantae; phylum Streptophyta; class Magnoliopsida; order Brassicales; family Brassicaceae; genus Alliaria; species Alliaria petiolata. The sequence continues at coordinate 12,589,030 of JAHZTW010000005.1, read as the reverse complement.
GATTGGGAAAACGCGTTGGGGATCTTCTCGGGAAATCTATGGGGTTCTAACTAGAAATCAAACACACATCAAATTCAGGCAAACGAGACTAGGCGATTTTCCCTAAACTGGAATCACTGTTTTACGACCTAACTCTTTCAAGCTAGACCGACTATGTTATGCAAAATACGCGGGAATACTTTCGTATCCTACGTCCTAGACAAACACGCAATATAGATCAAGTTCATAAACATTCACGTCTTCTTCTTAGATATACGTTAGCATCCCAGAAGCGTTCGCTCAGCCAAGCTAGGTTCGGATCCGAGATTCAGCGCGTTAGCAGTTCTCGAAATCCTAAGATCAGATATCTAGTTAGCTACTCTAGATTCATGCAGTAAGAACAAGCTTAACACAAAAGAAAATCCTAATCTACGGTCTAAATAATCAATGCAGCCAATTTAAGAACAGTTAATAAAGCGGAATCAGATTGATGAAAGAACGAGGGTTCAAGAACAAATCTATCTCCCTTGAGAAAACTAAGAACAAAAGCAATAAAAGTAGTGAATCTTTAGGGTGGCTGCGTTTTTCTCCTAGGGGAGGAGGCTGATGCCGAAAATAAGATGTAGAATAAGATTATTTATAGGTCTTGAGGTCTTCTTAGGGTTCATAAACTTCTGTCAAAAAGCTCATGTTCCGAAAAATGTCCGTTTTGCTCCGTTTTGCATTTTTTTTCCTAAGATTTCCTGAAAAGAGTCTTGAACACACAAATACTCGAAAAATACTAAATTTACATTAATACCTTAGTGAAATGCATATTAAAGCATACACTTATGATGGTAAAAATGGATAAAATATGCATGTTATCAAAAGTCACTCGAAGGACATGAAGATTCAGCATATCGACCTTGCAAAACGGCTTGATCTCATGATATGCTAGAAGACAACGGACTTTGCTTTTTGCCTTGGATCCGTTCAACCTACGTTTTCTTTGGGACCACCTATAAAAGCTCCCTTTGCACGCTTTTGGCAAGGGATCCACATTTTTCCATTTGTTCTTCCTTTTGTCTCTCCTTTTTGGTCATCTTCTCCAAGAGAGAAAGAAGCCATTTTTTAGATCATTTAAGCTTGTATTTTTTGTAAGGATCTTGTTCTTTTCTTGTTGAAGAACCATGTTGATCGTTCTTTCTTTAATAGGATTAACGGTTCCCATGACCAACAGCGAGTAGTTCATCTCGGTTTAGGGATGAGCTTAGGACAAATGAGTTAAAGGTTTAATCTTTGATGCTTCTCTATACTTAAAATATCTAAATCCTTTCTTATTTGATGCTCTTATTGCTTAGTCATCTTCGCTATTTGATTTAGGCCTTCAAGCTTTCTCAAACAAACGCCATGTTTGAAGGAACGCAAGAACCAATCTCATAAGAGATTTGTTCATCCTAGCCTAAGACATTAGCTGTCTAGGGAGCGTTTTGGCATTAATAGAGTTGTTTATTCATGGTTTCTATTCTCATGGATCACTACGCGGGAGGGAGGTTAGGTTGTGTGTTAGCAAAGTGATCTATACCACGGCGGTGGATTTATCTCGTTCTTGAACTCTTTGCTGAAGGATTAGCCTCAATAGTAGTTAACTTTTGCATCAATGAGTGACCTTTATCATCTTTGTCTCTAGACATCTTGTCCCTTGAACCGATCTCTATTATATCTTGCAAGCTTGCTACTTTATTTCTATTTTTCCCTTTTTCTTTTGTTAGATCTGGTTTATGTTATTAGTTTTCTATCATTGTGACACTTAAGTTGATAGATTTCTTTTTTAAAATTCCTAGATTACTCCTAACTTGTGCAAGGATCTCACGAATGCAATATCTTGAATCTACCCATCGGATTGATAATCCTCATAACATATACTACATTCGGTTATAAGTAGTGGGTCATTGACCAAGTAGCAATAAAAAACTACTTATCAACACCAACAACTGAATCAAACGAAAATTTAGGAACAGACTTTGCTAATTCTACTTCACGTGCTTCCTAAGGACTAGGACTTATTTGACTAACACAAAATATGACGACTTATTCAAAGTAAGAAATACCTAATAAAAGCTGCTTCAAAAAACTCTGCTCTATCCTTCTACACACGGTCGCTAGGGAGATTGGGAGATCTAAGCCTTAGCCATCGGAGGCTAGTGGTACTAATAGTACTATATCCCATAGAATGATTGTATATCTACTGTAACTGTGACACTGTACTGCAGTATCAATATGCACTTGAACCTACTCTAACATCTGAGAGCATTTAAGACCTTCTTGGCTAAAGCATACTCATAACTTCCTTGAGATCACATAAAGAAAAATGAATTTAAATCTTTAACATTTGAAGGATGGATTAGAGTTTAAAATCAAATTCTCATAAATTCATTCCAATTCAAGTATTGAATAACACCAAGAGTCACGTTTAAAAACCCTAAGTTGTTTGACCCAAAAAAAAAATATCTATATATATATAACCCTAAGTATAAAAGTTAAGTTTTTAACATCCGTTTCTAACGGTTTTGGCGTTTCTTCTTCTCTGACGTGAGTACTCTCTTTTCATTTCATCTTCTTCTCTTCTATTATACCCTGTTTTCACATTTCATCTTTCTCCATCACTTATTGTCTTCTAGTCACAATTCTCACAATGTCTAAGACTGGAGGAACATCTAGAGAGGCTCGAGGGACATCTACAGAGGATCCAGGCAAAAGATACAAAACGTGTGTTTGTAATAACAACAACACTTGGACGTGTATTTTCTGTATGAAAGTGACTAACGAATGAGTAGTACGTCTAAAGCAACACTTGTTTGGGGAAAGGAATGCAAAAAATGCCCGTTATGTCCACAATATGTGGAAGATGAAATAAAGAATTAAATGATTAAAAAAGCAGAAGAAAAAGAGGCTAATCAAATGATGCACCATATACATAACATAGTTGACGATCATGATGGAAAGGACGATACAGATGGTGAGCCAAGGCAAAAAGTGCAGCCTAAAAAGAGAAAAGTCAAAGATTCTTTGAACATGTTTGTCACTTCCCCTCTTCCGGATATATTGCAAGGAAGAAAAAATAGGAAATGTATTTTCGGAGCTTGTGATAAAAGAGTTGCGGGACAAGGTATTAAATAGTTTGTTATCTACTGGACTAAATAATGGAGATTTGTTTCCATAGACTTACGAGCGAATTTGCTAGACTCCATTGGAATCTAAATTATCTTTCATTCCTTAGTCTGAGTGCTTAGAGCAACAGCAATGGAAACACAACGGTGTCTAAAGTCCCAAAAAAAAAAAAAAAATGAGTTGGCAGTGAACAGTATTAGACCGGTGTCTTATTTAGGATCCAATTTTTGAGTGTTTTATGACATGTGTCACGACACGATTCGTCACAATTGTTTTTTTTTTTTTAAATCGTATTTTTTTTTTTTTTTATAAAAAAATTCATTTTGTTTTTTATTTTTAGTAAATGTTTAAGATACTCAATTGAGTGTTTGCATTGGGGTTGGTCTTAGCTTAATCACATATGTTATTCATTAGTTGCTCAAGCTTTTCTCGGGTAAGCAAGTTTTCCGAGCTTGTTTAGGAGAGATTTAAGAATATAGGCAGATTTAATTTCACTGTCACAAATATGATAATTTCACTGTCCCAGTTTTTAGGGAAGTTGGGAACACGAGACGAATTCTTGGGCAGGATGGATGTAATTATCATAAATGATTCGTTGGACTAAGTAGAAACCTTATGCATATGTGTATATGTTAATTATCTGGCTGAGTATATGTTAATTTTTCAACTTCGTTTAGCAAAGATTAGTGCATATACGCAGTTTACTTTAACAAGTACAATATGACTTAAATATGTTATGCATGTAACAGAAACAGCTCCAGTTCTTAAGAATGCTTAGAACATTACATATAGTATCAGTAACTATTTAGCTTGACTTTCTTGACTAGGTTTGGATCTAATAGTAAAACTTTTGTATTTTGACGTTCTTAAGTCCTTTCAAGGAGAGTATTGCCATGTAGGAATGTAACTGATTTAGGGTTTTAGGTATTCTTTTAGTAAGTTCAATACGAGATTTGGTAAATTACAGGGAATCTAATACATTTATCATGCTTTAATTTGCTAACTGAATATATCACAAATGTTTTATATCAGCTTCGTGAACTTCAATTAGGGGAGTTTTAAGAACATAGGCAAGTAGAGTTTATCGTTAAATAAACAATCATTAATAAGAGTGCAATTCTGAAGCTTTTTTCCTAATATTTATAGTTTAACAAAAGACGAAGGCTTGGGATAGTATATCTTTTAAGTTGTTTGACAGACTAAGTAAAAATCTAAAACATGTGTATGCATACTTTTAGTAACTGAGAATAGCTTGAAATATTTACACCTATAGGCACTTTCCCAAACTCATTTTACATTCAAGAGCACTTTTTGATTTCAAGGCACTTTGTGTGTTAGTTTTGAAGACAAAATACCCAAAATAACTCTGTTGAAATTATATGCTTTTTTTTTACTGTCATGTAATAAAAAATTTAAATCAATTTACCGGCATCGACGTTCTTTGTTCTCTCGTTTTTGTTCTTCCGTTCTTGTCACCGATAAAAATTTACCAGATCCACTTCGCACAAATATCCCCTCAAAACTAAATCGTAAGCCCCGATTGACAATAAATCTGGTGACTGTTAAACTAATGAATAAGCGACGGTCAGTCGCGTCTCTGTCTACTAACTACGGCGTTTTGTAAGAAAGGAGAAGTGTACGGATTAACAGCATTTTCGATGGGTGTTGTTCATTCACTGACGATACATGGATGGTTCTAATCCGCTGGATAAGCTTATTTATTTGTCAGATGGACAACAAATTTCGATCCTTCTACACATGCCATCAAACAATATCAATGTCTAATAATCATGGATGTTGTTTGTCCAAGGACGATACATGGATGGTCTCACGTTGAATATATTTGCGTGGATATGGTTCCTTTGGATAGGGTTGGATAGGTGTAAGCTTATTATACGTGTGCACAGTTTCCTAGTTTTTAGGCGGACTTATTAATTCGTTCTAATCGAGATAAGTTTTTATCCCCTCCCTCACAGCCACACGATTATTCCTCAATTAATGCTTTCCTAAATCCTGCGGTTGTAGTGGTGACACTAAGTGGTAGGTGTTAAAAAGTTGAATCTCAAGTATTGTATCCACCTTTATCTCTAGTTCTCCATTGTTAGGGAACCTAATCTCAGATTGATTAGGGAATATATAAGCAAGGATAGAATGGACCTCACTTTCGAAAATCAAATCGACGAACTTCTCCTTAGAACAAAACAAACCAACTACGAAATAAGTGACATGATCTTCAAGGAACGGTGCGCCGGTCGTCAGAACTATTTTCCAAGAAGTAACTACACAAAGATTCCAAGAAGAACGAAAGTTTCAGTGATTAATGGAGACTCTCAACTCCTTTTGTTTGGGTTTCGTCTTTGGCGGTGGCGGTGGCGATTATGTTTAGTTTGTGCTTCAGTAGCAAATACAATTTTACTCAATACCGTAAATAAAAGCCACAAAATTTTTAAAAAATGATGGAAATGATAAGAAAAGGATAGTAATGACTTTTCACTACCTGAAAGTGTCTAATAAGCAATAAGCAATAAGCAGAAAGTGTCTGTTTTGTAAACAGAAGTGCTATAAGTGCCCTCGTGTGTAATTATCTCCAATAGCTTGAACTTCCAAAAGTAGAAGTCTAAAGCACGTTTAATTCCTTTAACTTCCATTAGAGGAGATTAAGATTTTGTGTGAAAGCAGCTATGCGACAAGTCGGCGATGAAATAAATGTGTTACGCTATGAATGACAATTGTATTTTACCACTTATATGTGTTACTATCATGCATGATTTTCTTGACCAAATTAAGATTTACTCTATGTCTTTTATGTTGATTTGCTAGCGGAATACGTTTCATGTCAATTTCTGAATATTAAGGAGAGGTTCAAGAGCATACACAAATGCTGAGCTTCACTTAATAGGAGTTTTTTAAAATATATATCAATTCAGCTTATACAAAATGAAATAATATAGTCTGCATTTGTACAAATCTGACTCTCAAGTTGTTGCTTTGCAATCCAGTAGAGTTTTAGACGTGTTGTATTATATAAACTAGAAGAGTACCTCCGCTACGCACGGGTTTATTATTTAGCAATGCTTCAAATATATTGTTTGTTGACAATTTTATTTTTTAGTCTATTTCACACGTTTAAGAAACTAAAAAATGTATAATGCATGAGTTTGGAATTTTTTCCAAACCAAAAAAGTAATGCATGAGATGAACTTGCATGGTTCCGGTTTTAAGATCGATCTGATGGCTTGTTAGACTTTTGTGATTATAAGGTCTGCTCCAACGATCTTCGTATCCACACATTGCAATTGTAGATCCGAGTTTTGAACACCACCGGAAAATTCTCACCCTTATAACCAAAAGACTTGAAAAAGGGAAACAAAATAAGTGAAACTAATGTTGTAATGAAGTGCTATTTGAAGCTTGGAACCGACAGGTTGTTAGGACATAAAGACTTCAGCTAGCAACTCAACATTTGTAATCATACTCCTAAACCTTAATCAATTAGAAGATAAATCAGTAATCCTCCCAAATCTGTATTTTGCATAGTTAGAAACACGAGAAAGACGGCGAAAGGATGCCTAATATTTGAAAATCAATTTGGAAATAAGTTACTTCTTCACACACAAACAAAAAAACTGTTTTAAAGACCATGACCAATCTCATCTTATATTCAGACGAGACGGTGTCGGTCTTAATTAATTAATTATAGTAATTACATCTTATATAAACTGGTAAATCTACATGTTCTTAAAACTTGCGCTTATTCTAAAAATTTGACTTCCAAGAATTGTTGTAATGATTTGACTTTCCTTATCCAACAGATGAAAACGCAGAGTTGTTTGCATTTGTAAAATGCTAGTAGTAACCACTAACCCTTGCTATCATTTTAATTTTATTTATTCCAACTCGTTGCCATTACTCCTTTTGTGGCGCAATTGCCATTACTCCTTTCATGATTCTCCATGCCTTCTGTCCTATTCTAGTGTGTTACTCACTACTGCGTTAACTCACGTTGTGATCATACACAGTTTCCTTCACCAGCAAAAGATGGAATATTCGCTGAATTTAAGTTCAAAGTTCCTAAATCCTATTGGAGAATAATGGATAGCTCATTCAGCCCAAACTTGATACGAGTTAGATAGCTTCAGATTCTCATTAGTTGAAGCTGAAACACCTTAAGCCACACAATCCAGCTAAAGCCAGGCAGATATTTGGCCCTTGCTTTATTGAACCATCTCGATTTGTGTTCTCGTTACCATCCTTAGAGTCGATATCTGAATCTTCCCTACTACAAAGATTATCATCACCATAATAGACATTCTCCAGTTTCACTTCCGTATAAACCAAATATTATGTTTGAAGCCCAGCAGAATCAATTATAATCTCACTTCTCTTCGTCTCTAAATCTACATCTTCGTTCTCGTTTGAAAAAGCACACAGAACTATGCTGTATAAAGAATTCCATTAGAGATGTTTTAAAGACATTTAGAAGGAGAACTAAGCTTTGAGATTATGCAGCTAGATAGGACGGTAAATCTAGTAGAAAACCATATAAGATAGTAAGCCTAGCAGAGTCTAGACAGTAGACACTTGATAACCAAATGTGGCTTTCAAAGCTTATAAATTTCCACCTAGGAAACCTAGCAGAATGTAAATGTTAAAGTACCTTGGATATGAACTCCTTGATTCTTGTCTGAACCACATGTGCAGTTGTATGAGGTGCAGCCTCCAGATGCGTCAACGACGCAAAAGTTTTAGATTTTTAAAAACGAATCACCACATAAACACGTGAAAATGGAATCCACCTAACACATCTCATCCCGTTCAAAAAAGAATTGAAAAACATCCAAAATCACCTCATACACGATTGAGAAAACGTCATCATGTTGATTGTTTGTCTGTTCTGGGCTTGATCTGAACCCGATATACATGCCGCCTTGCCAGGTGGAACCCAACATTCACGCTTAGACTCATAAAATAAAATAAAACTCTCCCTCCCCCAAAGGAAGCCTCCAGCTGGAATCGCATGTACATATCCTCCCGATTCATGGCCTGTGTTATCCTAGCATCATAACCCCTCTCCTTCAATCATTAATAAAATTATCTTATTTTTCTTCATGATAACCATGATAGACCAGACCATAAGCGAATTAAAAATCGCGCATCAATTTCGCTTACTGAAGTTAGATTCAACCAAAAGCTAAATAGACGAAACACAGCTCAAAAGTTTGAAAAATACCCGGTTTCAACCGGGCGAGACTCGAGCCAGATGAGCAGGCTGCAAGTAGCGACGGCGGTACCATCCTTATTACAGACCTGGCGTTGGACTCGCCTGATGAAAAAAAAAACTGAGTTTTAGCGAGAGATCGCGCTGTGACTATTGTAGTTGCTTTATGATAATTGTCGACGGCGTTGTAAATGCATTCTCCAGACGACCTATAAATTTATAAGCACTTAGAGAACCATGACCAGTAAGCCAGAACCATGGAAATTATCTATTGGTGTAGTTTATCGGAGATGGATAAAGGGGAGAAATAATGGTTCGATTCACTTAGAAGATTGAAAGTGAAGGTGAAATGACTGCCCGTTGCGATTCATTTACAGATGAATCTAAAAGAAGGAAAAGGAAGAGACAAACGTATTTAATTAATTTCATTTGATGATGAGATGGGGATGGGTTTGAAGCCCTAACACGCAAAAGGAAGAGGAGTCGACATGAGAAGGCGAGAAGGTGTTTTGCGTTTTGGTGAATTTTTTTTAGAGGACACGTGTCATACTTTGTCATACTTTGGAGTGCTGACGTGGCAATCACTGGAGAGTTCTCATCTACTTTCATATAATAGATTGGATATTGGATACAATTTTATATCTTAATTTGACAGCTGAGTTAGTCTACTGAACTTTTTTAAAGAGAGATATAAGAACATAGGCCAGTATAGTTGACTGTGACAAATATGATGCATAAATGGAACACATGTTGAGTTTCTCAAGTGTTTTCCTAATTAATTTGTCAATGAAATTTAGACTTAGAGATCAAATAACTATCTTACAAAAGATTTGTTACAGTATTTTCAATAAGCGGAGGATTCAAATTAGATATGTTACCCTAAGTGAATTTCCCACTCGACAATTGATCTTAGATTAAGGAAAGTTACATAATAATAAGTTTCCATCTTATGAAATTGCTTAGCCTTTGTTTCAAACATAAATATTTTTACTTTAATTAAGTATTTTTGAGTCTTACTTGCTTGCTTTAGAGAAAATTAACAGTTTTGTTCATGCAGTTGTTTGTAGCTATTTTTGTGGGAATAAATGGTAAGACATACTATAATATAGCATCTCTAGTGTCATGCATTCACAACTTCCCAGAGAGCCATCGTCCTGTTGTAGGAATTCTAAAAGGGTTTTCTGGCTTGAGCGGACAGTCTTGACTCAGGTTTATTTGATGTTCAATCCCTCTCATGATTCTTCGGTTATTCTCATGGTTTCTCTTGGACAACCACTCGTTGTTCTTGCTCTACTATTCATTGTTAGACCCGTGGAAAGAAGTTGCAGAACGAACTTCCAGTCTGATAATCTATGATTCATGGCTATTTACGGTTTATGTGTTGTCGTTGCAGTATATTTATTAGGAATATTGGTACTTCAGAGTCTTGTTGATTTAACTCAAACAACTATCATAACCTCTGGAGCAATTCTTGTCTTCTTCATGGTTATTCCATTCCTTGTCCCTTTTTCATCGATTTTCATCTTCGGTAATAGCGCCACCTCAATGAAGCGAGAAGAAGGAACCTCTAATGTGGATCTGAATGAGGTTAAAACTTTGATCAAGAGGAGTGACATACAGTCGGAAAAGAAAAGAGCACTGGAAATAGGAGAAGACTTCACCTTCACTACAAGAAAACAAGTCGATTTCTGACAGGTTTTATGACGGACAAATGCCGTCGGAAATTTTATGACGGAATTCCGACAGAATTTTGACGAAAATTCAAAACCGTCGGAAAACTGTCGAAAAAATCAAACGGACACAAAGTCCGTCGGAATGCCGTTGGTAATTTCCGACGGACAATGACCCGTCGGAAATTTCTGATCATTTCCGATGGATTTCACCCGACAGACAGAACCCGTCGGAAATCCGTCAGAAAAGTGACCGTTTCGATATAGCCGTTGTATAGCCGTTGTACTAGCCGTTGTAATTTTGAGATTCAGTCGGAATTCCGTCGTAATCCCGTCGTAATTCCGTCGTAATCCCGTCGGAATCCCGTCGGAAATCTGCTTAATTTTCTTATTTAAATGAATCTCCTCTTTTCCCCTCATTCATAACAAAGCTAAACAAACTTTATAAAATGTCTTCCTCTAATCGTTTTGATTATTTTCGATCTTGGATGGATAAAAGTCCGAGCGATCCGGTGACAGAAGTACTTACGAATGAGTTTGCCGAAGGTCGACATCAATTCATACAATTCGCATCAAACCAGGACATAACATTGCAATCTGGTAAGATGTATTGTCCTTGTAGTAAATGTGAAAATCATAGGTTTATTTCGGTATCTACTGTTCAGAATCATGTAGTTAGGCGAGGATTTATGTCGGGTTATAAGATTTGGTATTAGCATGGAGAAAATGATTCAATGGTATATTATGCTAGTACTAGTGAACATTATATTACGGATATGTTTGAGGAACCTAGAACGGATGTAGATGAACAGTTAGGTACCGTCCAGATGGTAAACGATGCATTTCGTGAAAATATACCATCGTTTGTTGAGGGTGGAGTTAGAATAGACGAACCAAATTTAGAAGCCCGAAGGTTTTTTGACATGTAGCAAGATTATAATTGTGACCGTGTCGACATCCCCACTGTTGAAGCCTTCTTCCACCGCAAGGCCGCTATATGCTACTCAAAACACATGAATGCATGGAAGAAGAAGAAGGGCAAACTAGAATGTCCTAGAGGATTGAACAATACTTGTTGGTTAGCGTTCCAAGTTTACTGGGCCAACGCTGCGACGCAAAAAATCTCCAAAAGGAATTCGAATAACCGATTGAGCCAACGAGGTGGTTAAGGGATAGCAACGCACAATGCGGGAGCCACTCGTTTTGTTCGACTAGCAGACGACTTGGTAAAAATTATACAAAATATATTTCCTATTAATTTTTTTTTGTTTTGTTTTTACTAATTTCATTTTTTTAGACGGCAAAAAACGGTGGTGTCCCCGTCAATTTGTATGAATTTGTGCAAGTCTCTCACACCAATAAGGTGACCGGTCAATCACAAGATGGAGTTGCTATTGATCTTGTCGAGAAGGTAAAGAGGATCCAAGAAGAACGCATAACTCAGCTGTCTCAGCAAGGGACGCCGGTCGAAGAGCTGACTCATGAGGAAATTGATGCAATGGTTTTAGAGGTAATCAATCGTTTTATATTAGAATTTTTACAAATATTTCACTTTTCTAATAATTTTGTTTTTTTCTTGTAGCATACTCCGAAAAGCAAGGGCCGTTTCTTCGGGTTAGGATATATTCCCGGAGTTTATAAGAAGGGATATGCTTCTTCTTCTCAACAAGAATCAGCACTCCAACATGAAGTCGATGAGTTGAAGAATCAAATGGTGCAAAAAGACACTAGACTTGCTACTATGGAAGATTTTATTACAAGAAAATTCCCGGGAGAATTTTAAAACCCGTTGATGTAATTTGTAATTTGTTTTTTTTTTTTTTGGAAGAATATTTTTTATATCTTCAAATTTTTTTTTTTAATTTCAATTTCAATTTCTTTTCGAATTATATATTTTATTTTAAATTCTGAATTTAAATTTAATTTTCATTTAATTTTTTTTTATAAAATGTTATATTACCCGTCGGAATACCGTCGGAAATTCTATCGACGACTATATCCGACGGAATTCCAATGGATATGATTTTCGACGATATTCCAACGGTTACGATTTCCGACGGTTTCGATTTCCGACGAACCATTCCCGACAAGGTATTCTGTCTGAAATCCGTTAAAAATATTTCTGACGACAATTCCGTCGTTACTTCTCCGATAAAACTCTGTCGCAACGCCGTCGGACCGTCGGAAAATGAATCCGTCGGAAATAGTTTCCGTCGCAATCCCGTCATCGCAAATCCGACGACCTAGATGCGACGAACGATTTCCGACGGTTTTGTCTGTCTGTATTTGGTTGTTTTCTTGTAGTGCTTGTTATAGGCTTTGGGACAAGCTGACTTCTAGCTTATATTTATGTCACCGGCTCTAGTTTTTGTTCGGGGATAACAGTTATAGACAATCTTGGTCATATTTGTTATTCCCTCGGGTATAACAACAATAAAGTATTCGTCTCACTGATCAGCATCTCAGAGCTAATCATAAGGTACCAAAACCCCAAAACCATTTCACTCTCACATCAAAAACATAAATGGTTTGTTAAACTTGCATTTTTTAATCATCTTCACAAGAAAACTCTCACTTCCAATAACATTGGCTATGTCTGCGGTTGAAGGGGTAATGTCTTTAGGGCTCATCGACTATGCAATAGACTGGTCTTGGAAGATCTATGTAGTGACTATTGTAATAGGAATGAGTTATGGCGCTCACTGGGCGATCGCTCCTGCTTCGGTCTCTGGCATTTTTGGACTGAAGAGTTTCGGTTCTCTCTACAATTTCCAGATTATGGCTTTACCTATTGGGTCATTTGTGTTCTTAGGTGTGATTGCAAGTAACATCTACGACTACTACGCCAGAAAGCAAGCAAGAACCACGACAGAGACTAAGTCGCTTGTCTGCACGGGCTCAATGTGTTATTCAGTCACGTGTGGTCTAATGTATGTGGTGTGTTTAATGGCTATGGTGTTGAGTCTGAGTGTTATTATAGGACGAGGAAGTTTTACTTGAGGCTTCACCGAGTGACTTGAAGATAGTGTTGGAATTTCTGTTGGATTTTGTGCTTTCACTCTTTTACGGTGAAGAAAAAGATAGAGACAAAATTTCTTAGGTTAAAATCACTCTTTTTTTTATCCATACATTTATCTTACATATTTATACTAATGTCTCATTTTAACCTATTTGCTTACTACTTCATTTCACTTATTACATAACCAAACATAACCCATTACACTTGGGTTTAATTTACTTAATGGCCCAAAACCATCTTATCTTTACTTAACCATCACGTGCCTTCTTTTCTTCTCCCACTTCTATTCTATATTGCCTCCTTTTCTTCTCACACTTCTATTCTATATTGTTAACTCTCTTCTTCTTCTTCCTTCTTGTCATGCATCAGTTCTACATCTTCTTCTTCTCATCCTTCTCATTCTTCTCTTCAACTTTCTTGTTTATTTCTTGTGCAGGATTAAGCACAAGATCAATTTTGATTTGGGGATTTGATCCCTTTTCCTCCTTGATCCTCTCTAGTGAATCCTTGATTTCCTGGACGAATTCCCTTCACAACATCAGAAAAACTCACTGGTAAGTTTACCTTCTCCCTCATCACCTCATTCTTCATTATTTTCTCAGATTCGATCCCCTTCTTGATTTCTCCTTGTATCTCTTCAATCTCAATTGATTCCAACTCCTCTTTTCCCTGCAGATGAGTATGTCCAGCTTCCATGCCTCCTATTAACTTATACGTGAATTTATTCTCTTCCTTCACAGGTAATTCTCTAGATTCTTTCTTACTTGGATTTTGCATTACTCCAAGTTTCAGCCAAAGTTCTTCAAATCTTCTCATTCCAAGCGGTTTTGTGAGAATGTCTGCTATTTGTTCATCACCAATGCAGAATTTCAACTTAATTACTCCATCTTTCTCTGCTTCACGAAGAACATGAAACTGTATCTGGATATGCTTTGTTCTCTTGTGCTGAACTTGATTTCTTCCAATTGCTATAGCTGATGTATTATCACAATAGATTGGGACACTCCTTGCGACATCAACTTTTAGTTCTCCTAGCATTCGTTTTAGCCAAACTGCATGATTTGTTGTTGAGCTGAGGGCCATATATTCTGCTTCTGCTGTAAATTGAGCAATCGTATCTTGTTTGTGTGTTTGCCATGTGAACATTGCACTTCCCAACAAAAAAAAAATTCCGGTGGTGCTTCGCATATCATCTTTACAACCTACCCAATCTGAATCAGAGAACCCAATTAGCTCAGCCTGATCTGTTCTTTTGAATTTTAGACCATAATCCATTGTTCGTTGTGCTCCCTTGGTTAAGATAATCTTCTCGACAAATAAGAGGCAGCAAAAGCAAGTCTGGTCTTGTTGCTGCCAAATACAAGAGTCCTCCTACTATACTGTGATAGAGCTTGGAATCTGTAAGTTCTTCTCCTTCCTCTTGATCTTTTCCGTAAGGTGTGAGTGGTGTGTCAACACTCTTACAGTTTTCCATTACAAACTTTTTCAACAGTTGTTGTGCATATTTCCTTTGACTTAGAAACAACCCTTTAGGTGTGCAAGTAATTTCAAAACCAAGGAAGTACCTTAGTTTTCCTAAGTCAGTCATCTCGAAGGTCTCTTTCAGTTTCTGCTTGAACAGTTCAATCATGCTCTCATTGCTTCCTGTGATAATAAGGTCATCCACATATAAGCTAATCACCATAATCTATCTTTCATGTTCTTGGATATACATTGCTGCATCACAATCACTTCTCTTGCATCCTTGTGATATGAAAATGAATCAATTTTGCTATACCAAACTCTCGGCGATTGCTTTAATCCATATAAAGCCTTTTTCAATCTGTAAACCTTGGTCTCTACTCCCTCTATCTCATAGCCTGGTGGTTGTTCTACATACACTTCTTCTGTAAGTTCTCCATTCAAGAACCCAAATTTAACATCCATTTGATGCATGTTCCAGGTATTTTGTGCAGCAAGGGCTATTAGTGTTCTGATTGTATCATGTCTAGAAACTAGAGCGAAGGTTTCTCCATAATCCACACCGTATGTATGAGTAAACCCCCGAGCCACGAGTCTTTCTTTCAACTTCTAAATATGCCCATTTTCATCTGTTTTCACAGTGTATATCCACTTGACTGTAATCACTTTCTTGTCTGCAGGTCTTTCCGTGAGTGCCTAAGTTTCATTCTTGTTAATCACATTAAGCTCAGCATCCATTGCCTTTCTCCAATCTTTATGTCTCACAGCTTCTTCAAAGTCACGGGGCTCCTCACAAGTGAAGTAACAAGCTTCATGAACTTGAGTTGCCTCATTGTTTTGTCCTTCCTCTTCTTGGTATATGTCATTCAACATTCTCATTTTATGCACCTGTCTTGATGAACCACTACTTCCTGATCCATCTCCACTGAGTTGAAATGGTATAGGACTTATACCTGATCTTCCATCTCTTATGCCTACTCTAGTTGTTGGACTTAGAGTATCCTCGTGCATTTCAATACCATTCTTTTGTGATGGTTTGCTATTGTTGATTAGAACTTCAGACTCATCCTTTGTTTCTTCATGTGTTTCCCAATTCCATCCTTTATTTTCTTCAAACACAACATCTCTTGACACTTCAATTTTCCTTGTGTTCAGAATATACACTCTGTATCCCTTACTTACGCCGCTATATCCCATAAACACACAGCTTTTTATGATTTATCATCAAGTTTCTTTCTCTTTGCAACAGGGATCAAAACATGGCATATGCACCCAAAAACTCGAAGGTGACCAATTGAAGGCTTGTAACCACTCCAAGCTTCAAGTGGAGTCTTCTCGTTTAGTGCTTTGGTGGGAAGCCTATTCTGAAGGTAAGCTGCTGTAAAGATTGCCTCACCCCAAAATTTATTTGGCATCCCTTGATCTTTTAGCATACTTCTGGCCATGTCCAGTAGGGTTCTATTTCTTCTTTCAACCACTCCGTTTTGCTGTGGTGAATAAGGCACAGTAAACTGTCTTTGAATCCTATTCTCTTCTAGAAATCTCGTGAACTGTTCTGACTTGAACTCACCTCCTCAGTCTGATCTGATTTTCCTTATCCTTTTCCCTATTTGTGTCTAAACCAGGATCTTGAACTTCTTGAAGGTAGCAAATGTATCTGATTTCATTCTTAGGTAGTACACCCACACCATGTGTGAGTAATCATCAGTAAACGTGAGTATCTAGAGGCTGCCACTACATGATGGGGTCTGCATTGGACCACATAAGTCTGTATGAATCAGATCCAATATCCTTGAGCTCTTGGTTTATGATATTCTAGGAAACTTTTCTCTGCACTACTTCCCTTTAACACATGCCTCACATACATCATGTATGACCTTGAATCTAGGGAGTCCTTTCACCATCTGATTTGTTTGTATTTTTTGTAGATTTTGGAACCCAGAGTGTCCAAGTCTTCTGTGCCATAACTCAGATAAGTTTTCTTCACTTGATGGTCTAGCACTCTCTTCAACTACTTGCATTTGCAACCGATATGTGTTCCATACACGCTCTACTTCAGCAATTTTTTCTCTAACATTATTATGTATTATGCATTTGTTCCCTTTGAACACTATCTCATATCCATTTCTCGCCATTTGAGGTACACTTAGAAGATTTTTATCTATACCAGGAACTAGGAAAACATTTCTAATAACTCTTTTTCCCTTTTTTGTCATTACCTCAATGTTTCATTTTCCGGTAGTCATAGGAACTTGATATGTCTTGTCTATGTTGTGAGGAACCTCTCCTCTTTAGTCATATGGTTTGTAGCACCACTGTCAATTAACCATACTTCATCACCAGTTGTCTTCTCTACATTATGTGCTGCATTAAACCATCCATCATCTTCTTCTTGTTGTTGTGCTTGTGTTTGAACAGCTTGATTTCCTGAACTTTTACACGCTTTTGCAAAATGTCCAGGTTTCCCACATGTGAAACCAGTTTTTCTTGGTCTGAATTGTTTTGAGAAATGTTGATCTTCAGACCGCTGCCTGAAGTAACATTGATTCTCATAGTGGTTGTTCTTCTTACATATCTGACACCATCTTCCTTTTCCCAGGCCACCAGAACCTGACTGCTCTGATACCATGTTGAATTTTGTGCTTTCACTCTTTTACGGTGAAGAAAAAGATAGAGGCAACATTTGTTAGGTTAAAATCACTCTTCTTCTTATCCATACATTATCTTACATATTTATACTAATGTCTCATTTTAACCTACTTGCTTACTACTTCATTTCACTTATTACACAACCAAACATAACCCATAACACAAAACCATGTTATATTTACTTAACCATCACGTGCCTTCTTTTCTTCTCCCACTTCTATTCTATATTGCCACCTTTTCTTCTCCCACTTCTATTCTATATTGTTAACTCTCTTCTTCTTCCTTCTTGTCACGCACCAGTTCTACATCTTCTTCTTCTCATCTTTCTCATTCTTCTCTTTAACTTTCTTATTTATTTCTTGTGCAGGATTAAGCACATGATCAAAATCCAACAATTTCTACAATTAGTTTTAAATTCTACTAAGCATCTGCAAAAGTTCTATTAAAAGTTCAAATATACTGATTGTATTATTGAAAGATGACTAGGCTAAAGAGTTTGATAACTTTACATTACATAACCATCTTATTTTATGTCTTCCATTAATATTAAAATACATCATCCCATAATAATGTCTATGATGAGAAAATTAGCTTCAACAGTAACCCTTTGAAAATTTTTGTGGAAAACAACTATGAAACCTAATCTTAAACTACAAATTATCGATATTAAGCCCTAACGACCATGTAGGCTTCAAAAAATTTAAACCAAATGTTTCCACAAAATAATTTTTAGATATAAGAAAAAAAAAATCTCTGTGGAAAAGAAAAGAAAAGAAAAGCAAAAAAAAACTCTCTTTTTTAGGAAAATTAATTGTTTGATTCTGTGAGAATAAATTAATTATTTATTTTTGTAAGAGTCCACATTTTTCACACTTGGATTCATATTTTTCTTTCACCTTTTTTGGTTTTTAATCTTAAAACAAAAAAAATCCAACGGCACTAAATGGCTGAGAGAAATAAAACACTTGGTAAAAAAATATTACTCCAATTTGAATATGGAAATATTTTTTTTCATTGAGAATTTTGACTAAATACATTTATGAATATATATATATATATATATATATATATATATATATATATATATATATATAGGAAAAAAATACATGCATAGAAAACATTGTAGATTTAGAATACCATAAAAAGCTTTTTTCTAACTTGTTGACAGATCACACCTGTTAATAATCTGTGTGGTGAGATTATATATAAAACGTTATCACTTAAGGTTTTTTATTTAACACTATAAGCACAACGAAAAAATTAAAAAAAAAAAACAAAAATTGTTAATCTGAGTGGTATAGACGAAGAAGATAGAGGGAGGAAGAACGCTAATCCGTCTTGCTATGTGGCTTCAACGAGCTTTAAAGGCATGTGAGCACTGATTCAATTAAATGTAAAGGTAACACAAAACATTTAGTTTTGCAGAGTAATAACCAGCGACTTGGATCTTAATTGTCATCATACTTAAAGGCAGATACAACAAGAACACCTTTTACAAAACAAGTTTTCCAATCTCAGAATAGCTTGGCAATTCAAGTTCTTACAGAAGATAGTACCTTTGCCTGATTATTTTGATGTTTCTGGTTAGAGTAATTTTCCATTTGCAGCATTCTTTTGTTTTCTATACTCTAATTAGAAAATTAGGCAACAGTACTATCTACTATAAAAATTCGGCTTGCCATGCTATACTGAGACCGGAAGATTTGTTTTGTAAAAGGTGTTCCTATTGTATATGTCTCAAGTATGATGACAATAAAGTTAATAGTCGCTAGTTATTACTCTGCAAAACTATTTTGTTGTGTTACCTTTAGTTTTAACTGAATCAGTGCTCAAAGAGGCATTAAAGCTCGTTGGAGCCACATAGCGAGAAGGATTAGCGTTTTACATCCGTGTTTTTTAAATTTTTTTTAGTAGTTGATGAATTCCTCTTGCTATCTTTTTGTTCTACAGAGTGATCATCTAATACAGTTTTCTCTTTTTTCTTTTTGTTCCCTTCAATTCGTGACAATTCTTTTTTCTCTGTTACAGTCTTCAAGAGGATGTTGATCATCTTAGCTTTCGTCAAGCCCTTTTACCTTCCCTAATTCTGCTCTTGCCTCTGTGGACTTGGAGTTTTGGTGTTACTTAAAGTATTTTTCTATAACGAATGCATATATATTTTTATTTTGTTATGGTTTGAACTATTTTTGGCTATAATTTCATACAGAATTATAATTGTATACAATGTTAGCAATTCAGTCAAACATAGCAACGTACTTGCTACATTTTTAGTAAGAATTTATAACGATTTTTAAATCATTCGTTCGTACCAATTAAAGACTGACATTTAGTCACTCTATCGTCACAAATAGACTTACCATTCTGTTACCAGTTTGTCACAATATTGCTACAAAAAATCTGGTCACAATTATGTCACAACTGCTACTACATATATCTTCGTCACGTTTATGTCACTAATGGTGACAAAAATTGGCTACGACTTAAATCGTCACAATATTGTGACGAAACTACTACCATATTGTGACATAAAAAGTTAATCACAATATCGTCTTTGATATGTCACAAAATTGTGACAAATAATTTATGTCTCGAAATTTCGTCACAATAACTTCATTTTCTTCTAGTGATAGCTCCTACCATCCCCAAAGAAAAACGAGATTTACTTAAGCAGGAGCTTGAAGTTTTTCTCGGTGCAGGAGGTGGTGTTATGACTGATTTCATTGAACCGCCGCAAAGACTGAGTTCTTTGAAGATCATATCGATCCTTTTTCGAGGAGCTGGACGACGAGACCCGAGAGCTTTTTCCTCCGCAGGTCGCTCTCGTTTTTTTGGAGCGGATTTTTTTGATTTCGAGGTTGTTTTAGCAGGGGGTGTGTCATCCTCCTCTAACTTGATGACTTCTTTGCCTTCGGCTAAGAGGCAAGCTCGGGTTCGACACTCTGCTGTAGAATGTCCCTTTTTCTTGCGTTGGGCACAATATTTAGTAGGATCGAATTCCGCTTTTTCGGACGGTTTTAGGTTTTCAGCTGTGAAAGTTTGTCCGGCTTTGCGTGTGTCTTTTTTGATTGGACCCTTTGGGGCAGAAGGGTTTGCTGCTCCGCATACGAATTCGGATTCGAACTGGGCAGTTTCTTCTTCCAAGGTGGTGAATGAGGACTCGCGATGTAGTGCATCGTTAAGGGATACAAGTTCGTGAATGGTTAGTTCCTCTCGGAATCTAGGTCGGAACCATAATCCCTTTCTTAGCGCGGCTAAAGCGACGTCATCATTCGGGTTCGCAATCCTTGATTTGGTTACTTTAAACCTGTTGATGTACGATCGTAGGGTCTCAGTTGGACCCTGTATGACGTTAAACATGGCGGCCTTGGTGGTTTTCGTTCCCATAAACACCGAGTATTGTTTTAGGAAAGCTGTCATGAGCTGGGTGAAATTTTCTTTCGAATTCCCTTCCAGTCCAGCGAACCATTGTAGGGCTGGTCCTGTGAGATTTTGGCAAAGAGTCTGCAAAAAGCAGGTTATTTTTCTTCATCATTTAAGTGAGCTCGAGCTATTGCGAGCCGAAATGCTCTTATGTGAGCTTTTGGGTATGATATTCCAGAGAATTCTGTGAATTTTATCTTCCTGGTATCGCGTAGTCTAGCATTAGCTAACCTATCGGTGAAGCGGGTGCGGCTTGTCTCTTCGATGACACGGTCGATATCTGGTGCCGAACTAAATACCATGTGAACTCGAGAGTTTAGGTGTGTGAATTGCGCGTTGGCATGTTCGACGTATCTCTGTAAGAAATCGTTATCGATCCCGTGGGGGTCGATCGGAGTTGGTTAAAAAACCGGAGTTTGACGCTCGACATACGTCGGGTCACATACTGTGGTTGTACGAACGCATATAGTTGCGTTTCGTGTTCGAGCGGAGTTTGGCTGTTCGGGTTCAAGCTTGTTCCTGGAACGTGTTCGCGGGGTTGGGAGCTTGACGTGAATTCTGAGGCACCGAGCCATCTTACTCTGTTCTCGCCAACTAGAGGTGGGGGAGGTAAGTGTACGACGGCTTAGTTTTGGTTTCCCGTTATGCTCGAGATTGGTGTAGTCGAGCTAGAGGGAGCGGATGCTGTCACGGAGGTTGTTGCTGAAATAGTTCCAGCGTTCAACGGTGTGACCAATGTTCCCGATGTTTATGGTGGGGAGATCACATGTGTGAAGTCCAGACGTATTCGCGGAGGTGGACTTAAGAAGGTTCTCCTCCTGTCTGGATGCTGCATTCGAATCCCGGGCGCGGCGAGTTCGTCAAGGCGGACGTTAAGACGTCTTTCATGTTCGGCGAGTCACGCAGCGAGGATTGGCAATTTCATGATTCTGATTGGCTACCTCCTGATTTTGGGAGCGGCCAACCAAAACATTGAACATCGCTTGAAATTCCGCGAGCTCATGTGCATCGCGCCTTGGTGTGCTAGAGCTAAGCGGTGGCAAGACGACTGTTGGGCAGGATCTGCTCGCCATTGCCGGTGAGTCGTCGGGTCTAACCCAGACTCGATTCCCAGTCAACACGGTCAGATTCGCGAGAATAGAGCTCGTCCCTGTAACGGGGGTGTTCGAACTGACTGTTGTCGATATCGCCGGGGTCGAGGTCGAACTCAATCTGGCGGTCTCGGTCTGACCCTGAGGTTGTGTGTTCCCTCCCTTGTTCCCCGATAGACTGATATACTCATAAATTAGCATGTTTTAGCATCCTTTTTAGATAGCTTTGCATCCATATATGCATTCATTTGGTTACTTTTAGTCCAAATTGCATCCATATTAGAGTTTAGTGAGTTTTAGCCTAGGTTGTTGCATATTTGTACATATTGAGTATTTATTAGGTACTTTGGAGGCTTGGAGGACCTCCATGGAGAGTTGGGTGACAAGGAGGAAGAAGAGAAGGGAGCCAAACAAGAAGCATACAAGTTTTAGAAGTGTATCGACCTTGGTGTCGACCTACCAAGATCGATATGGCCCGGCAAGAAGAAAAGGAGCAGCGTATCTGACGTTTGTATCGACCTTAGTAGGTCGATACAAAGCCCACCCGGAGTTTTGGAAGGAGCGTATCGGGCATTTGTGTCGGACTGCTAAGCTCGACACGGTCCTTGAAGAAAAATTTTAGCAGCGTATCGAGCTGCATGTCGACCTAGCAAGCTCGATACGCTGCCCGATTTCAGCCTTAAACCAGGTCAATACCCGGTTTGTTCCGGATTGATCCTGTTCGTCCACTGTTCACTATAAATAGTAAATGACCTAAATGTTTTCTAAGTATCTTTTTATCTTTTGTTCTTTCTTAGAAAACCTTTCTCTTTGGTTTTTAAGTGATTTTGTAAGACATTTTTTTTGAGTTTATGCAATTTAGTACTTACTTTTCTTAATCTTTCTTATCTATCTCTCTAATCATGTTTATCTTCATCTCTTTCATAGGATTTGAGGGTCTAATCATGATTAGTGAGTAGTTTCCTTAAGATCTAGGGATGGGTTAGATTTAGGGTGTTTCAAGTGTTGATCTTGATGTCTATGATTAGATTCTTTCATTTTCCTCCTTGTTTAGTGTTCTAAATGTTAGTTTAGCCTTGATCAAGCCAAAACTAGGCCTTAGGGAATTTTCCACCCACAAGGTGTTTGTAGAAATTCCCCAACCAACTAAACAAGGGATTTACATTCCTACCTCATGTAAGTGATTGTCTAGGGTATTTATTGGTATTTTAGAACTGTTTCATAATGCTTGTTAGTTTCCTATTCACCAATGAGAGTTAGTTCTTGATTAGGATGGTTAATGAAGGGATTAGTTTCATGGAAGTGGATTAGTCTTACTTTTGAGTTCTAAGCCTAGGGATTAGTATATATTGTGATTGATTGAAATCAAAGATTGATTCTTGGAACACCTTAGATTGATAACCCCATCATTGGATTCATTTTAGTCATTTGATAATCTTTATTAGTAGTTAATTAGCTTTAACTTGGCTTTTTTAATCACTTAGGTTGTTAGTTAAACCTCAAGACTTTATTACTAGTTTAGATTAAGAAGTTTTATGCATTCCTATTGTCTTAACCATTTCCATATGGATTGATCCTCAAATACCTACAATGACATGAGTGGGTTTGAGTAATTGTTTAAGTACAAGGAAAAATCTACTTATCAATTTGGCGCCGTTGCCATTTGGATATTGGTTTAAGCATTAGGATTTTACTTCTTCTTGGGACTAAGTTTTATATTTTAGTTATTGCTCACTAATCTATCTTGATTGGTTTACTCTTTGTCTCTATAGGTGTATGAACTTGAGGTCTAGTGGACACAACAATCTAGTTGAGCGTCTAGACAACATCCACCGAGTAACAAGAGGAGCTTTTGTGAGAAGAAAAAGAGAACGCCTAGCTCATCTAAGGCGTTTGGGAATGGATATTCCACAAGGACAAGGTGGTAATGGAATACCACAAAGGAATCACGGGAATGAGGCTCAAGCTCCTGGAGTGCGTCAACACCCTCCACGCCAACCTAGGCACATTGGGGCTGGAGATGCTCCTAATAGTCATGCCAATCGCCAAGGTATCCTCCCTCCTCCAGTTGAGAACAACAACTTTGAGATAAATAGTGGACTGATCAACATGGTGCAACACAACAAATTCCATGGGTTAGTTTTGGAGGATCCTCTTGACCATTTGGATGAGTTTGATAGGATTTGTGATATGACCAAGATAAATGGCATATCCGAGGATGGTTTCAAATTGAGACTGTTTCCTTTCTCCCTAGGCGACAAAGCACATCAATGGGAGAAGACACTTCCATCACTTCATGGGACCAATGCAAGAAGGCTTTCCTTGCTAAGTTCTTCTCCAACGCAAGGACATCAAGGTTGAGAAATGAGCTATCTAGCTTCACCCAAAAGAACAATGAAAGCTTTTGTGAAGCATGGGAAAGGTTCAAGGGATACACTACACAATGCCCTCATCATGGCTTCTCCGAAGAGACCCTCTTGAGCACTCTCTACCGCGGTGTTCTCCCCAAGTTTAGGATGCTTCTAGACACAACAAGTAATGGGAACTTCTTGGGTAAAGATGTAGAAGAAGGTCTAGAGCTTGTGGAGAACTTGGCACAAAGTGATGGCAACTATGGTGAAGACTATGATAGATCTTCAAGAGATGGTGGTACTTATGAGGATCAAAGAAGGAAAGAGATGAAATCTCTTAATGAGAAAATGGATAAGTTGCTCCAAGCTTCACAAAAGCATGTTCACTTTGTGGGTGATTGTGATGAGAGTCAAGGGGTAAAACAAGATTTGGATGAGGATTGCCAATAAGAGGTCAACTATGTGAGTGGCCAAGGTTATCAACAAGGATACAACTACTATAGGAACAACAATCTTTCCTATAGGAATACAAATGTGCAGAACCCCCAAGATCAAGTATACCCTCAACAAGGACAAGGAGGTCAACAAAAACCCTTTGTCCCTTTCAAGCAACAACAAGGGTATGTCCGCAAGAACAATTACCAAGAGAACAATCAAGGTAACCAAGGGAATTTTCAGTGTAAGCAAGGTTCTCAACCGGGTTTTGCACAAGATTTGGATATGAGGAATGTCTTCCAACAAATTCTCTAAGGTCAAGCAAATAATGCTCTTGATTTGAGTAAGAAGATGGCTGAAATTCACAACAAGGTGGATTGCTCTTACAATGGCCTTAACTCCAAGTTTGACACTTTGAGCTCCAAGATAAAACAAATGGAGAACAACAAGGGCATTGCTTCCTCTTCCACACGGGCTCAAGCTTCTTTGCCCGGTAAACCCGAGCCAAACCTCAAGGACTATGTAATGCTATCTACTCTATTGATGAAGAAGAGTATCAGCGTGTGATAGACAAATTTGAACAATTATTTGAGAGTCCCAATGATGACTACATACTCAATGAGGACATTAAAGTTCAAGTGGGGGAGGAGGTCATTGAAAATGATCATTTGGTTGTTGCTAAACCAATGGGTAAAGAAGAACTTGATGAGGATGTGATCTCTACACAAGCAAGAGTTGTTGAGAAGGAAAGAGAAGTGGCTAAAAAGACTGAAGTTGAGGCTAATGATCTCTTTGTCTACAAGCCACCACTCCCTTTTCCTGAACCAGTGTTGACAAAGGCACAAAAGAAGCCACTCTCGAGCTTTAGAGGGAGTATGGAGAAAGTTGGTGCACCTTTACTTAAGGTGGAGAATTTGTCCCAAGTCAAGGGTCAAATAAGATTCATCAAGGACTTGCTTGCCAACATAGAGAAGGTTGAGTAGCTGATTGAAGGTCTAG
The DNA here is from genome assembly GCA_020283515.1 of Alliaria petiolata. NCBI lineage: Eukaryota > Viridiplantae > Streptophyta > Magnoliopsida > Brassicales > Brassicaceae > Alliaria > Alliaria petiolata. The sequence goes on along the minus strand of JAHZTW010000005.1, from coordinate 12,563,588 downwards.
ATCCACCAAGCACAACAAGGAAGGAGTCCAAGGTCATCACAAAGTTTGAAAATCCGGGAAAGTTTTTGATTTCTTGTTCTCTTGGGGACTTAAAGATTGATGAAGCCTTTTGTGACTCTAGCTCAAGTGTCAATGTGATGTCCCTTGAGATGTTCAAGAATCTTGGGATCACTACTATAAAGAAGTATTCATCACACATTACCATTGTTGATGATTCCTCAAGGCAACCACTAGGCCTTGTAGAAGACTATCCATTGAGAGTTGGTGAATGTCTAGTCCCAACTGACTTTATTGTCATGGACATGGTTCAAGCAGCAAGGCTGCCTCTTCTTCTAGGGACGCCCTTCCTCAACACAGCTGGTGCAAGCCTTGACTTCATCAACAAACGGGTGATTCTCAAGAATGTGGATGCAAAGGTCTTATATCCTATGAAACCTTCTGTTTTGAGCCTATGTGGAACCGTCACATGTGACACTATGGAGGCTGAAGAAGGACCACCGAAGGAGCAGCTGATGGGTCTCACTTATGTGGTGATGAGCGAGAATGAAGCCCTTGATCACAATGGGTATGATGGGCCAAGCTTTGATGGTGAGAGTCTTCTAGAAATGTTTGATGGACTCAAGATTGTGGAGCCAATAACTGAGCCACCAAGGAAGGCTAATAAGAATAAGAAGGTGCTGTAAGCTAGAGCAGGCACCATGTACATCGAGAAGGGAGGAGGAAAGCCAATTCCACTCCTTGTTCACCCCCATGCCTAAGGGTTTGAAAAGTCAAGCTTAGTGACTTTAAACAAGCGCACTTGAGAGGCACTCCCATGTCTATCTTTGTATATATTTGCACTTTTTAATTCAATAATGTGTTTTCTAGTGTTTGTGGATGACAGGTTTAGATTGAGGAGGTTGAGCCAAAAGGAAAAGCTTGCCAAGGAACTTTTTCCACTGTATCGAGCTATGTATCGACCTACCAAGGTCGATACAACTCTTACAAGGAATTTGGCGGAACCATATCGGGCTTTTTTATCGACCTACTAAGGTGGATACAGACGAGCTAGGGAAAGCTTGACCTCCGTATCGGGCGTTTGTAACGAGCTACTAAGCTCGATACAGTTTTAAAAGCTCCGTCTGCAAGCGTATCGAGCTATGTATCGACCTACATAGCTCGATATGTTCCCTTTCCAAGTAAGTCAACGGGGTTTAACCGGTTTAATCCACTCGAATTAAATCGGTTCTTTCCCCTTCTTCTTCCCCAAACACGAAAATAGCCCCATTCACACACACACTTGCGATTTTTGGCCCTCTCTCTCTCTATTTTCAAGCAATCTTAGTGATTTCAAGTGCCTCTTGCTAGATATATTGTGCTCTTATTTAATCTAAGTCAATATCGTTCATCCTCTCACTCGCTCACGAGGTAAACAATCCAAAAACCAAGTTTTTCATCATTTGCTCTAATGGTGGAAAAATTGGGGATTTTTGCTTTAGGATGTTCGAATTGATGGTTTGTGGCTTGGGCATTGTTTGATTATGGTTAGGGAGTAGATTTCGAGTGCTACACTAGGGTTTTCATGGTTAATTTTTGAAAATTTGACACTTAGGGTTCATGGTGTGAAATTTCAAATTACTCTCTTGAACCTTGTTAGATTTTGGGGCTTTCACTTGCATTAGTTTGCATTAACCATGCTTATGGATTGCCAATAAGTAGCACTCGAATTCGGACAACTTAAAAAATTTCTAAATTTTATATTTGCTAAAATTTTGCTAAGTGTTGGCTTTTGGGGGAAAATTCAAAAATTTGGCATTGATCTTCTTGGTTGCTTGCTGATTGGCATTGTTCGTTGTTAAAAAAAAGAATGAGTTGCTCACTCCCTCTACAAGTTTTGTTTCTCCTATAGGTACAATGGGAAGGACCAAGGGAGATCAAGCAACACAAGGAGCAAGCTCTCAAGCAAGAACATCAAAGAGCCAAGGGAAGAAGAAAGTGGTTGAGGACCGAGATGTTGGAAGTGAGGATGAACAGTTGGTGTTTGGGTCAAAGAAGAAGACCCCCACGAGAGCTTCGAAGGAGAAATCAAAGGCCACGCAAGAGGGGCCGAAAAAGAAGCTAACACCCGGGGAACTCCTCAAGGCATTCATGGGTATGCGGTTCAAGGTAACGAAGTACGCGCATGAGCAGACGCTTCGAGCCTTGGGGATCTTTGAGGATTTCCAAACTCTCTTCACCAACATGGGATTGGCCAAGTTCATCACCATGGCCCATCCCGCTTACATTCTCGCGACATGTGAGTTCCTATCTTTCCTCACAACGCACTTCTACTATGACGGGGAGGATTCACCACCGCAAGATGGTCATGGCTACATCAAGTTCAAGATCCATAGGACCATCTACACAATGTCCTTCCGCTAACTGGGTTTCCGAGAGGGTGAAAGGAGAACAAAAATGCTCACCATCGATGAGTGTGAGTTGAAAGGCTTGTGGGAGACAATCGCGGTTGGGAATTTTAAACCGGGAGGAAGCACGGGGACTATGATAAGGCATCCGGTGCATAGGTATGCACACAAAGCTCTTGCTCACACTTTCTATGCAAAAAGGAGGCCGGGAAAGTCACCAAGGAGGAGCTTGAGTTGTTAGATGTGGGTCTTGCCAAGTTCATCGGGTTTCACACAAGGGGAGGCACAAGAGTCCGAGGAGATAGGACGGGAGTTGGTATGGTTAGCATATTGGTTTGGCAGTTGCTTTCCTACCAAGATTGGGTTGTCTTGATGAAGGACAAAGATCCCGAGCTTAGCATTGGCGGGATCATAACACCGATCCTCGAAGCTTGTGGACATCGGCTAGGGACGGATGGTCTTGAGCCCGAGTGGATGGACGTCTTCTACCTTGGGAGGACCATGTTTCTCTCGGGAAGATGAGGCCACCGGCTCGCCTACAAGTTCGCGGTAGACACAAAGACCGAGGCCAAGATTTCCCTCCCGAACTCGCAAGCCATCTCTCTCCAAGACATCTCCCACATCGACTTTATGCCCCCATATGAGGACCTCTACAATCCCGCTGTCAATCCGCCTCTCCACTCCATTGCCAAGAGGGGGACATTTGACTTTGATCCAACCCAAGTCCTTGAAGAGGAAGAAGAAGTAGAAGCAGAGGACAAAGCTCCGAGCCCGGTCTACGGTAGCGAGAGATACTACTTCTCCTCTTGCATAGACCCAATGCCGAGCCCGGCATTGAGAGAAGCCCACGCACACATTGGTCTTCTCAAGAGGTGGAACAAGTACCAAGACCGGGCCATTAAGAAGCTTGGCGACACGGTTAAGGATTTGAAGAGGACAGTCAAAGGGCTAAAGACCATCGTCAAGGGAAGGTCCTCCACAAGGGCTAGAGAAGAGGGCACAAGCGTTGTAGCAGAGGAAGAAGCTGAGGATGAGAGCGAAATGGACCTCGATAGGCGCCATTCATTCCATGTGTGCCCAAGGGAAGGAGTCCGAGTAGACCCACCTCGCTCTTCCTCCCACGAAGCACGGCAGAGGAAGAGAAAGCCGAGCCGCTCACCAGCCCAATCCTCGAGCAACCAGTCGCTCTCTTTGGGATCCTCCTCCTCTTCACAGTTTTGAGGTACCTCCACCTTCCTTGTATATATGTCTTCTAGTTTGTATTATTTTGTCTTTATGTCTTGTTGATTGAGGTCTCCTCGAGACTTTTATTACACAAGGGGTTGTGTAATTTAAGTTTGGGGGAGAGGTTGAGAGATTTGACATTGTGTTTTGTGAGACTTATTTTTCTTTTATGATAATTTGAGTCTCATGCATACACTTAAGGCATAGAAAAAACCAAAAAAATTGAAAAAAATTGGAAATTTCAAAAAAAAAAAAAAGGAAGTCATTTAGATGTTGCATTTGCATTTTAGGATTGAGTCTAGATGCATTTCATATAGGGTTGCATTCATTTGCATTGGGAGCAATGATGAGCTAATCCTTGTAGAGTGCCAACTCATGTAATCAATTCAATGCCCTAGTTAGTAGTTCTTTGATGCATTTGAACAAGTCTTGAAAGTAAGGAAGAACCATGCTTGAACCACTTCACTTGTCACTAGATTTTGGTCGAAATAGGGTCTTGAAATTGATAGCCAACTCTACTCACTTGAACCAAAATTTGACATCCAAATATCATGCCTTGCATTGAAAGTGAATTCATGGATATTAGACATATTTGAGCTTTCTTACTCACTTTACCACCCTTTTGCTAGCTCAAGTAGTACTCCCACCTTACCTTACCTCCTTAAAAGCCAATGTTCTAGTGATATTGATTGTGAGGCCTTATTTTGATTAAACTTAGCATAAAGTGTTAGGTTTGAGACGACAAGTTTAGGCTCTCATGTAGATTCTAGTCTCACATATCGAGGCTAGCTTTAGGCTTAGGAATTGGGGTTTTGGGGCGCGGTATTAATTGGTGTTGAGGAATGGGTTGTATGCTTGCATTTTAGCATGATGAGTTGTGGAAAGAGATTAGAAAGAAAGGGAATGAAAGAGGCTTGGAAGGAGAATAAGGGAAGCATAGTTTGAAATGGTGGATCTTATGTTTGAAAAGAAAAAGTATAGCTCTAAGTGTTAAAAGGAATGAGGTAGCCTTAAGAAAAGAAAAAAAAAAAAAATCAAAAGCGGCTAAAGGGGCCAAAGAAAGAGAAAAGGGTTACCTAGGAATGAAAAGAAGAGCTAAGTTATGAAAAAAAAAAAGATCACACCATTCACTATGAGTTAAAGGTTGAAGAAGTCTCCCCTTAAGTGCTATAAGAAGAAGAAGTGGTTTGTGAGATTCATGGGTTTAGCAAGGCACAAAGAGCCTTGAGAGAAAAGGGTAGCTTTAGAGGGTTGAGTGAGCTTTAAAAAGAATGAATGAGAGGGGTTTAGGACCATTGATAGCATCATGGGTAGATGAGAGTCTAGTCTTGTATGCATCACTTGTCTTTTACCTTTAGCATTATGCATGAAGTTTAATCTTTTTTGAGTGAAACCCTTATGCGAATTGGAAGCCACATGAATTGAGATCATTTTCATATCAAAGCTTAGTCCCTTAGCCAAATGAATTTACTTGCATTGCATTGTCATGATCCACGGTTTGCAACTTAATGAATGTTAAAGAGTTGGCTTGATAGGAAGACTTATCTAGATTGAGGTCTTAGTGCATTTGATTGTTGAGATGGGCATGGCTAAATCTTTTGGAGTAAGATAAATTCAAATGCATCCTAGAATTAAGAACTAGGACATTGAGTTGATTATGTTTGTTGGCATTTTTGGATGATGAGCTCCCACCTTTAAACCTCTCTCTTAGATTTGTCATGTTTGTTTGCTTGAGGGCAAGCAAAAGGCAAGTTTGCAGGAGTTGATATACTCATAAATTAGCATGTTTTAGCATCCTTTTTAGATAGCTTTGCATCCATATATGCATTCATTTGGTTACTTTTAGTCCAAATTGCATCCATATTAGAGTTTAGTGAGTTTTAGCCTAGGTTGTTGCATATTTGTACATATTGAGTCTTTATTAGGTACTTTGGAGGCTTGTAGGACCTCCATGGAGAGTTGGGTGACAAGGTGGAAGAAGAGAAGGGAGCCATACAAGAAGCAGACAAGTTTTAGAAGTGTATCGACCTACCAAGGTCGATATGGCCTGTCAGGAAGAAAAGGAACAGCGTATCTGACATTTGTATCGACCTACTAAGGTCGAAACAAAGCCCACCCGGAGTTTTGGAAGGAGCGTATCGGGCATTTATGTCGGACTGCTAAGCTCGACACAGTCATTGAAGAAAACTTTTAGCAGCGTATCGAGGTGCATGTCGACCTAGCAAGCTCGATACGCTGCCCGATTTCAGCCTTAAACCGGGTCAATACCGGTTTGTTCCGGGTTGACCCGGTTCGTACACTGTTCACTATAAATAGTAAATGACCTAAATTTTCCTAAGTATCTTTTTATCTTTTGTTCTTGCTTAAAAAACCTTACTCTTTGGTTTCTAAGTGATTTTGTAAAACATTTTATTTGAGTTTATGCAATTTAGTACTTACCTTTCTTAATCTTTCTTATCTATATCTATAATCATGTTTATCTTCATCTCTTTCATAGGATTTGAGAGTCTAATCATGATTAGTGAGTAGTTTCCTTAGGATCTAGGGATGGGTTAGATTTAGGGTGTTTCATGTGTTGATCTTGATGTCTAGGATTAGATTCTTTTATTTCCCTCCTTGTTTAGTGTTCTAAATGTTAGTTTAGCCTTGATCAAAACAAAACTAGGCCTTAGGGAATTTTCCACCCACAAGGTGTTTGTAGAAATTCCCCAACCAGCTAAACAAGGGATTTACATTCCTAACTCATGGAAGTAATTGTGTAGGGTGTTTATTGGTATTTTAGAACTGTTTCATAATGTTTGTTAGTTTCCTATTCACTAATGAGAGTTAGTTCTTGATTAGGATGGTTAATGAAGGGATTAGTTCCATGGAAGGGGATTAGTCTTGCTTTTGACTTCTAAGCCTAGGAATTAGCATATATTGTGATTGATTGACATCAAAGATTGATTCTTGGAACACCTTATATTGATAACCCCATCCTTGGATTCGTTTTAGTCATTTGATAATCTTGATTAGTAGTTAATTAGCTTTAATTTGGCTTGTTTAATCACTCAGATTCTTAGTTAAACCTCAAGACTTTATTACTAGCTTAGATTAAGAAGTTTTATGTATTCCTATTGTCTTAACCATTTCCATATAGATTGATCCTCAAATACCTACAATGACATGAGTGGGTTTGAGTAATTGTTTAAGTACAAGGAAAATATACTTATCATAGACACTCGATGATTACGTGCTCGATGTCAACGGTGGACGATGTAGTGTTTGTGATTGGATTCATTTCGTTATACGAATCTTTAATCTGACTCTTAAGACAGAAAAAATCTATAATCTTCCCCACAGACGGCGCCAAATGTGAGATCTAAATCTCACACCTAGATTTTGTAGTGATTTAAGTAGAATAAAAGAGGGCTAGATCTTCTATGAGTGAAAGATGAAATGTAAGATTGATATAACGAACTTGACTTTGTATTGATAATCGAATAAGGGTTTACTGGTGATCTCGAAAGAGACGTGTTTTAGTGACAAGTGAAGAAGTCCCCTTTTCTAAGCGCCCTCCTCTTCTTTTATATCTGTTCTTTGATATACTCATAATTTAGCATGTTTTAGCACTCATTTAGGATAGTTTTTCATCCACTTATGCATTCATTTAGTCACTTTTAGTTCTATTTGCATGCATATTAAAGTTTAGTGAGTTTTAGCCAATGTTGTTGCATATTTGTACATATTGAGTCTTTATTAGGTGTTTTGGAGGCTTGGAGGACCATATGGAGTTTCATGGATGATCAAGAGTAGGAAGAGAAGCAGCCAAATGAGAAGCAAAAGTCTTTTAGAAGCATATCGAGCTACCAAGTTTTCTTACAACTGGAGGTGCAAAATGTATGGGTCCGGACGAAGGCTTTGCACTTAGATTCAGACTCTGAAGCTTTCTTCAAAGTTGTAGCGGATCCAGTGAGTTTTACACTGGCGTTGAAATCAAGTCATTCAGACCCCGGGTTAGAAAGTTACAGTGAATTTAATGCTTATCGAGCTGTGTATCGATACAGATCAAGCAGGATGTATATGGATGGCATATCGACCAAATACATCGAGGTACATAGCTCGATACAGATTCATGCAGGGTAAATATCGGGTTAGATGAAGGTTTTCCATTCCGATTCAGCCTCAGAGCTCTGCATGAAAGTTGTAGATAATTGAATCACCTTTCATGTGCAAGTGGTGTCATGTTATTACAGTCAGCGGTTAGGGAGATACAGAAGTTTTAGCAAGCACCTATCCATTAGCTCGAATTTCAACACCGACCTTTGAGCAAGAGTTGACCCGAAAGGTTACTGTTCACTATAAAAGCCCAAAGACCTAATTTTTGTGGCTAAGATTTTTTTTTCTTGTTCTTCCTTAAGAAAACTTTTCTTATGTTCTAAACACATTTTGTATGAGATTTGGAGAGTTTATGCAATTTACAATTTGTCTTTGTTAATCTTCCATCTTTCTATTCTCTAATCATGTCTATCAACTTTTTCTTCATGAGATTAGTAGGTTTAGCCATGATTAGTGAGTAGTTCTCTTAGGATCTAAGGATAGAGTAGATTAGGGTGATTCTAATGATGGTTCTTGATGTCTAGGGCTTAGATATTTCAATATCCTCTCTTGTTTAGTTATATTAATGTTAGATTAGCTTTGAGAAAAGTGATTTAGACCAAAGGGCATTTCCCACGCACAAGGTGTTTGATGAAATGCCCCAACCAACTAAATCAAGATATTTACATGCTTAGCCTATGAAAGTAGATGTCTAAGTTGTTTATTGGTTATATGAAGCTTGTGTTTATTGCTTGATGATTATCTTTTTACTAATGATGATTAGATTTCGAATTGATAATTAGCAAAGGGATTAGTGCCATGAGAGTGGATTAGTTTTAACTAGTGCTTCTTACCTAAGGATTAGTATTGAAATTTATTCTTTGGACATCTTGAATCAGATTTAGAGTCACCCAAAGTCAATAACCCTATTCTTGGATTCCCTTTTTATCATTTGATCATCTTGTTTAGTTATTTGTTTTGTTCTTGCTTTTATCTTTGAATGCTACTTGTTTGATCATTTAGGTTGGTAGAAAAACAACAATCTATCTATATTTGCTTAGCTTAAAAAGTTCTATGTATTTCTAGTGTCATCTACATCACCAAATGGATTGATACCTCAACTACTACAATGACATGAGTGGTGTTGAGTATTGAAAGTAATACTAAAAATACTATTTATCAATTGGCGCCGTTGCCCTTTGGTGATTATTTAGATGCATTAGAATTTTAGTTCTTGTTGAGACTAAGCTTTCTTTTTTACTTTGGTTACTAACTTCTTCCACTTTGGTTTGATCTCTCTCTATAGGTGCATGAAATTGAGGTCTAAGGAAGAGACAATCTTGTTGAGGCATTAGACAACATTCACCACTTTGATAGAGGAGTTAGAGCAAGAGGAGAAAGAGAAAGGTTGGGTATGGAAAACCCACAAGATCATGGTGTAATGGACCACCACATTATGTTCAACAAGAGCCAAGAGCACATGCTAAAGGAGGCCAAGGAAATGGCGCTCATGCTAGAATTCCTCAACATCAACCAAGGCTTATTGGGGCTGGAGATGCACCAAATACTTATGAAAATCGCCATGGTATCATCCCTCCACCATTTGAGAATAACAATTTTGAGATCAAATTTGGGCTTATCTCAATGGTGCAAGGAAACAAGTTTCATGGGTTGCCTATAGAAGACCCTTTGGATCACTTGGATGAGTTTGATAGGATTTGTACCTTGACAAAGATCAATGGTCTAAGTGAAGATGGGCTCAAGGTAAGGTTATTTCCATTTTATCTAGGAGACAAAGCTCATTTATGGGAGAAAAACCTTCCTCAAGGGTCCATCACTTCTTGGGACCAATGCAAGAAAGCTTTTCTTGCCAAATTCTTCTCTAACACAAGGACTGCTAGGTTGAGGAATGAGATTTCAAGATTCACTCAAAGGAACAATGAGAGCTTTTGTGAAACTTGAGAGAGATTTAAGGGCTACACCAAGCAATGTCCTCACCATGGGTTTTCTAGTGAGTCACTACTAAGCACACTATATAGAGGAGTCCTCCCCAAGATTAGAATGCTCCTTGATACAGGTAACAATGGTAATTTCTTGGACAAATATGTGGATGAAGGCTTAGAGCTTGTTGAGAACCTAGCTCAAAGTGATGGAAACTATGGAGATGAATATGATAGGTCTTCAAGAGGAAATGGAGAGTATGAAGAGAGTAGAAGAAAGGAAATGAAAGCTCTAAATGAAAAGTTAGACAAGCTCCTTCAAGTGTCCCAAAAGCCAATCAACTTTGTTGGTGACTCAAATGGTTTTGGTACACAACAAGAACAAGGTAGAAACTATATGCCCCAAGACTTGGACATGAGACAAATGATACAACAAATCTTAAAAGGACAAGCTAGTGGTGCAATGGATATAAGAAAGAATATGGCTGAAATACACAATAAGGTTGATTGCTACAACAATGACGTCCATTCAAAGATTGAGTCATTGAACCAAAAGATCAAGCAATTAGAGCACAAAGGAGCTTCCTCTTCATCACCCAACCCTCAAGCAAATGGTATGGCTCATGCAAACACAAATGCGTATTGCAATGCTATATACTCAAGTGAGGAACATTCCAATGATGAGAATGTGGCTACTATCAAAGAGCTTGAGCAACTACTCTATGGTGAAAGAGAGCTTCCATCAAGAGAGCTTCCATCAAGTCTCAATGTGGACATTGAGAAACAAGGTGGGGAGGTGGTCCATTCAAGATAATGTGATTGTTGCTAAAGAAAAGGGTAAAGGAGTGCTTAAAGAGTCATTGACTCCTACACAAGTGAGGGATGAGAAGCCTCTTAAGAAAATGGTTAAGGAGAGAGACATGGTGACGCCTTTGCCTGAAAAAAAGAAGTTCCTTACATTGAACCTCCTCCATATAAGCCACCACTTCCATATCCTAGACATATCCTCACCAAGGCTCAAAAGAGAGTGCTTTCAAGCTTCAAGGGAACACATGGACAAGATTGGTGTACCATTGCCTAATGTGGATAACTTGCATCAAGTCAAAGAACACCTAGGGTTCATCAAGAACATACTTGCAAACAAAGAAAAGGTGGATGAGCTTATGGAAATCTTTGATCCACCAAGCACAACAAAGGATGAGCCTAAGTCTATCCCCAAGCTTGGAAATCCCGGTAAATTTTCGTTTTCTTGCTCTCTTGGGGATTTGAAGATAGATGATGCCTTGTGTGATTCTGGAGCAAGTGTGAATGTTATGTCCCTTGAGATTTTTAAGAGTATAGGGATCAAGAGCATGAAGAAGCATTCATCACCAATAACTTTTGGAGATGCTTCTTCAAGGCAACCACTTGATCTTGTTGAAGATTATCCTTTAAAGATTAGAGATTGTCTTGTCCCAACCGATTTCGTAATTATGGAGATGGTCAAGACCAACAAGCTTCCTCTTCTTCTTGGGACGCCATTCCTCAATACCACTGGTGCAAGTATAGACTTCACAAACAAGAGAGTAGTGCTCAAGAATGTGAATGACAAAGTTTTCTATCCCATCAAGCCTTCTTCAATTGGAGTTTGTGGTACACTCACTTGTGAGAAGGTGAAAATTAACCAAGGGCCAAGGGATTGGAAAGGTCAACAAATGGAGGTCAAAAGTATGGTGGAACATATAGTTGAGCCACCAAAGAGGGCAAGAAAGAGGTCTAAGAAGAAGAAGGTGCTACAAGATGGAGTAAGCACCATGATCATCAAGAAAAGAGAAAGAACTTCACTTCCAGTCCATGACCTTCCCATTGCATAAAAGGGTTTGAAAAGTCAAGTTAAGTGACGTTAAACAAGCGCTCTTGGGAGGCATTTCCATGTTTATCCTTATATATATTCTTGTCTTTTTATTTCAGTAATGTGTTTTTGAGTATTTATGATCAAAGAGGTTGAGCCCAAGAGCAAAGAGCTTGCAAGAGATTGTTAGCAGCGTGTCGAGCTGTGTATAAGCTCGATACAGGAAAAACTCGAAGATGCGTATCGGGTGTTTGTATCGAGCTATATAGCTCGATACTGTTTTTAATAGCTCGATACAGTTTTTAAGGAAACGTCTGAAGGTGTATCGAGCTTCATGTCAAGCTATGTAGCTCGACACGACTCCACTTTGCTCCTCCTCCTCCTCTTCACAGTTTTGAGGTACCTCCACCTCCCTTGTATATATATCTTTTAGCTTTTTCATTTTGTTTTTATGTCATGTTGATTAAGATCTCTTCTAGACTTTTATTACACAAGGGACTGTGTAATTTAAGTTTGGGGGAGAGGTTGAGAGATTTGACATTGTATTTTGTGAGTCTTATTTTTCTTTCATGCATTTTGAGTCTCATGCATTTCATATATGGCATAGAAAAAAACCAAAAATTTTGAAAATTTCCAAAAAAAAAAGTCATTTAGATGTTGCATTTCATTTAATCAATTCAATGCCCTAGTTAGTAGTTCTTTGATGCATTTGAACAATCTCTTGCAAGTCATTTAGATGTTGCATTGCATTTAATCAATTCAATGTCCTAGTTAGTAGTTATTTGATGCATTTGAACAAGTCTTGAAAGTAAGGAAGAACCATGCTTAGATCACCTCACTTGTCACCTAGAACTTGGTCGAAATAGGGTCTTGAATTTGATAACCAACTCTACTCACTTAAATCGAATTTTGACATTTAATTATCATGCCTTGCAATGAAAGTGAATTCATGGATATTAAACATACTTGAGCTTTCTTATTCTCTTTGCCACTCTCTTGCTAGCTCAAGTAGTACCCCCACCTTACCTTACCTTCTTAAAAGCCAAATGTTCTAGTGATATTGATTGTGAGGCCTTATTTTGATTAAACTTAGCATAAAGTGATAGGTTTGAGACGACAAGTTTAGGCTCTCATGTAGATTCTAGCTCTTACATTTTGGGGCTAGTCATAGGCTTAGGATTTGGGGTTTGGGGCATGATATTGCTTGGCGTTTTGGAAAGGGATTTTATGCTTGCATTTTAGCATGTTGAGTTGTGGAAAGGAGTAGAAAGAAAGGGGTGATCAAAGGCTTGAAAGGAAATAAGGGAAGCATAGTTTGAAATGGTGGATCTTGTGTGATTAAATGTATAGCTCTAAGTTTGAAAAGTTATAGGTAGCCTTAAGAAAAGAAAAAAAGAAAAATCAAAAGAGCCAAAAGGCCAAAGAAAAGAAAGGCTGCCCAGAAATAAAAGTTGAGCTAAGTTTGTAAAAGATCACATCATTCGCTATGAGATAAAGGTTGAAGAAGATTCCCCTTAGAGCTTTAAGAGAAGTAGAAATTCAAGGGTTTAGCAAGGCACAAAGAGCCTTGGAAGAAAGGGGTAGTTTTAGAGGGTTGAGTGAGCTTGAAAAGAATAAATGAGAGGGGTTTATGACCATTGATAGCATTATGGGTAGATGAGAGTCTAGTCTTGTATGCATCACTTGTCTTTTACCTTTAGCATTATGCATGAAGTTCAATCCTATTTGAGTGAAAACCCTTGCACGAATTGGAAGCCACATGAATTGAGATCATTCTTATCTCAAAGCATAGTCCCTTAGCCAAATGAATTCACTTGCATTGCATTGTCATGATTCATGGTTTGCAATTTAATGAATGTTAAAGAGTTGGTTTGATAGGGAAACTTATCTAGATTGAGTTCTTTGTGCATTTGATTGTTGTGATGAGCGTGACTAACTCTTTTGGAGTAGGATGAATTCAAGTGCATCTTAGAATTAAGAACTAGGATATTGAGTTGATTATGTTTGTTGGCATTCTTGGATATTGAGCTCCCACTTTCAAACCTCTCTCTTAGATTTGTCATGTTTGTTTGCTTGAGGGCAAGCAAAAGGCAAGTTTTGGGGAGTTGATATACTCATAATTTAGCATGTTTTAGCACTCATTTAGGATAGTTCTGCATCCACTTATGCATTCATTTAGTCATTTTTAGTTCCATTTGCATGCATGTTAAAGTTTAGTGAGTTTTAGCCAAGGTTGTTGCATATTTGTACATATTGAGTCTTTATTAGGTGTTTTGGAGGCTTGGAGTACCATATGGAGTTTCATGGATGATCAAGAGTAGGAATAGAAGCAGCCAAATGAGATGCAAAAGTCTTTTAGAAACATATCGAGCTACCAAGCTTTCTTACAACTCGAGGTGCGAAATGTATGGGTCCGGACGAAGGCTTTGCACTTAGATTCAGACTCTGAAGCCTTCTTCAAAGTTGTAGAGGATCCAGTGAGATTTCAAATGGCATTGGAATCAAGTCATTCAGACCCCGGGTTAGAAAGTTACAGTGATTTTAATGCATATCGAGCTGTGTATCGAGGTACATAGCTCGATACAGATCCATGCAGGGTAAAGATCAGGCCAGATGAAGGCTTTCCATTCCGATTCAGCCTCAGAGCTCTTCATGAAAGTTGTAGATAATTGAATCAGCTTTCATGTGGAATTACGGTCAGCGGTTAGGCAGATACAGAGGTTTTAGCAAGCACCTATCCATTAGCTCGAATTTCAACACCGACCTTTGAGCAAGAGTTGACCCGAAAGGTTACTGTTCACTATAAAAGCCCAAAGACCTAGTTTTTGTGGCTAAGGTTTTTTTTTCTTGTTCTTCCTTAAGCAAAACTTTTCTTATGTTCTAAACACATTTTGTATGAGATTTGGAGAGTTTATGCAATTTGGAATTTGTCTTTGTTAATCTTCCATCTTTCTATTCTCTAATCATGTTTATCAACTTTTTCTTCATGGGATTAGTAGGTTTAGCCATGATTAGTGAGTAGTTCTCTTAGGATCTAAGGATAGGGTAGATTAGGGTGATTCTAATGATGGTTCTTGATGTCTAGGGCTTAGATCTTTCAATATCCTTTCTTGTTTAGTGATATTAATGCTAGATTAGCTTTGAGAAAAGTGATTTAAACCAAAAGGCATTTCCCACCAGCAAGGTGTTTGATGAAATGCCCCAACCAACTAAATCAAGAGATTTACATGCTTAGCCTATGAAAGTAGATGTCTAAGGTGTTTATTGGTTATATGAAGCTTGTGTTTATTGCTTGATGATTATATTTTCACTAATGATGATTATATTTCGAATTGATAATTAGCAAAGGAATTAGTGTCATGAGAGTGGATTAGTCTTAATTAGTGCTTCTTACCTAAGGAATAGTATTGAAATTGATTGTTTGGACATCTTGAATCAGATTTAGAGTCACCCAAAGTCAATAACCCTATTCTTGGATTCGCTTTTTATCATTTGATCATCTTGTTTAGTTATTTGTTTTGTTCTTGCTTTTATCTTTGAATGCTACTTGTTTGATCATTTAGGTTGGTAGAAAAACAACAATATATCTATATTTGCTTAGTTTAAAAAGTTATATGCATTTTTAGTGTCATCTACATCACCAAATGGATTGATAACTCAACTACTACAATGACATGAGTGGTGTTGAGTATTGAAAGTAATACTAAAAATACTACTTATCATTCTTCAACTCCAGCTCCCTGTGTATCTCGGTGTATTTTGACCGAACTAACCACCCGAAGATCTCAGGCTTTGTAGGTCTTCTAGAGATCGTGTAACTGCTTTGTCTGATTCCCTGGTTAGCGCGCAGGTTTCTGGTCGAGGTAGACATAAGTCGGGCTATGCGGGGCTGATGATACGTTTCTCAAAGTAGACGGGCTTCAGTACTTGGGTCCTTGATACTTTGCTTAGTGGGCTTTTAGAGATGGGCCGGATTTGTGCTAAATCAAACACCAATAGTCCCAGAGAGGATAATTGTTTTGTAAATGATTTATTAAGAGACTGTGATCAAGCTCTTTATGAAGGATGTCAGTCTTTTAGCAAGTTATCATTCATGCTTAAGTTGTATCACATCAAGTGTATATCTATGAGAAGCAACAAAAGAACGTCCATGATAATTGACCTCTTGAAAGAAGCATTTGAGCATGCAAAGCTCCCAGATTTGTTCAACGCAATATAAAGAAGATTATTCGTAAGCTAGGATGTACATATGAGACCATTCATGTCTATCCTAATGATTGCATGTTGTATTGGGAAGATGATGCATCTAGACACACATGTAAAGTTTGTGAAAGTTCAAGATGAAAGACATCTACGTCAGTTCATGATACATCTATGGAGGTTAATAAAAAGAAGAAGAAAAGGAAGCAACAAGCTGTTAAAATTCTTAGATATTTTCCTCTTAAACCACGGTTGCAGTGTTTCTTTATGTTATCCAAAACTGTTATATGAGGTGGCATGACAGTTCTGAGAATAAAGATGGTAGGCTTAGGCATCCTAGAGATGGAATGGCTTGGAAAATATTTAATCAACAATTTCCAGAGTTTGCATCAGACCCAAGGAATGTCAGGCTAGGATTTGCAACTGATGGCTTTAATCCGTTTGGTTCTTTGAGCACAAACTATAGTGTATGGCATGTGCTTTTATGCCCTTATAACCTTCCTCCTTGGATGTAAATTAAGCAAACATCAACGATCCTTTCAATGATAATCCCTGGGAAACACATGCCGGGTAATGATATATATCTACCTACAGCCTCTTATCTAAGAACTAAGAGAGTTATGGTATGATGGAGTACCAACCTTTGATGCCTCTTTAAAAGAGACATTTTCTATGCGTGCGGTTTTGCTATGGATTATTAGTGATTTTCCAGGTGTCGGAAATTTATCTGGGTGGAACAACTACACAGGATTAGCTTCTCCTTCTTGTAATTTTGATGCTACAGAGCTCTGTCTACGGCATGGGAAGAAAAACTGTTACATGGGACAATAGGCGTTTTTTTCCTGAAAATCATAGTTTTCGAAAAGATAAGCAGCATTTTGATGGTTTTATTGAAACAAGGGCTTCACCTATCACACCATCAGGAAGTGTTATTCTCCAACAAATTGAAAATGTTGATGTTACTTTTGGGAAGAAGATTGATTCTGTTGGAAAGAAGAGGCGCCGAATAGAAACTGGAAATAATTAGTGGAGAAAGAGTAGTATATTTTTTGAATTAACTTATTGAAAACATCTTCTCTTGCGACACAATCTCGATGTGATGCACATAGAGAAAAATGTATTTGATAATCTCCATTTTACATTATTGGATAACAAAGGCAATTGTCAAAAGACAATCTTAGCGCCATAAAAGATTTGCAAGAGTTTGGTATACGTAAGGAGTTGTGGTCTGATGAAAATGGTAGATATCTTCCGGCTTGTTTTACAATGACTAGCGCATGAGAAAAATATATTTCTTAATATCTTGAAGAATGTAAAACTCCCAGATGGATATTATTCAAATATTTCCAGGTGTGTTGATATGAATCAAAGAAAACTGGTAGGTACAAAGAGTCATGATTGCCACATCTTAATGTGTCAATTGTTGTCTATCGCTTTACGTAATGTTTTACAACGAGAGGTCATAACCTCCATATGATAATATGGAGGTTATGACTCTGAAATTTACTTGCTTTATATTTCTTGATGGTTATGACTGAAATTTATCTTAACACTCTTTTTACTACTTTTGTAGGTATAGATATGTCTGGAGTTGAAGATATCATAGCCCCACCTCCTCTTGGACCAGAATTACCAAGTGGAAAATGGAGAGTTCGTTTCATAGGTTTGTAAACTTCTAATTTGTCTCATGAGTTTTTTGTGATTGGTCTCGGATGGTGATGTTTCTTGTGTTTTAGATGGTGATGGAAGAATTTCAGAGGAACGGATTTCTGGAAAAGAAGTGTTGAGCATGCTAAACCGACGGGTTATGGTTGATTTCAATAGAAAAGGACAGGCTATCAAGGGTTATGGAGGTTTATTTGGTTCATGGCTAGGTACACTAAGTAATGATCTTAATCTACTACCTATAAATTATACCGATTGGAGGAAATTTTCCAATTACAGGAAAAGAGATGGCTTCGAAAGTAATTCAGGTAATACGTTCTAATCATTCAGTACCAGTTTGAAACTGTTTCAATTTGTTAACTGTTTACTATTTCCATTATCATACAGAAAAAATTCTGGTTTGATTACCCAATAAAGAGGAAGAAATATGTTATATCTACTCTAGGATGTAGATGTAGATACTTGAAACAATGTCTTTGGAAGGCTCATAGACGAAACACTATACAAGAAGCATTTGAAGCACGATCGGGTCTGGTTCGAGAAGATCAATGGAAAGAGTTTGTGGAAATACAGTTCACTGATAAGGTTAAAACTTCCACAACTGAAGTCTATATATGTTTGTACTACTTTCTTATATTTTGTTTTTTGTCAACGTACTACTTTCTTATATATTACATGTAAATAACTATGTAACATTATAGAAAATGAGAGAGCGTAAAATTAAAAGTCAAAGCAAACATAAGATACCACATGCACTTAGAAAAAAAGAGTTTAGCAAGAAAGGCTCATGAGATGGTAAGATAAGTTATAACTTACAAAATTTATCAATAGTTTAGAGTGAATTAGTACTTATGGTTTTCTTTATCCTGCTGAATTATTTGCATCCATTTATTTCTTAGAAAGAGGAGACAGGCATAGAACCAAATCGAGGTGAACTTGTTATTTCATCACGTACTAGATCAGATGGAAATTTTGTTTGTGACGAAGCAAGAATCTATGTGGTAAGTTTTATGTCTCTTTTAGAAATGTTCTGTTGTCATTTTCTCTTTGAGATCTATGTTTAGTGATCATTTGTAGGATAAACTGAAACAAGTAATGACTGAGAATATTCAAAGTGAAGCACATGATGCATTTGAACTACTGTTTGGTCCTGAGCATCCGAGGCGAGTTCGATGTGGAGGACGTGGTCCGACACCATCCAAGTATTTCTCGTATTTGAATTTCACTTTGTCTAGTGCTGAAATGATATATGAAGTCCCGCATGAACGGATTCGAAGATCAACTAGACGTTGTGGCTAGTGCTCTTTATGCTCTTATTGAATCAAGAAAGCAAGAGTATTTCCAAGTAATTTCTTTTTGATCTTTGAGTAATTTCCAAGTTAACATTTCTTGTTAGTAACACAAAATGAATTTTGTACAGGTGAGTGCAAGAGATGATAACACAAAGCTTAAGACAAATATTCATCAATCATCTAGAATCAACAGTGACCAGGTCACAAAAAATACTTTGATTTGTATAATACTTTGATACGTATCTTCTGCGTAGTACTTAAACTTTGTAATTGATCTACAATTTCAGGAAAGTGGAATTTCAAAGACTGGAATTTGAGTTAATTTGGATTTCACTTGAAACTGGTATTTTCCACTTTTCTTTGTTGTAATGGATAAATGATCAAAAGACGTAGATTTGATTTTTGTGGACTAAAGAGGGTTACTCTGTCTTGGTTAGGAGTATTATGGATAGATGTCTCGACCATGTTCCAGTGTTTTTGTCTGCTGGTTATGGATAGAGTATTATGTTTCTGTTTACAATCTTTATGCTATGTTTTTGGTTGCTGATTATGGATAGTTGGTTGCTTATAATGGATAGACGATGACTCGACCAGCTATGCATTTTGATTTACGGTTCTGTTTACAATCTATATTCTGTTTTTTGTTGCTCATTATTAACATATGCATCATATAGTTTTAAACTGATTTCTGTGTTTTAAACTGACTTTACGAAAGCATATAGTTTGTTTTATATATGAAACATATAGTTTTAAACTTCTTCGATTGTCTTGCTGTGTTTTTATTTTCTGGTTGCTGATTTCAGGTTTTCTGTTCGGAAGAAGATGTAGATAGTAAACAGAAATATTGGTTTATGTATATGACAACTATTTGTTGACTCTTATTATATAAAATTTGATTAATACATCGTGGATTTCAATTTGTTTTTAATTACAGTTGTATTTGATGTAAAAAAAAAAATTATCGAAGAAAAAAGAAATTGATGTTAAAGTTCGCGTCTTTCTTTTAAGTGACGTTAAATTTGATTTATGTTAAAATTAAAATTAGCGTTAAAATTAGCGCATTTTTTGAAGTGACGTTAAAGTTAGCGTGTTTTTTTAGGTAACGTTAATAAAGTTAATGTTGGCCAATGTTACGTTACTTTCCTAAATGACTCTAAGTTGTTGAAGTCGTTTTATAAATGACGCAAAACCTAATAAAAAGTTGCGTTAAAACCATTTTATGTAGTGGTTTAACAAAAGATGAAGGCTTGGGATAGTATTTCTTTTAAGTTGTTTGATAGACTAAGTAAAAATCTAAAACATGTGGATGCATACTTTTAGTATCTGAGAATAGCTTGAACTTCCAAAAGTAAAAGTCTAAAGCACGTTTAATTCTTCTAACTTCCATTAGAGGAGATTAAGATTTTGTGTGAAAGTCGGCGATAAAATAAATGTGTTACGCTATGAATGATAATTGTATTTTACCACTTATATTTGTTAGTATCATGCATGATTTTCTTGACCAAACTAAGATTTACTACATGTCTTTTACGTTGATTTGCTAGCGGAATACGTTTTATGTAAATTTTCTGAATACTAAAGAGCATATGCAAATGCTGAGCTTCACTTAATAGGAGTTTTTAAAAATATATATCAATTCAGCTTATACAAAATGCAGTAATATAGTTTTTAGCAACAAAAAAAAAAAAATGCAATAATATAGTCTGCATTTGTACAATCTGACTCTCAAGCTGTTGCTTTGCAATCCAGTAGGGTTTTAGACGTGTTGTGTTATATATATATTTGATATCGGATACAGCTGAGTGTATCACAGATGTCATAAGTTAGTTTACTGAACTTCTTTAAAGAGAGATATAAGAACATAGACCAGTATAGTTGACTGTAACAAATATGAAGCAGAAATGTTGACTTTCTCTAAGTGTTTGCCTAATTAATTTGTTACTGAAATTAAGACTTAAAGAAGGATCTTTGGGATCAAATAACTATCTTACAAAAGATTCACTAAGCGGAGGATTCAAATTATATATGTTACCCTGAGTGACTTTCCCACTCGACAATTGATCTTAGATTAAGGAAAGTTATATAATGATAAGTTTCCATCTTATGAAATTGTTTAGGTTTTGTGTTGCAGCAGCGTAATAGATGGAAACAGAGTAATTGCTATCGAGCGCTCGATTGAATACTCTGACGTCTCTGTTCGCAAACTCGAGAGATAAGGAACTTTGAGTCGATTTGTTTAGAGAAGAAAAGTCTCTTACTTTATTATTCAAAAACCGAAGTACAATGAAGCTGAAGCTAGAATATTTATACTATCATATGAAAGTTAAAAACCCTAAGAACAAGTCGGTGAATTAAGAGCCAAGAAAAGGAAATAATAAAGCAACGTAAAGCCCAATATAAAGTAAAACCCAAAAACTAATACGTATGCTTCAGCTTCTAAGGATGTGCTACATCAGGTCTCCCGAGGTACAGAAAAATTCGTCCTCGAATTTTCAGTAACATCTGCGTCTACGAAAGGAACCAAGTGCTTCACGTTAAAGACATCAGCTGTGTTCATGTGAGGTGGAAGACGAAGACGATAAGTATTGTTATTGATCTTTTCCACGATCTCCACTGGTCCAATCTTGCGCGCCTTGAGCTTGTTGTAAGTACCATTGGGAAAACGATCTTTGGTTAAAACTGCCCAGACCTGGTCTCCAACCTGAAAATTCACCTCACGACGATGAGCATCCACATCAGCCTTGTATTTAGCTGTTGCTTGTTCGAGGTTGTCATGTACTTGTTTATGTAATGCCACAAACTCCTCTATCATGTCACAAGCACGTCCATGAAAAAGTGATCTATCTGGTGCAATGGTTAAGTCTAACGGACCACGCAGAACAGTACCATACACGATCCTAAACGGACTGAAACCTGTCCTGCGATTAACATCATAGTTGTGTGCAAATTCCGCTTGACACAACACAGAATCCCACGCCTTAATGTTGTCTCCCACTAAACAACGCAATAAATCACCAAGCGCTCTGTTAGTAACTTCCGTCTGACCATCCATCTGAGGATGATATGTCGAACTCATATCTAGACTTGTGCGTAGTAACTTCCAAAGCGAGCGCCAAAAGTGACTTAGAAAGCGCGAATCGCGATCGGATACAATTGATTGTGGCAAGCCGTGTAGCTTGTAAATCTCGCGAAAGAAAAGAGACGCGACCTGCATTGCATCTGTCATTTTCTTACACGGCACGAAGTGAGCCATTTTGGAGAAACGATCCACGATGACGACAATAAAATCATGTCCCCGTTGAGTGCGAGGCAAGCCTAAAACAAAATCCATGCTGATGTATGTCCATGGCTGAGTCGGAATTGGAAGTGGTAAATAGAGACCGGCGTTGGTAGCATGGCCCTTTGCTGCTTGACAAATCCCACAACGTAACACAAAGCGTTCAACATCGCGACGAAGAGAAGGCCAAAAATAAGACGTCGTGACCAACTTCAGTGTGCGATCCCTCCCTACATGTCCTTCACCATGGAACTCTTTGATGATTTCGAGTCTTAGACTACACTCGGGGATGCATAAGTGAACACCACGAAAGAGAAAACCCTCAAGCACAAAGTATTATGTCCTACACCAGCCACTGCGTCGGACCACACACGTCCAAAAAACACATCAGAAACATATAAATCGGGTAAAGTGGCGAAGCCGGGAACCGATACATGCAATGTCGACAAGAGAGAATGGCGACGACTAAGTGCATCAGCGACTTTGTTGAGGATGCCAGCTTTGTGTTTGATCACGAACGTGAATTGTTGTAAGTTTGCAAACCATGATGCATGTCGAGCGGAGACTTTTTCTTGGGAACCCAAATTCTTTAAGGCGTCATGATCGGTGAACGAGACAAATTCTCGGTGAAAAAGATAATGGTGCCAGTGCTTAATAAGCCTGAACCACTGCGTACAACTCCACATCGTATGTACTGTATCGCACACGAGACCCTGCAATCTTCTCACTAAAGAAAGCGACAGACTTGCCTTGTTGGCTGCGAACCGCGCCAATTCCAGATTTAGAGGCATCAGAATGTAGTTCAAATGGGACCGCAAAGTTAGGCAGTGATAAGCCCGGAGTTGTAGTGAGCTTATGCTTGATCGTTTGAAAGGCAATCTCAGCTTCGTCCGACCACTTGAACTGCGACAACTTGATACAGTCTGTAAGTGGTGCCATGATACTACTAAAGTGAGGCACAAATCGCCGATAAAACGATGCTAAACCATGGAAGCTTCGAACCTCGGTGACTGTTTTTGGTGACGGCCACGAACGTATAGCATTAATTTTGGAAGAGTCGACCTCCAAGCCATTCTGTGAAATGATATATCCAAGATACGAAACCTGTGCTGCTCCAAATGTGCATTTCTTTGTTGCTGCAAAAAGTTTTTCTTATCGAAGCATAAGCAACACGTCCCGTAAATGAACAAGATGATCTGCCAGAGACGAACTGAAAATCAAGATATCGTCAAAATAAACAACCACAAAACGACCAATGAAAGGACGTAAAGCCTGATTCATGACACGCATAAACGTGCTAGGAGCGTTTGATAACCCAAATGGCATGACCATCCATTCGAAAAGACCTTCCCGCGTCTTGAACGCCATCTTCCACTCATCCCCGGGGCGAATGCGAATCTGATGGTATTCACTCTTTAGATCCAGTTTGGTTAATATCGACGCACTCCCTATCTGGTCCAGCAGATCGTCAAGGTGCGGAATAGGGAACCGGTAGCGCACAGTGATCTTGTTAATCGCACGGCTGTCGACACACATGCGCCATGAACCGTCCTTCTTGGGAATCAATAAGGCAGGGACCGCGCATGGACTAAGACTCTCACGTACATATCCCTTGGACAGGAGTTCCTCGACTTGGCGACGCAGCTCATCATGTTCTTGAGGGCTCATCTGGTAATGAGGACGGTTGGGGAGCGAGGAACTTGGAGACTGATCGATGCAATGTTGAATGTCCCTTAATGGAGGTAATCCTGCAGGAAGCTCGTCAGGAAACAAGTCAAGAAATTCCCGGAGGAGATCCTCGAAAGCTAGCGGAACACTGAACGGCAATGTCGTTGGTGTTAATGTCGCGACGAGAGCAAAGACCACTTCCGAACTGCGTAGCTCTGCCGTGAAATCATGCTTAGATAGCAGCATTAAATATTGGTTTCGGTGTGACACATTAGGTGGCGGTGTAGGGCATTAGCTGGTTTCGACTGGAGTAGTCGTATTGATGGGGTCTAAATAGTCGTCCGAGATTGGAGGATTTCTTTGGGGACTCGTCGAGCTTTGAATTTGTAGGACCCTAAGCTGCAAGTGCACAGCGTGCGTTGTAGTACTAAGGGTATCGATCCACAAGGAGGAGGTCAACTGGAAAACAGAAGAATCAGGGCAACCAAAGACGCAGGGAACTGGAGTTTTGGGGTAAGTGTCACGGGTTTTGCAGAAAATAAAGAGAGCAGTACCACGCCTTATATAGAGAAGGTTGTCAGCCTTTTCTATAACCAACGGGAAAAGAAAAATAAACTTAAAGACTTGTAAAAAGGAAATCAGGTAAGCAGTGCAGAAAAAGGTAAGTATTGAAGTGCATAAATCTCGATGTAAAAGCAGATGGGGCGAACACGTTAGGAATCTTCTCGGGAAATCTATGGGGTTCTAACTAGAAATCAAACACACAAAAGTTAAGCAAACGAGACTAGGCGATTTTCCCCAAACTGATTCACTGGTTTTAACAACCTAACTTTATCAAGCAAGGTCGATCTGCGAACTTCTATTCCGCAGGTATACTCTCGTATCCTGCGTCCTAGACGAACACGCAATAAGATCGGGAAAATAAACATTCAGACATCTTTTAAAGGATGCTCTCTACCCTATTTTGGTCTAGATCTGAGATTCAGGACATTTGTCGCTCTCAAGATCCTGCGATCAAAATATAGTTCATGACGCTAGACTCATGCAATAAGAACGAATAAGGCGAGACAGAAAATCCTAATCTTCGGCCTAAACAATCGGTTCAACAACAGTTAATGAAATTCCCCATAGATCCACTTAAAGAACACCCAACGAAAGTAAACTACTCAGACATGAAAGAAGAAGTAGAAAACGTGATTGATGAATGCATAACTTGAATAAATTGATGAAAAGAAAAGAGGGTTCAAGAACAAATCAATCTCCCTCAAAGAACAAGTGGAAACCACGTATCAGAGATTCGAGGCCGCCAAGAGAAGTTTGTAACAAGAGAATTTCGTGAAGCTAAGTGGTGATGCCCTAAAAAAACCCTAAACATCGAGTATATATAGGTCTTCAAGTGCCCTAGGTCGTGGATTAGGTCTTGGCTTGCATAAGACGGCTGCGGGTTTAAGTTGGGCTTCAAATGGGCTCGGGAATCCGTGAGTGGCCTGGCCGCGCGAGCGACTGGCCGTGGCGCGGCCACTGGTCGTCTGGTTTGGCCGTGGCGCGGCCAGCTCGTCCTTCCGGGTGCTTGACGGACCTTCTTGCTTCCTTCATAACTTGAGATCCAACCGTGGGATTGCTCTCAAACCACTTCGAGGTGAAAGACAGCTGATAAGGCTACCTTGTCTCCAAATATGAGCTTGATCTCGTGGTGGGAAGGCCTTCATTTGGTGTTGAACTTCTGTCCTCGGGCACTGTTTCCGGAATTGTCCATTTTGCTCCAAAATATGCGTCTTTTGCTAACTTTACCTGAAAAGAGTCTTGAACAACCAAATACTCGAAATCTAGTGTTTATACATCAAAACCTTAGTGAAATGATTATTAAAGCACTCACTTATGATAGTAAAAACGGGTAAAATATGACGGACCTTCTTTTAGCTAGACTTTGGTAGTTTGGGAGCTTAGTTGGAGGTGGAGTTCGACCTTAGGCAAGGTCTTTTTGCCTTCTGCGAGGCCTCTTCTGTTAAAGGCTCCTCGAGTCTCTCCATGATAGCATCTTCATCCTTCTCAAGAAGATGTTTCTTGCTTCGGGTCTCCCTTGAGTTTCGAGCTTCCTTCCTGGCTCTCATAAGTTCGTAGAGATATAGTATCTCTTGTGTAGTCTCGTCACTTTCGTGGAAGTAGCGCCCGATCAAATGCTCCTTCCATGCTGTAGTGAAAGTAGTTTCCGGAGGAAGGTTTTCCACTACCTTGTCGAATTCCGCAAGGTCTTCTCTGCTGATCAGGTCACGAATCTTTCCAACCTTCTTATACCTATGAACGTCCATGATTCTTGGTGTGGTGGCGTTGAACCTCGCTTGCATGAAGTGGCATTTGATTATGCTCGCGTCTTTGCTGCTATCTTTGAAGTACTCCTTCAGGCCCCTTTTCTCTAGAGCCTCATCGAATCCAACATATGTCGGGATCTTGCTTGCCTTCTTATGGAACTCGATGAGTCTTTCTCTTTTGATGCGATCCCCGAATCGTGATTCCTCCTGCACCCTCTTGTCGTTCAATCGGCAAGTCAGGACTTCGTCTAATGCTAGTTCTGTGGATGACATTCCATGGATTGGAGATGCTGAAGTTTGACGCGGTCGATGATTTGAGAAGGTGAATCTGTTCTGGACGTGTCTTGCCCTACGAATGGCGTCTCTCTTTGCTCCGAGGCGAGTGATAACATTACAAGGGGCAATGATCACTTGTTTGAGTCTTGCGCTCAATCGGCCGCCTGGCGCGATGTCTTCCTCGCTCGAAGAATCGCAGATCTCCTTGCGTCTTCTCGCGGGGAAACTCATTGCTCCTTTGGACGAAGGCAGCATGTCAATGAGCTCCTGTTGGTCTCGGGCAAGTCTTTCGAACTTGTCCCCGCTTCTTTCTAGTTCCAAGGCAATGCTCCTGATTGCCCTGCTGTTAATGCTGGTTCGGCTCTTGACTGCCAGGCGGCCTTCCCGTGCCTCCTCGATGTATCTCTCAAGGTAATCCTTGACCTCATCGATG
>JAHZTW010000005.1:12489961-12535824 GCA_020283515.1 Alliaria petiolata | reverse complement strand
GGGAAAAGGAAAATAAACTTAAAGACTTGTAAAAAGGAAATCAGGTAAGCAGTGCAGAAAAAGTAAGAATTGAAGTGCGTAAATCTCGATGTAAAAGCAGATGGGGCGAACACGTTGGAAATCTTCTCGGGAAATCTATGGGGTTCTAACTAGAAATCAAACACACAAAAGTTAAGCAAACGAGACTAGGCGATTTTCCCCAAACTGATTCACTGGTTTTAACAACTTAACTTTATCAAGCAAGGTCGATCTGCGAACTTCTATTTCGCAGGTATACTCTCGTATCCTGCGTCCTAGACGATCACGCAATAAAATCGGGACAATAAACATTCAGACATCTTTTAAAGGATGCTCTCTACCCTATTTTGGTCTAGATCTGAGATTCAGGACATTCGTCGCTCTCAAGATCATGCGATCAGAATATAGTTCATGACGCTACACTCATGCAATAAGAACGAATAAGGTGAGACAGAAAACCCTAATCTTCGGCCTAAACAATCGGTTCAACAACAGTTAATGAAATTCCCCATAGATCCCCTTAAAGAACACCCAACGAAAGTAAACTACTCAGACATGAAAGAAGAAGTAGAAAACGTGATTGATGAATGCATAACTTGTATAAATCGATGAAAAGAAAAGAGGGTTCAAGAACAAATCAATCTCCCTTAAAGAATAAAGTGGAAACCACGAATCAGAGATTCGAGGCCGCCAAGAGAAGTTTGTAACAAGAGAATTTCGTGAAGCTAAGTGGTGATGCCCTAAAAAAAACCCTAAACATCGAGTATATATAGGTCTTCAAGTGCCCTAGGTCGTGGATTAGGTATTGGCTTGCATAAGACGGCTGCGAATTTAAGTTGGGCTTCAAATGGGCTCGGGAATCTGTGAGTGGCCTGGCCGCGCAAGCGAGTGGTCGTGGCGCGGCCACTAGTCGTCTTGCTCGGCCATGGCGCGGCCAGCTCGTCCTTCCGGGTGCTTGACGGACCTTCTTGCTTCTTCCATAACTTGAGATCCAACCGTGGGATTGTTCTCAACCCACTTCGAGGTGAAAGACAGCTGATAGGGCTACCTTGTCTCCAAATATGAGCTTGATCTCGTGGTGGGAAGGCCTTCATTTGATGTTGAACTTCTGTCCTCGATCACTGTTTCCGGAATTGTCCATTTTGCTCCAAAATATGCGTCTTTTGCTAAGTTTACTTGAAAAGAGTCTTGAACAACCAAATACTCGAAATCTAGTGTTTATGCATCAAAACCTTAGTGAAATGCTTATTAAAGCACTCACTTATGATAGTAAAAACGGGTAAAATATACATGTTATCACGTATCTTGTGTCGGAATCAAAGTAATTCGGCGATCCTCAAATGTAAAGGAGTACGTATTAGCAAATCCATCATGTGAGGTGCGTCTATCAATATGCCAAGGTCGTCCTAAAAGAACATGGCAAGCGTCCATTGGTATGACATCACAACAAACCAAGTCACAGTAATTAGCGCCACTGAGAAAGGTACTTTACATCGTTTGGAGACGCGAAGTTCTGTGTTACTGATCAACCAGACCAATTTATACGGAGTCGGATGAGGTTCTGTAGACAAGGCCAACTTGGACACTGCTTCTTCAGAGACGAAGTTGGTACAACTTCCCGAGTCAATGATGAAGCGAAAAACCTTCCCTCGGATAGTGCAAGAAGATCGAAAGATGTTGGTTCTCAGCCACGATTCCTCAACAACTTGTGGGGAAAGAAAATTCCTTCGGATGACCAATAAGGGTCCACTATCGCCGTAAACCTGTTCCTCGTTGACTTGAGAAGTATCATGTATTGGCTCATCATCATCATATACTACTTCGTCGTTCGAGAAAAACACTCGTTTCGGACAAGAGGATTGGCGATGACCAGTTTCTCCACAATTAAAGCACTTGAATGTCAAAGGGCGTGACAACTTGGAAACACCATCACTACTGCTCTGTTCTGTGGATCGCGTCTGATTTTCTCTGATGGTCTGGCCCGGAGCTGCGCCACCACTCGTATCTCCCATTGACCCAGCACGAGGTCGATGTCCTGTAGTTGTCCACGAACTAGTTGCTCCTCGTGATGCTTGTTCAATTAAAATAGCTCGTTGATTAGCCTCTGAAACGGTTAGCGGATTGAATTGCAGAAGTTGGTTTTGTAGTTGTTGTCGCAACCCACCAATAAAACGAGAAACCAATTGTTCCTGCATTTCTGTTAACGTATTCCGAGCTAACAACGAAAAACATTCTACACCGTATTCATCCACTGACTTACTTCCTTGCCGCAAATTCTGTAGGTGTGTGTACATTGTGCGCGCGTAGTTGAAAGGCAAGAAGGCTTTGCGCAGGACACGCTTTAGTTTCTCCCAAGACGCGATACGCTCTTTGCCCGCACGAGCACGTTGTTCCTTCATCTGCTGCCACCACGCAGAGGCTCTGCCTTTGAAACGAGTTGCCACCAAGGGTACTCGCATCGCGTCAGGCACTTGGTTGAATATCATAAGCTCCTCCACCGCACTGATCCAATCCAATAGTTCCTCCGGTTGTAAACTACCATTGAAATCGGGTAAATCGAGTTTAAACCCAGATTCCCAGGTTCAATTTTCAGCCCTAGGAGCTGCGACCACATCCTGCCGCTGTTGCCGAAGCGACTGCGCAAACGGGTTGTTATGGACATTATCATCTTCATCGTCCTCCACAAAAGCATGTTCATTAGTGACCTTGGGGCTCGATGTTGTGTGTCAAGGACAGCACGTATCGCAGCTTCCACGGAATCTTGCAACGCTTGTCGAAAATCCTGTTGGAAATTGTTAAGCGCTCCACACAGAGCTTCCGTCTGGTCATCAAGTATCTTCTGAATATCCTTTTTCGGCGGCATGATTTAGGATTCTTTTGTCTCCGATACCAACTGTTGCAGCAGCGTAATAGATAGAAACAGAGTAATTGCTATCGAGCGCTCGATTGAATACTCTGACGTCTCTGTTCGCAAACTCGAGAGAGATAAGGAACTTTGAGTCGATTTGTGATATGATTCTTCCCAAGAAGGATGCACTCTAGGTGTGGTATAAGGATAATCCTTGACTTCAAGTGATTCGCGAAGCAAGATGATAAGGTATATCAAACCCTATGCCCAAAACTTACAACGATTCAAGTGAAACTAGGCGGTGGATTCGTTGTTGATAGAACTCGTGGAGTAAGATGTTAAGGTATATGAAACACTAAGCCCAAAACTCGCTTAAAACGAAGACTACGAACAAAGAAGGTGAATGGCCACACAAAAGTATGCGGAATGACCTTTGATAAACCGGTTTGATCGTTTGGATATTACGCACCAAAGATCGAAAAGTTCACAAGGAACAACAGAGAAATCACTCTCAAAAAAATTAATAAAAAGATGGTTGTGTTTTTCAAATGAGTTACAAAGAATATAAAAAAGAAAAAATGAGTTTAATGACTAGATAAAATCGATAAAGACTTAGCTAAAAACTAGGAAGACTTAGACTAAAATTAAAGATGTGTTTGAATGACTCTTAGACTAATAATGACCTTTGAAAACATCCAGATCCCTTCCTTCTGATCAACTAGACTCTTCAACTGCTTTTCCTTCCTTTGGCAGAATCTTGACTATGTAGCTCAACTATATAACTCGACTATCTAGTTGACGAATGTAGCTCGAATATGTAGTCGACTATATGGCTTGACTATATAGCTGATTCACAAGTCTGTCGTGGATTTTCAGAAGTCTGCTGTGTAATTCCAGAAGTCTGCTGTGTAATTAAAACCAGAATGTTCTGATTCTAAATGTTCTGATTCTCTTCTTTCTCCATTCGGCCTATCTGATCTTGAACTCGAATGATCAGACTTTTAAGTGCTTCTTTGAGCTTCTTCGTCCTTACTCTAGTCATAATTCCTTCAGGTACAAGCAAAGCATCCGCTGGTTCAAGCTCTCCTTCCTCTGGTTCAAGCTGCGCATCCATGATCATATCAATTTGTTTAGAGAAGAAAAGTCTCTTACTTTATTATTCAAAAACCGAAGTACAATGAAGCTGAAGCTAGAATATTTATACTATCATATGAAAGCTAAAAACCCTAAGAACAAGTCGGTGAATTAAGAGTCAAGAAAAGGAAATAATAAAGCAACGTAAAGCCCAATATAATGTAAAACCCAAAAACTAATACGTATGCTTCAGCTTTTAAGGATGTGCTACATCATTTTGTTTCTGACATAAATATTTTTGCTTTATTAAAGTATTTTTGAGTCTTACTTGCTTGCTTTACAGAAAGTAACAGTTTTGTTCCTGCAGTTGTTTGTAGCTATTTTTATGGGAACAAATGTTGAGACATACTACAATACAGCATCTCGTGTCATGCATTCACAACTTCCCATAGAGCCGTCGTCCTATTGTAGAAATTCTAAAAGGGTTTTCTGGCTTGAGCGGAGCAGTCTTGACTCAGGTTTATTTGATGTTCAATTGCTCTCATGATTCTTGGTTATTCTCATGGTTGCTCTTGGACCACCACTCGTTGTTCTTCCTCTGCTATTCATTGTTAGACCCGTGGAAAGAAGTTGCAGAACAAACTTGCGGTCTGATGATCTATGATTCATGTCTATTTAAGGTTTACTAGAGTCTTGTTGATATAAATCAAACAACTATCATAACCTTTGGAGCAATCCTTATCTTCTTCAGGGTTATTCCAGTTCTTGTCCCTTTTTCATCGGTTTTCATCTCCGGTAATAGCGTCAGCTCAATGAAGCGAGAAGAAGGAACCTTTAATATGGATCTGAATGAAGTTAAAACTTTGATTGAGAGGAGTGACATACAGTCGGAAAAGAGAAGAGCGCTGGGAATAGGAGAAGACTTCACCTTGTTACAAGCTTTGGGACAAGCTGACTTCTGGCTTATATTTATGTCTCTGGTTCTAGTTGTTGGTTCGGGGATAACGGTTATAGACAATGTTGGTAAGATTTGTTATTCCCTTTGGGTATAACAACACGAAAGAATTTGTCTCACTGATCAGCATCTCCAATTTCCTCGGCCGTGTTGCTGGTGGCTACTTTTCAGAGCTAATCATAAGGTACCAAAACCCCAAAAGCATTTCACTCTCACATCAAAAGCATAAATGGTTTGTTAAACTGGCATTTTTTAATCCTCTTCACAAGAAAACTCTCACTTTCAAGAACATTGGCTATGTATGCGGTTCAAGCGGTAATGTCTTTAGGGCTCATCTACTATGCCATAGACTAGGCTTGAAAAATCTATGTAGTGACTATTGTAATAGGAATGGGTTATGGCGCTCACTGGGTGATCGCTCTTTCTTCGGTCTCTCTCATTTTTGGACTGAAGAGCTTTGGTTTTCTCTACAATTTCCAGATTACGGCTTTACCTATTGGGTCGGTTTGTGTTCTCAGGTGTAATTGAAAGTAACATCTACGACTACTACGCCAGAAATCAAGCCAAAACCACGACAGAGACTAAGTCGCTCGTCTGCACGGGCTCAGTGTGTTATTCAGTCATGTGTGGTCTTATGTTTGTGGTGTGTTTAATGGCTATGGTGTTGAGTCTGAGTGTTATTTATAGGACGAGGGAGTTTTACTTAAGGCTTGACCGAGTCTCCAAGACTTGAAGATAGTGTTGGAATTTCTACAATTAGTTTTAAATTCTACCAAGAAGCATGTGCAAAAGTTCAAATAGACTGATTGTATTATTGAAAGATGATTAGCCTAAAGAGTTTGGTAACTTTACATTACATAACCATCTTATTTTATGTCTTCCATTAATATTAAAATACATCATCACATAATAATGTGTATGATGAGAAAATTAACTTCAACAGTAACCCTTTGAAAACTATTGTGGAAAACAAGTATGAAACCTAATTGTACACTAATAATTATTGATATTAAGCCCTAGCGATCATGTAGGCTTCAGAAATTTTAAACCAAATGTTTCCACACAATAATTTATAGATATAAAAGAAAAATCTCTGTGGAAAAGAAAAAAAAGAAAAAAAATCTCTCTCTTTTTTACGAAAATTAATTATTTATTTAGTGAGAATAAATTAATTATTTATTTTTGTAAGAGTCCACATTTTTCACACTTGGATTCACATTTTTGTTTAATCTTTTTGATTTTTAATCTTAAAAAAAAAAATCCAACAGCACTAAATAAAACACTTAGGTAAAAAAATTATTACTCCAATTTGAATATGGAAATAAAAATTTTCATTGAGAATTTTGACTAAATACATTTATGAATATATATATAGGAAAAAAAACATACATGCATAGAAAACATTGTAGATTTAGTACCATAAAAAGTTTTTTTTCTAACTAGTTGACAAATCACACCTGTTAATAATCGTGTGGTGAGATTATATATACAACGTTATCACTTTAGGATTTTTATTTAACACTATAAACACAACGAAAACATAAAAAATATATATATATAATTGTTAACCTGTGTTAATTATTTATTTCCGTGAGAATAAATAATTATTTATTTCTGTAAGAGTCCACATTTTTCACACTTGGATTCATATTTTTCTAAATGGCCGAGAGAAATAAAACACTTAGGTGAAAAAATATTACTCCAATTTGAATATGGAAATACATTTTTTGATTGAGAATTTTGACTAAATACATTTATAAATATATATATAGGAAAAAAAACATACATGCATAGAAAACATTGTAGATTTAGTACCATAAAAAGTTTTTTTTTCTAACTTGTTGACAGATCACACCTGTTAATAATCTATGTGGTGAGATTATATATAAAACGTTATCACTTAAGGTTTTTTATTTAACACTATAAGCACAACGAAAACATAAAAAAAAATATAATTGTTAATCTGAGTGGTATAGACGAAGAAGATAGAGGGAAAAATTCTGAAGCTGTTCGTTCTGAAGATAAGAGTGGTATAAATTTGGATTGTTGTTCTCAATTGCTATGTGCTTTTTTATTTATGTATTATTTTTGTTTTTGGTCTCTCTATGGTCTTTAAATGCATCTCTTAATTTTGCATGGATATGATTTTGGCACTATATGAATTTGGATTCTTCAGTTTTATGAGTTTGATTGTGGCTCTCCAATTGTTCCTTGTAGAAAAAAATGCAAGGGCTTGACGAAAGTTATGATGATCAACATACTTTTGAAGAACATAACAGAAAAAGATTCAAGACCAATTGAAGAGAACTCAAAGAAAGAAGAGAAAACTGTATCAGATGAAAACTCTGATGAGGAAAAAGACAACAAGAGAGATCCATCAACAATTAAGAGAAACTTAAAAAGACGGAGGAAGAACGCTAATTCGTCTTGCTATGTGGCTTCAACGAGCTTTAAAGGCATGTGAGCACTGATTCAATTAAAACTAAAGGTAACACAAAACATTTAGTTTTGCAGACTAATAACCAGCGACTAGGATCTTTATTGTCATCATACTTAAGGCAGATACAACAAGAACACCTTTTACAAAACAATTTTTTCAATCTCAGTATAGCATGGCAATTCAAGTTCTTACAGTAGATAGTACCTTTGCCTGCTTATTTGATTTTTCTGGTTAGAGTAATTTTCCATTTGCAGCATTCTTTTGTTTTCTATAAAAACTTGATCAGGCAAAGGTATTATCTACTATAAAAACTTGGCTTGCCATGCTATACTGATCAAGCCCTTTTTCCTTCCCTAATTCTGCTCTTGCCGCTGGACTTGGAGTTTTGGTGTAACTTAAACGCCACTCAAACTAACTGATTCATTTCGTCGAAGATACAAAAGGCCAATTGCCTTTTAAAGCCCTAAGCTTGGGAAGTATTATAACTCTTCATTTTTGTGTTGTTGTTGTTTTTTTTTCTATCTTGTTACTTATTTAATATATAAACTTACTCATTCAAATGAATATAAACACGTAAACATTTATTTGTATTGACATTGGTGATTTGAGAGAGGTGTTTGGATATTCAAAGATTTTTAAATATTTTTTTTCACGAGTTATAAAATTTGTAAACAAAGGCAGACAAGTTTGTTCAAGAGAGAATAAAGTTGACGTTTCTTATTTATAAGGCTTTGAAAACATGAATCTTTCTTATCAATTTCATAGTACAATTTTTAGCAATTGCACTTTCCAGGTTTAATCTTAAACATTTTTCTCCACTAATTTTGTTATCTCCACATTTGCAAAAGCACATGATAAGACAGACTTCTGAATACCCGTTAAGTAAAAGAAACTGCTCACGTATACTTTGCTCTTTACTCTCTTTAGACTCCCGTATACTCTCTTTCTCTCTCATTATAAGTGATGTTTAAAGTTATTACACATATAATATAATATTAATGAATTATTTTTGTTTTTATAAAAAAAATAAACATCAATCTATATATCTATCTATTTTAATAAGACAAGGTTTTTTTTCAGAACCTGTTCTGAAAGGCTGACACGTGGCGCTTTCTTCCCATAAACGTGGCATTACCAAAATATATCTATTCTAAATAAATTAATTTTGAATTAGTAAGGAGTTATGGATTTCTATTCACGTCTTCGATTTAATTAGTAATTTTAATTGTATTCATTCATGAAATGATTTTGGGTCTATGAAATTTTGAATTAGATTATTGTCATGATTTTAAAATCATGCTAATAAAATCCAGAAATTAAAATGGATAACCTTTAATGCTATGGTTTTGAATAACGTTGACAACCAGAGGCTGAGTTCTAATTCATCGAATCTTGTTTGTTTATTTGTACGTTTAGCGCGGACCTAAAAACAGAATAAAATGTATACTAAAATTTAGAATTAAAATAATAAATTAAAATTTAATAAATATATAAAAAAACCTT
Source organism: Alliaria petiolata (assembly GCA_020283515.1). NCBI lineage: Eukaryota > Viridiplantae > Streptophyta > Magnoliopsida > Brassicales > Brassicaceae > Alliaria > Alliaria petiolata. The sequence continues at coordinate 12,526,986 of JAHZTW010000005.1, read as the reverse complement.
TTTGGGGTGTCCTCCCAAACAAAATAATTAAACCAATTTTAAATTTAAGAGCAACTAACAGTAATACTACATGTTTAAAAAATACGTTATCAAAAACTAATTACTCATAAAACAATTCAAAGTCAATTATAATAAATACAAAAAATCAACAACCATCAATTCATGATCAACATCCAAGCATCAACAAAAAAATGGTCAACAAAAATAAACCAAACATTAAACTATACAAAACAAAAAATAATAATAACAATTAAATATTATCAAGCAAAAGAAAAAAAAACCTATCTATAAATAGCAAGAACACTTCACCAATCTAATTACAAATCTAATTTTTGTTACTACTCAAAATCCAATGGAGAATATATTGTATGCATTATCAAACAAAAACAAACTCCAGCTCCAAATCACACGTCCACTTCGTCAAGAATACAACATCAACTATACAATCCCTTTCACCACCAGCCAAATACTATAAGCAAATAACTCAAACTTCAAAGATATGATTAACTTCTACCTCACGTATCATGACATGGACGACACAACATCAGGTACATTAACCAACAGCTTACAAACCTTTATTCATACAGCTATACTATCAGTTCAACCACATAGCACACAATGTCTGGAAGTATTCTTCGAAATAGAAGATTTCAATCCAAATGCATCAAGAAGACTAGATGTTGATTTGGTAATTGGAGATCTAGAGGAAGCAAAAACACAATCTACACAAGAAGAAGATGACAACTGTGTTATATGCCTTGACAACCTACCAGGGCGAAGAAATATCAATACTTTATTTTGCGGCCACAAATTTCACCATGAATGTATTTCAGATTGGTTCTATTACAAAACAACATGTCCTTATTGCCGACGAGCAATAATATAATATTTTATATTCTTACAATGAATAAAAACAAATTATTTGTGTTTATAAATTTTTTAAAAAATAAACCAACGATCGCTAAAAAATAATACACGCAATTCAGAAATTAAAAACGGATATTTAACAATAAATATATACTAAAAACTCTGTGAAAATATAAAAAATTAACATAAACTATTTATCACACATTCGCGCAATGCGCGGATCTTACACTAGTATCTAATATCTATATATATAAAGGATAATTGTGTCTCTTCTTATATAGACTGCCACCTCATCACACATGTTCTAAATTTCTGCCACATCAGCTCTCTTCCGAACTCTATTATTAATCTAAAGAATAGAATTTGAAGAGTTATTTTTTTATAATAGATAGCTTTTTTTTGACATCTTATAATAGATAGCTTATATATTGTTTTAAAGAAACTCTAATTTTATAATTTTAGTTTTATCACATCTATTTCTATAGTTTATTAAAACATTTACTTTAAAATAAATACATCAAAATTCAAAATGTTAATAATAATATTATTAATTTGTAAGTTTCTCTTCATCTTATTAGAGAAAATTAAATATTTTTATTTAATTTATTAGGTAAATACGGATAAAAAATCAGAAAATTTAAAAACAATTAGATTTATATACAGCCAAATCCAAAAGTAATTTTTCAGATCCAAAACCATTTTAAAATTTAAAAAATTTACAAAAATATTAAAACATTAAAATATAATGACAATATTAATTTATTATTAAACTTTCTAATCTAAAATAACAAGATGTATTATCACACTAATTTGAAGAGTTTATGATGTTTAATCCATTAAAAGATAAATATAAATATCTACTTAGTCTTATGATTATAAAAACTTTGTATATATTTTTACCAACACAAGAAAAAGTTATCATAAAATAAAAAATATTATCATCTATAAATATAATTGCTTAAAAGATCAATAAGAATTAGCCCATAGAAAAATATACATAGTTTTTAAAATATATATTCGCCCGGAAAAGCCTCCTTCCCTCCCAGGCACTCCTCCCGAGGCAGCCACCGCAAACTTGCAGACGTGAGGAATGGATCTCGGACGACGGCTATCTTTCTCCCCCTCCTGATAAGCGACATATCCGTCTCTTCTCAGGATCCCCCTGGTTCCCGAAGTCGTTTTCATCCTAGTCACTGGTGCTATTTTTATTTGGTTGTCTCCCACCGGGTCTGCTCTCCCTCCTTCATCCGTGATGTTTAACCGGCGCACAGCTCTTTCGATTTGGCCGGCTGGTACCCTGCGTCCTCCAAATCTGAGCTATGCCGCCCCTAGACCTCTGGTGAACCTTTCCTTGGTTTTGCAGAGCCTCGCCCCTCCACCTGAGCCGCCGGATCCACCAGATCCGCCGGATCCACCAGATCCGCCGGATCTATCGGCTCCTCCGCCTCTCCCTACTGCTCATCCTCCACCACCTCCCTCCTCTTCTCCCTCTTGGATTTTCTGGTCTGCTCCTCCACCACTTTCAAGGTCATCTCCGCCAACTATCCTTCCCTTCGTGGCTCTCTTCCATTTAGATCCGCTGATGTGCACACTTCAACATCTCTCAAATCATATTCTGACGGAACTTTGGAAGGCTTCGCCAGCGAGGATACATAGGCTCAGATCCGTCATCTCCTTTGCGCCTACTACAGACTTCGCCGACCAGTACAACCACTGCATGTTGCCCACCACGACCGCTACTCACCTACAACCGATGCCCCATTGTTTCGACGTCCAGCTGGAGATGGACCAGGCGAGAAGGCTTCAGTATTTGGGCCTGTTAAGCCCATTTTCTCCCAACGGTCTTTTGCTCCATCATTTCAGCGGTAATCAAAGTTTTCTATTATTGGGCACCAAGGCCCATAGCTTAGTTCCAAGATGGACTTGCTCTTTAAGTTATGGTTGTCATTTGAGTTCCAAATTTGGGTTTTCAAGACCTAGTTTCTCATGTTCGGGAGTTAGAGGTAGTCGACGATGGCAACAATCCTCCTCCGTTCAATTTCGACTCTTTTTTGCCTGTTCGAGAGTTAGAGGTAGTCGACGATGGCAACAATCCTCCTCCGTTCAATTTGGGCTCATTTTCGCTTGTTCAGGAGTTAGAGGTAGCCGACGACTGGTTTTGCGGCAACAATCCTCCTCCGCTCAATGTCGATCACTAATGACGATACCTCGAGTCCGTTCTCAAGACCAAACCTTTGGTCGCTTCAATGTCGATCCACTTGTCGACTACAAAATGCTTTTTCGAGCAACGGCTTTGGGGTTACGGGTGAAGTCTCTCCATGAGCTTCTTCACGCTGCTGAGCAAGTCTCGCCCCTCATTGCTTCTATCATTTATTTTATTGTACTGCTTTACTTCATTTGCTTCACCGTTGAGCTTGCATGCAGTTGTATCGAGCTAAACCTCTTCAGATTTTAATTCAATATAATCAATTAGTTCAAAAAAAAAGTTTTTAAAATATATTTCCTAAATTAATATTTTTGTAATTTTAAACATTTCAAATTAGGAAAAAAAAACTGATTATGGTTAGAAATCAGTTTTCAAGTGAATGAAATTCCTATAACAATGACAAGAATTGTTTTTACAATTCTAACCATTAAAAATATATGAAAAGATGCATTTTGAATACTCACGTGAGCTTTTAAAACACTAAAATATAATGACAATATTAATTTATTATTAAACGTTTTAATCTAAAATAACAAGATGTATTATCACACTAATCTGAAGAGTTTATAATGTTTAATCCATTAAAAGATAAATATAAATATCTACTTAGTATTATAATTATAAAGTTTATATAAATTATAAACTTTGTATATATATTGACCAACACAAGAAAAAATTATCAAAAAATAAAAAATATTACCATCTATAAATATAATTGCTTAAAAGATCAATAAGAATTAGCCNTTAAATTTTAAATTTTTTGATGGTTAGAAATCAGTTTTCAAGTGAATGGAATTCCTCTAACAATGACAATAATTGTTTTTACAATTCTAAACATTACAAATATATGAAAACATGCATTTTGAATACTCATGTGAGCTTTTTAAAAGCTCAAATAACAAGAATGCATGTTATGAGAGGCAAAATCTGTTATCCCAAAAAGTCTAACATGTATAACACAATCTTTGAGTAAAAAATTGGTAAAGTTTTATAAAAAAATTGATAATGGCGAGAAGAAGATACAAAGAAAGATAATCAAGGTTAAGTTAAAATCGGACCAAAATATTATCGGTAATTCAATATGAGAGAGAGAGAGAGAGAGGGAGAGAGATTATGAGTGCATATTGGAATTACATCAAACATTAACGAAAAGATATCAATATTGTCTGTAACATGAATTTTAAATTTTAAATTTTTTGATGGTTAGAAATCAGTTTTCAAGTGAATGGAATTCCTCTAACAATGACAATAATTGTTTTTACAATTCTAAACATTACAAATATATGAAAACATGCATTTTGAATACTCATGTGAGCTTTTTAAAAGCTCAAATAACAAGAATGCATGTTATGAGAGGCAAAATCTGTTATCCCAAAAAGTCTAACATGTATAACACAATCTTTGAGTAAAAAATTGGTAAAGTTTTATAAAAAAATTGATAATGGCGAGAAGAAGATACAAAGAAAGATAATCAAGGTTAAGTTAAAATCGGACCAAAATATTATCGGTAATTCAATATGAGAGAGAGAGAGAGAGAGGGAGAGAGATTATGAGTGCATATTGGAATTACATCAAACATTAACGAAAAGATATCAATATTGTCTGTAATGTGTTTCGAAAACCTTTAGACGTTTATGAAAAAATATGAATATCGACTCAAATTTTAAAAATGAGAATTATAAGTATGATAATTAATATTTTTTCTTAGATCCAAAATTAACATGTGGGACTGAATTTAGATATTGGGATTATATAAATTTTGTTTGTGAATATGAATATTAAAAATTCAGATCTATTAATGAATAAGTAAATTGATAATCTATATTGTTGAAATGCGCGGATTACCTACTATTTATTACTCCCTCTGTTTCTTAAAGAAAGTGTTTTTATGATTTTTACACATATTAATAAAACACATTAAAACTTGATAATAAATGTATTATTTTCTGTGATTAATAATTTTTTATAAATTTAAACGAATAGCAATTTAATAAATTACTTTTATTGAAATTTATAATTTATCATTATTAACTCATAAAAATGCATAAAAAACCTAATATTAGTATCTATTTGAAATAAAAATAAAATTTCTAAAAAGTTTTTCTTTAAGAAATAGAGGGAGTATATAAATCAACACAATCCAACGAACATAAAACAAATTGCAGAATATAAATTAGTTACAAAAATATAAAAATAATTATTTTGCATGAAATAACGAGAACATTACTAAGTAAACATTTATTTGTATTAACATTGGCGATTTGAGTGACGTTTTAATATTCCAAAAAATTTAACGCTTTTTCTTCACGAGGTTGATTTTTTCTTTTAAACTGTAAACAAAATAGTCAAGTTCAAGAGAATTTGGTCAAGAGGGAACAAAATTGCGGTTTCTGTTGTGATAATGATGAATGATGAGTCATCATCAAAGTTGTCGTTTAACATCCACCGACTTTGATATAGTGACATACGTGTCACATAATTGAAGAAGTTATTATACTATATAAAGGGATCAAACCCTCTTGTAACATACTTTCATGCATACGTGAGTAAATTGAAAGAGGTGTGAATCACTTTCTCTTCCTCCACTTCTCTCATCTCTCCCCTTCGTCTATTTACTCTCTCTCTCTCTTAAATTCCACACACATATAACTATATAAATCTTATTTAGTATAATAATTTTATAACACGTTATCAACACGATCGTTTCTCGATCCGTCTGTATACCAGATTTGTCTGTATACCAAAAAGGTGAGATTTATTTGTGTTCAAATTTATTTTAAATTTTATTATTTACGGGTAGATAGGCTCTGCCTTCCCCGTTTATTTATTATACCGGGATAATAGACTATGCCTTCTCCGAGCCGATCGTTATGATAGGCGATGCCTTCACGATCGAAAAAAATGATCACATGGTAGACTATGTCTCCTCATATCATATTTACAGAGTGGAAGGATAACACCTCCTCTTTATTTAATTTATGTCTATGCATTTAATTTATTTAATGCAGTGGGAGGTTAAAACCTCCATTCTTGTTTATTTATATATTTTGGAGTGGTAGTTTTAAAACTCCTCCGCAAGCAATTGAATGGTAGGCTCTACCTTCTTATATTGTTTTAAATCATTGTTTTTTATTATACCGTTATTATGCTCAAATTTTTATAAAATTAAATGGGTTAAGTTTTTGTTATTCAGTAATAATATTAAAATTCGGCAAAGCTCGAGATCTCCGCCCTTGATTTGTGTGAAAATAATTATATGTCTTGTGCGGAAGATGCAGGGTTGCATCTAAAGAGAAATGATCTCTTGAGCACTATTGATATGTCGGAAACGACACTATATAAGATAAGACGAAAGCCATGATCTTTTTACGCCACTATATCTATGATGGTTTATAAGATGAATCCATCACGAGTAAAGATCCTGAAGATCTTTGGAAATGAGTGGTTGAATCTCCAGGAGAGAGAGTTCCCCCAAAGCTCGGAGTTGATGTAAATCCTCCTGGTAGCTTAACAACATATTTAACTCGTGATGATGAACCATCAGTCTCGTCCAACTAGGTTAACTCCATTCCTAGGAGAGAATGTTGAGTTATCCACTTAAAGTAAGTGTGATGGACGATAGAGGAAAAATGATGATGGTTGGGACGTAAAAAGGCAAGGTGAAATCGCTTGCTATAGATGTGGCATGAAAAGTTATTGGGTACGCACGTGTCGTACGCCAAAACACTTCGCCGATCTGTATGCCGAATCACAAAAGATCTGAATAACATAACTTGATCTGGTTTTTAGTATATATGGTAAACAAAGTATATGATAAAGTTTTGTTTATCAAAAGGCTTTTGATATAATATACTATCTTTTTATAAGTTGATGTTTTTGGTTAATTATTGCATCTCTTATAAGTATTGTGGCACAGAAGATGTCACAATTTGAGATTCAGGATGGAGATACATGTCTAGCAGACAGTGCTACGACACATACAATCCTTAGGGATAAAAAGTATTTCTCCTGTCTCAAAATGAAAGTCTCCGCCGGAAGCGTGAGTACTATAACTGGTTTTGCAAAGATTATACTAGGCTCTGGAAGAGCGAGTTTTTCAATGCCAAGGGGTACAGAGTTTGTAGTGCAAGATGCATTATACTCCCCCGAGTCTAAGCGGAACTTATTAAGTTTCCGAGATATCCGGAGAAATGGATATCATATTGAGACTATTAATAAGAATGGCATTGAATATCTTTGCATTACAACGGAGAGGAAACATCAGTTGGAAGAATTACCAATGATGTCCTCCGGATTATATTGCACAAAGATAACCATGGCTGAATCACATGTTGCGGTAAACCAGAAGTTTACCAGCACTTTTAAGGTGTGGCATGAAAGGTTGGGCCACCCTGGTTCAGTCATGATGAGAAGGATTGTGCAAAATTCGAGTGGCCACCCATTGAAAAACCAGAAGATTTTTCAATCGGGGGAGTTTTCATGTAAGGCATGTTCTCAAGGAAAACTCATAAGTAGGCCCTCGCCAGCCAAAGTTGGGAATGAATCCCCTGTATTTCTAGAGAGAATACATGGTGATATATGTGGGCCGATTCACCCACTGTGCGGGCCATTTAGATATTTCATGGTATTGATTGACGCATCTAGCAGATGGTCACATGTGTGTCTTTTGACCACAAGAAATATGGCTTTCGCAAGATTCATTGCCCAAATAATCAGGTTGAGAGCGCATTTCCCTGATTGTGCCATAAAGAAAGTCAGGCTTGATAACGCTGGTGAGTTCACTTCAGCGGCCTTTAATGACTATTGTATGTCTTTGGGAATCGATGTTGAGCATCCGGTTCCGCACGTACATACACAAAATGGCATGGCTGAGTCTTTGATTAAACGGTTGCAGTTGATTGCAAGACCGTTAATCTTGAGAACAAAGCTTCCAATCACTGTGTGGGGACATGCTATATTGCTTGATGGGGCATTGGTCCAGGTTAGGCCAAGTACATATAATGAATATTCCCCCATACAGTTAGCGTTTGGCCATAAACCAGATGTTTCCCATCTTCATGTGTTTGGGTGTGCGGTCTATGTCCCTATAGCGCCACCCCAGAGAACAAAAATGGGACCACAGAGAAGATTGGGAATTTATGTCGGGTATTCGTCACCAAGTATAATTAGGTATCTTGAACCGGTAACTGGTGATATGTTCACGGCACGGTTTGCCTATTGCCTCTTTGATGAAAGTGAATTCCCTGTGTTAGGGGGAGGATTGAGAGAATCACCAAATGATATCACCTGGTGTATACACTCGTTGGCTTATCTTGATCCTCCTACTAATCAACGCGAGGTGGAAGTTCAGAAAATTATACATATGCAAAGTTTGGCAAACCAGTTACCTGATGCGTTCACAGATACGAGGAGGGTGACGAAGTCCCATATCCCCGCAGCTAATGCTCCATCAAGAGTAAATGTTCCTGAAGAACATATTGATGTAAGTAGAGCAAATGAACCGAGGGTTCAACTGAAGCGCGGGAGGCCTATGGGATCAAAAGATAGAAATTCCCGACAAAAAAAGAAGTTGGAAGTAAGGGCTCCGGAAGAACCACATAAAGCCAAATGTCCGAAAGACATTTGTGTCAAATGTCCTGAAGACATTTGTGTCAAATGTCCTGAAGACATTTGTGAAATGGTTCCTGAAGAACCAAGTAAAGATATATGTCCAGAAGACATATATGAACCGGTTCCAGAAGAACCTGGTAAAGAGATTCGTCCTGAAGACGAATCTGGAACATAAAAATATAAGATTTCCATCTTCTTCGCCCAAAGTGGAAAAATATGGGCTAGAAGTGAAATAGAAGATGATGATGGAATGTTCTCTTTTTCTGTGTCCAATGAGATCGATCATGAAAATGATGATCTAGATCCAAGTTCCGTGTCAGAGTGGCAGAGAAGGCCTGACTGGGATAAATGGCAAGTGCCCATGAGGAATGAAATATTCTCCCTTACTAAACGAAACGTATTCGGACCGATAGTTATTACACCTGAAGATGTAACGCCGGTCGGATACAAATGGGTCTTTGTAAGAAAGAGAAATGAGAAAAATGAGGTCACAAGGTATAAAGCTCGCCTTGTGGCACAAGGTTTTTCTCAAAGACCGGAAATTGATTATGAAGAGATATATTCCCCGGTCATGGATGCAATCACATTCAGGTACTTAATAAGCCTAACGGCCTCTAAGAATTTATTGATGTACCTGATGGATGTTGTGACTGCATATCTATATGGTTCACTTGATAGTGACATATACATGAAAATCCCTGAAGGATTTAAGATCCATGAAGGGTCAAAGATGCATAAAACATCTAAAGAGCTATGTTCGGTCAAACTACAGCGATCACTTTATGGATTAAAGCAATCCGGACGCATGTGGTATAATCGCTTAAGTGAATACTTGTTGAGTAAAGGTTACGTCAACAATGTGATATGCCCATGTGTGTTTATAAAGAAATCCGTATCAGGATTTGTGATCATCGTTGTGTATGTTGATGACCTGAACATGATTGGAACTCAAAAGGAGATTGATGATGCAAGAGCTCATATGAAAGATGAGTTCGAGATGAAAGATCTTGGAAAGACAAAGTTTTGTCTTGGGCTCTAGATAGAGCATTTCCAAGATGGAATATTTGTGCATCAATCAAATTATACCAGAAGGGTGTTTGGCCCAATCCGAAGGCTCATTCGACGGTCCAAAAAAATAAAATATCCCCTACGGCCCGAAGGCCCATTCTGCATTCCGCATTCCGCATTCTGAATTCTGCGGACCGCGAACCGCGCCCGGCATGGCCTGGCCCAACTTGGAATGGTGGCAGATCGTAAATCCGATACCGTTTAAAAGCAAAAAACGTGTATATTTTTTTATTAACTGCAAAACATAATATGATTGAAGCGATAGGTTGAAAGCGGATTTATTGAGTTACGATTGTAGGAACCGCAAAAACCGAATAAGAAATGCGATGAATAAGAAACGATTTTATACGATGGTAAGGAAGAGAGAAAAAAAGGAAAGAACGAAATACGGATCTTCGAAAACGATTTTATACGATAGTAAAGAAGAAAGAGAAAATGAAAGTACGAAATACGGATGTTCGGGAAAACGATTTTATACGATAGTAAGGAAGAGAGAAAAAATGAAAGAACGAAATACGGATCTTCGGAAAAAATGATTTTATACGATACGGAGGAAAAAAGAAAATGAAAGTACGAAATACGGATGTTTGGGAAAACGAATTTATACAATAGTAAGGAAAAGAGAAAAAATGAAAGTACGAAATACGGATCTTCGGAAAAACGATTTTATACGATAGTAAGGAAAATAAAAAAAATGAAAGTATGAAATACGGATCTTCGAAAACGATTATCGGAGGCGGGATGATCTCGTTACGTAATTCAATAAATCGCCCGTAGTGCGACGGTAAAACACGATTTTGAATCCCAAGATACAACCGATACGAGGTCGTTGCGCAACACTCGAAATGGAATTTATGAACACTAAAAATTCTACGTAAAAATCTCGAGACTCACTATGAACGAAGAGGAGGATTGAAGGAACTTTTTAGAGAGTGTTTGTTGCTGTAAGAAATCGTGTCTCTAGAGTGAGAGAGATAAGTTCCTTATATAGCCGGAAATGGTGGTTTTCCATTTGAAGATTTCGGCAAATCGTGGCCAGGAGCGCACGTTACGCGTAGAGAGATTGACCAACAAGTGGGAAAAAACTTTTGACTTTGCGTATGGAGGCTGGTTCGATTTTGCGTGGGGAAAGTTATTTGGCCCAAAACGTTTAAAGATTTGGCCCAACCCGAAGGCTCATTCGACGGTCCAAAAAATAAAATTTCCCCTACGGTCCGAAGGCCCAAACCGCAAACCACGAACCGCGAACCGCGCCCGGCCCTATCCGGCTTGGCGGCGGTGGCGGCGCGTGAGGCGGTCACGTCTCTACCATGCACACCTTTTTGAACATGACTAATCCCTTTCTCTATTTATATTAGAGAGATTTCTCTCATGTTTCCAATGTGTGACGAATTTCACACATTTCCCCTTCAATCTCATTTAAACACACTTGGGGCGAAACCCATTTCTTTTCAATCTTTCCAATATTTCCAAAAGCCCATTGGCTTTTAAATTTGGATCCAACAATCCTCCACATGAATAGAAATGACTCTAAACATATGACGACTCGACTGACTCTACTAGACTCTACTGACTAGACTACTTATGACTAGACAGACAGAATTTTCGAGAGTTTAAACGAAAATTCATTGTGTTTGAGTAAGTAGTATTTTTCAGCTTTGAACCTCCCATTTTAATATCTGTCGGGTTTACTTGGCCAGGAGGAGAACATGATGTCTTGAACCACCCAGATTTTGATGTAAACCGAGACAACAGCTATTATACAGGTTCATTTCTCGTAGAACTAAGTTCTCTATTGTGATCATTTTGGCCTTGAACTTAATTGGTTATTCGTGAGTGAACTTGGAGAATTTAGCCTCACTTTTATTCTCCTAGAAACGGCCGTATTTCACACTCAGCCGTATTTCACACTCACTAGGTGATCATCCATTAATTTTTTCATAAGTATCATGTCCTACTTCACTATTACAAAGTTATGGAATCATTAGAAGCCAACGCTTAACCTTATTACATACAGTTTTATAACACTGTTTATTATCCTGGAAACTGGGTAGAGATTTAAGTTTCACAGTGCTCTTTTCAGATTCCGTTTGATTTAGTTGTCCCTTTAAACCTAGATCTTGGGATCTCCGGTCACATAGGTGGGGTTTCCATCAAACTTCCTCTTAATTCGTAGACTTTAAACTCATTCCTCTTGATGATTTCACAACTTGATCTCGTGACAAACCTTTAGTAAATGGACCCGCTAGGTTGTCAGCCGATTTGATATAATCAATCATGATTACACCACTTGAGATCAAATATCTAATAGTTTTATGTCATCTTCTAATATGACGATATTTACTATTGTATAGATTATTCAGTGCCCGAGGTAGAGCCGATTGACTATCACAGTGTACATGTAATGCTGGTACTGGTTTCTAACACATGAGAATATCTTCCAGAAAATTTTGAAGCCACTGTGCTTCCTCTGCGTCTTTATCTAGCGCTTTAGAACTCAGATTCCATGGTCGATCTGGCTAACAAAGTTTGTTTGGAAGATTTCCAAGGCACCACTCCAGCTCCAAGTGTAAAGACATATCCACTCGTAGATTTTAAGTTCTTAGAATCGAAAATCCAGTTTGCATCGATGTATCCTTCTAAAACTGCTGGTTCTTTACCGTATTGTGAATACCATATTTTTGGTATAACGTAAGTAGTTTAATACTTTGGTTATAGCTTTCCAATGTTTATGTCATGGATTACTTGTGTAGCGACTTAGTACATTTACTGCGGGCACTATATCGGGTCTAGTATAGTTTGTTAAGTACAACAGACTTCCGATCACTCTTGCATACTCCAGTTGTGAAACCGCTTCACCCGAGTTTTTTGTAAGGTGAAGTTGTGAATCTACTGGAGATTTTGCTGTCCCACTTGAGTAGTTTTAAATCCTCTCAAGTATCTTTTCAGCATAATGACCTTGAGACAGGATGATTTCGTCAGAATTTTTAGTGATTTGAATCCCTAAAATTACATCTGCGAGTCTCATATCTTTCATATCGAAATTGCTTTTTAGCAATTGTTTAGTTTGATTGATTAAGTCTTTTGTGCTTCCGAGAATTAGCATGTCATCTACGTACAAACATAACATAATGTATCCATTTGGAGTACATTTTATGTAGATGCACTTGTCACATTCATTAATGTTGAAACCATTTGACATCATTACATTGTCAAATTTTTCGTGCCATTGTTTCGGAGTTTGTTTAAGTTCATACAACGACTTCACAAGTCGACATACTTTATGTTCTTGTCATGGGACGACAAAGCCTTCTGGTTGTTTCATATAAATCTCTTCTTCTAAATCTTCGTTTAGAAAAGCAGTTTTAACATCCATTTGATGGATTTCTAGGTCTCTTAAAGTAGCAATGCTTGTTAGCGTTCTTATAGAGGTTATTCTCGTTACCGGAGAATATGTGTCAAAGAAATCCAAGCCTTCTTTTTGCCGGAATCCTTGCACTACAAGCCCAGCCTTGTATTTCTCTATTGAGCAATCGGTTTTCAACTTTGTTTTGATAATCCATTTACACCCTACTGGTTTAAACCCTTGTGGTAGGTCTGTTGTCTCATATGTATGATTTTGCATAAAAGAGTCGAACTCATTATTAACGGCTTCCTTCCATGAAGGTGCGTCTGGTGTAGACATGGCTTCGGCGAAAGTTCTTGGTTCATTCTCTGTAAGAAAGACCATTAAAAAGTCGTCACCGTAAGATTTTTCCTTACGAGCTCTTTTGCTACGTCTATGTTCATCTCCGACGTCTTCTGCGTCATCAAACGATGTGCCCGAAGTGCTTGCCTCGTTTACGGAGGTGATCGTGTCTCTTTCTTCACGAGTTCGTTTTGGGTTTTGTTTAACCTTGCATGGAAAAACGTGTTCAAAGAAAGAAGTGTTTCATGATTCTATGGTTGTATTTATGTGAATATACGGTACATCTGATTGATGAACCAGAAATCGATAAGCACTACTGTTGTGTGCATATCCATTGAAAATACAATCCACCGTTTTTAGTCCGATTGTGACCTTTTTCGGAGGTGGTACTTTGTGTGGTATTTTATTGAAGATATAATTCGTGGTAAGAAACGCTTCCCCCCTCCCACATGTCATGGGCTAACCCAGATTCCGGTAAGTAAGGAGCGGTGGTTGGATGGATAATCCCATGTTCTTGACAAAAAGCATTAAACGGTCCATCATATTCGCCTCCTCTATCACTTCTAACTATTTTAATAGTTTTATTTAGTTGATTTTCAACTTCGCGCTTATATTCCTTGAATTTTTCCAAGGTTTCATCTTTACTACGTAACAATATTTTGTATGATCATCTATGAACGTTACAAAATACTTTTTACCGCCTCTAGTTGGTGCGTATTTTAAATCACACAAATCTGTATGTATCAAACCTAGAGGTTCGGTGGTTCTTTCAACTTGAGGTGATGGGGTTTTTGTGAGTTTGGCCTGTACGCACACTTCACACTTTTCTTTGCTTGTTTTTCATTCGGGATTAGGTTCAAGTTCATTAATCTTTTTATAGATTTGTAATTCACATATCCTAATCTTTCATGCCAAATATTAAATGACTCAAGCAAAAAAGCAACGGGGTTTTTCTCATTGAGTGAAACTTTCAAAACATATTCAGCAACATTCGAAACAGAAGCAACATTATTAGCAACAACATTCTTAGAGCTAGAAGTATCATTGTTGTGGAGGACTGTCGTGACGCACATCTTGATCAGTCCGTTTTTCTCATAACCCCTGCCAACAACACCCCAAATTTCTTCAACACTAGCTTGTTTGCCTCAAGGTTAGCAGCAAATCCGGCCTTGCTCATCATAGTGCCAGAACTCAGGTTCTTCCTCATGTCAGGCACGTGTTTGACATTCTGAAGAGTGAGTTCCTTCCCCGAGGTCATCTTCAGCACAACTTTTCCACGACCATATATCTTGGAGAATGCAGAGTTCCCCATGAACAGTTGTTCGCTCGAAGCACTTTTCTAATAGGTGCTGAACATTGCACGTCCAGCGCAAATGTGGGTTGTTGCACCAGTGCCGTACCACCACTCTTTCGGGTTGTCTTCCACCATGTTGACTTTCGAGACCACAGCGCACGTGTCCTCTTCTGTCAAATTGGCTTGATCTTTCCCATTGTCCTTGGGCTTGCTGCGACACAAGTCACTTTTGTGACCAATCTTGTTACAATTGTGGCATTTCCCTTTAAACTTCGTTTCAGCGTTGTTGCGCTTCTTGAAGTTTGTGGAGGACCTTGGTTTCCAAGGAGATGTCGTTGCCACAGCCATAGCCCTACCCTTTCCTCTGCCCTTGTGGGTTGCCACATTGACGTTGTGCTCCTTGAATTGTAGACCGTTTGTCTGACGGTTTCTGTTTTCCATTTGCAGTCTGGTGATGACTTCTTCGAGAGTCATCGCTTCCTTTTATGCTTGAGGTAGTTCTTGAAATCCACCCAACTCGGAGGTAACTTCTCGATAAAGCTATTCACGGTGAAGATCTCACATATTGACATTCCCTCAGTAGCTATGTCATGACAAATCGATTGGGATGCTTCCACTTGATCCATGATCGGTTTGGAATCCACCATTTTGAAGTCGAAATTTTTTGCAACCGCATATTTCTGACATCCAGCGTCTTCTGATTTATACTTCTTCTCCAGAGACATCCATAATGATTTGGAGGATTTTTCCATACTGTAAACAAGGTACAGCTGGTCATTGAGGCGGCTTAAGATCCAGCCTCTGCATACAAAATCCCCATGGATCCAGGCTTCAACACTTGCGAGAGTGTAGGCACACGTGTTTCCTTCTGGAAGGACTGGTGGGTCCTCCTTCAGAAACTTATCGAACTTCATGTTCGTCAAGAGGAAATGCATCCTCAGTAGCCATGTTTTGAAACTATTTCCGTCAAAATGATCTGGCATGAGTCCTTGACTCGTAGTAGCTACCAGTTCAAATCATAGGGTGGACAACGTTGGGTGTTGTAGCCGTTGGAATACCATCACCAAACAGAATTCGGTGTGTCGGCTCATCGACATCATTTGCACCCACTGGTCCAACCGCATTAGGTGTTTGATCGAACATGTTTGAGGTACCGGTAGCCATCTGTTCATAGGTAAACAAATGAATCAGCTACCAAACTATTTGAACCAAAGTTCAATAAATGATTTATTTAAATCGATACGGTTGTTTAGCAAACTCGCTATAAGCGTTTGCTGAAACATTTGATCCGGTTACAGTGTTTTGCAAACTCGCTTTTAAAAGCATTTGCCGAAACCTATACCGTTTTAGAGAGAAAATGTTTTGCGGAAACGCTAGATAAGCGTTCGCAAAAGCAAAAAAGTAACGTTTTGAAAACGATTCGCGGAAGCGCTATTGAAGCGGATCGTAAATCCGATACCGTTTAAAAGCAAAAAACGTGTATTTTTTTATTAACTGCAAAACATAATCTGATTGAAGCGATAGGCTGAAAGCGGATTTATTGAGTTACGATTGTAGGAACCGCAAAAACCGAATAAGAAATGCGATGAATAAGAAACGATTTTATATGATAGTAAGGAAGAGAGAACAAAAAAAGGAAAGAACGAAATACGGATCTTCGAAAACAATTTTATACGATAGTAAAGAAGAAAGAGAAACTGAAAGTACGAAATACGGATGTTCGGGAAAACGATTTTTTACGATAGTAAGGAAGAGAAAAAAAATGAAAGTATGGAATACGGATCTTCGGAAAAATGATTTTATACGATACTAAGGAAAAGAGAAAATGAAAGTACGAAATACGGATGTTCGGGAAAACGATTTTATACGATAGTATGGAAAAGAGAAAAAATGAAAGTATGAAATACGGATCTTCGGAAAAACTGTTTTATACGATTTAAGGAAAAGAGAAAAAATGAAAGTACGAAAATACGGATCTTCGAAAACGATTATCGGAGGCGAGATGATCTCTTTTCGTAACTCAATAAATCGCCTGTAGTGCGACGGTAAAACACAATTTTGAATCCAAAAATACAACCGATACGAGACCATTTCCCAACACTCGAAATCGAATCTCTGAACTCTAAAAATTATACGTAAAACTCTCGAGACTCACTTTGAACGAAGAGGTGGATTGAAGGAACTTGTTGGAGAGTGTTTGTTGCTGTAAGAAAGCGTGTCTCTAGAGTGTTTGTTACGGTAAAACACGATTTTGAATCCAAAAATATAACTGATACGAGACCATTTCCCAACACTCGAAACGGAATCTATGAACTCTAAAAATTATACGTAAAACTCTCGAGACTCACTTTGAACGAAAAGGTGGATTGAAGGAACTTGTTGGAGAGTGTTTGTTGCTGTAAGAAAGCATGTCTCTAGAGTGGGAGAGCTGAGTTCCGCAACCCGCGAACCGGCCCAGCCCGGCTTGGCGCGGCGGCGGCGCGTGCGCGAGGCAGGTCAGGTCTCTCCCATGCACACCGTTTTTAACATGACTAATCCATTTCTCTATTTATATTAGAGAGATTTCTCTCATGTTTCCAATGTGGGACGAATTTCACATATTTCCTCTTCATTCTTATTTAAACACACTTGGGTTGAAACTCATTTCTTTTTATTTTTTCTAATATTTCCGAAAGCCGATTGGCTTTTAAAATTTGGATGCAATAATTAATTCATCGTGTATTACTAATGTGTAACTTTAGTTTCAAGAAGTTTTTGCATATCATGTGTTTTTTTGTTTAAAATATACTTCTGGAAGTTGCAGGAAAGTATAATGTCATAAAGAATAGATACAAAAAATAATTAGTTGTTGAACTCGATAAAATTATAGATTTAAAATAATAGTTATTGTCAAATACCTGATACATCATCAATAATAATAAAATCAATAACACTGAATTCTGGAGTCAATGGCAAACACCGAACCTAAATATTTAGGACATGCAAAATCCACTTTCACTTCCACCAACACGTAGCTTTTTACTTATGGAAGCTGCAATATAGTAATGTCATCATAAAGGATCGGTACAAGAAATAATATGTTGTTGGACTCGATATAATTTTTTTTTTTTTGGGTCAATTTTTTTGTTATTAAAACATGCGTTACTTAGTTTTCTTGGGAATGATATTTTCTGAGAGTTGGGCTCTCTCGGGAAAAAAAAAAGAGAATAGAAACCATAACTTGTTCAGGTTGAGAAGCCAAAACTTTCTCAGAAATGCAACATGCCATTAATTCATCATGTATTACTTTACTAATGTGTAACTTTAGTTTCAAGTTTTTGCATATCATGTGTTTTTTTTTGTTTAAAATATACTTCTGGAAGTTGCAGTATAGTAATGTCATAAAGAATAGGTACAAAAAATAATAAGTTGTTGAAACTCGATAAAATTATAAAACTAAAATATTAGTTATTTTCAAATACTGATACATCATCAATAAATAATAAAATCAATAACACTGAATTCTGGAGTCAATGGCTAACACCGAACCTATATATTTAGGACATGCAAAATCCACTTTCACTGAATTCCCTATTGTCACCAGAATGTTGTTGAGGATGCATCTTATTCTTAAGGTGTTGCTTCTTTATCTTGATCAAAAAGAAAATAGCCTCCAAAGCACTCTCCCCAGAGGAAAAGTTGCGGAATTTATCAAAAAGAAAATAGGGAACGTTATGCGCCAGAGGAAAAGTTCCGGAATTTTCCCGGAGAGACTGCCGGCAGAAAAAACTTGAGGAGAAGTCGGCGTCGCGTCCGTTGGACTAAACGGATTGTTGGCAAGATTCACATACTGGAGAGAAGTCAGACCGGTGAAGAAATCCTCATCGACGGAAGTGAACCCATTGTCGTTAGCAAGATACCTCTCCAACGATCTCAACCGAGATAGGCTCGGGATATTCCCGGTTAAGTTGTTACACATGACATCGAAAACAGTCAAATACGTGAGGTTTTTGAGATCGGGAGGTAGCGTTCCTGTGATTTCTTTGTTCCCGATTTCGATCCGCGTGACCCGATGGCTACTTGTGTCGCATTCTATACCTGTCCAGACGCAAGGATTCGGGTCGGACCAGTTGAGCTTTGCCGACGTCAGGGAGTCTCTCAGAGCAATCATGGTCGCCAGATCAGGACTCGGACTCGGACTCGGTTGCCCGTACACCAAGGCGATGAAACAGAGCAAACAGAGCAAAACTCTCGACATGATCATCTTCCTGTATCAAAAGTCTTTGTATTATTCATGGCCTGATTATGCTCTTGTATTTATACACAAGGAGTCGTCCTACGGAGAAAAGGAAATACACATAATATATGTACAATTTGCTATTTATACACAAAGAGGCGTTCGCTTGAAGGGGAAACATTTCTTCTTCGTAAGTGAGAAAGAGAAAAAGAAATTTAACTTCTTTATTATTTGGGGTCTTTTTTTTTCTACTATTTTCCTTTTTTTCCATTGGGATTTGTTTCCTTTTTTTCCGACAAATGAAAAGAATGGCAAAGAAAAAGAAATTTAAAAGAGACCGATTAAGTTTATCGTGGACATGCGATTTCACATGTATTGTTGTCTATTTTGATTTTGATTTGGGGGACTAATTTAATGGCTTTGATTGGTAACCAAAAGTTGTACCGTAAAGCTGCGGTACAAATTATACCGTTTTAATAGTTACCAATTATAAAAACAGTATAGAAAGCGTTACCAACAGTATTACACTCAGCTTTTTTTGTACAGTTTTGACGTACAGCTCTTTTTTACAGTTTTCAACTATTTTATAATCACTTTATCACTTCAGTTTACCGCTAAAAGATTCAGCTTACCGCTAAAAGATTCAGCTTACCGCTGAAAATCTACGGTTACCAATCTGATCCAATAAAATTTTGGTAAAGAAGAAAATAAAATAAAAATAGTGGAAACTGCGAATGCAACGTCGGTGACAGTGACACGATGACATAAGCCCCGTCTACACAGACCACTTTGAGCTGCTTCGTGCCAAACTTCAGCCTAAAAAAAAAAACCCAAATACTTAAGGCCCATATGCTGCAGCAGAACTGACTTGTGAAGCCACGACCACGAACATCAACATCATCTGAAGAAGATATCAGGTGATGATGGCCTTTGCTCACCTGCAACTGCAACAAGATCGCCTGTGTCTTTGATTCTCTGTCTTTGATGATGACGACCTTACAAGTGTCAAAACCCAATTGCTTTAAATTTTTATAGATTTTACCTGTATTTGTTTTTTACAAATTGAGGGTAAACTTGATCACCAAGTTTGCTAATACAATAATATATGTGGTACTTCCTTTAAGCTTTATAACATAAAAGCATTTACGTTTCTGTGCGTATCAGAAATTCATTAACTACCCTACTTTATTACGTAAGCTGTTGTAACATTAGTTAATTCATTTATATATTATATATATCTAAAACATGTATAAGTCAAACGAAAAACACTAAAAATGGTCAAAACTAGGGGTGGGCGTTCGAATTACCGGATCGGATCGGATTTTTCGGGAATCTAGCTTTTGGTACCGATCGGGTATTATTAGATTTCGGATCGGATTCGGTTCGGTACCCTCCGGGTTCGGATCTGTTCGGATATCATATTTCAGATCCGGTTTTTTCCGGGTTCGGTTCGGATTCAAGTATTTTTACCCAAAAAGTAACCAAAAGTAACCAAATATAACCAAAAATACTCGAAATTAACCGAAAATATAAACATGAAAAATTAAAAGTAAGTAAAGTAATGTTGATTATAAATCCAACTAAACATTGAAAATTAAAAACCAAAATAAATATTCAATTTCCAACTTCAAGTTGTCACAAAGAACATAAATATAAAGAACATAAAACCAAAAAAAAAAAAAATTTATATAAAAAAAAATAAAATAAGTTCAAAAATAATTTTTGTATTTACATAAAACCAAACTAGAAATATATATGTATTTTTTGTTTTATTTTATTTATATAAAACCAAAAAGATTATTTTATAGCTGAAACTGATTTCTTGACGTTTCAAAAGAAAGAGAGACTGCAGAAAAACGATTACGGGATTACAGATTTTTTTATTTGAGAATGATATTTTTTATATTTTGTGTCTTGAAAACCGGGATAGAGCGAAGTGCAATCGACGAGAGATAAGAAAAAAAGTTATGAATTGTATAGTAGAAATAGAATAATTCGGATACTTTTCGGATATTTTTCTGATATCGGATCGGATCGGATATTACCGGGTACCCGAACTAAATGAAGATTACTCCCGTTCGGATATTTTGATGAATCCGGATCGGTTCGGATCGGGTATTTTCGGGTCGATACCGGATCGGATTTTCGGATCCGGGTAAAATGCCCACCCCTAGTCAAAACTAAAGATGTATAAGAGCAAGCCCAATAAAAACAACATTAGTGTGAGTTTTATTGATTAATTATTAATACTAGAAATCAATCCGCACGTTGCGCGGAATTATCTATTAATTTTTTTTTTTACTTTATAAATTTATTTTATAATTTTATATATTTTTATTACTATTATGTTTTTTTATTTCTGCCTTTTTAAAAATTTTAAATATTATTTTAGTTTCTTTATTATTGTTGAATATGTAGATCTATTTACTTAATATAAATTGAGATATGTTAATTGTTAAAAAAAAATTTCTTTTATATTTATACGCTAACGTAAGTATCTATGTATCCCATTGAATATTTTTATTCAATTAGCTTCTTTTTTCATGTCGCTTATTTTCTGCGAGATCAAAAAAATGAATTCAGCATATATCCCATATATTCTCTTTATTTCTTATTCACAATATTGTTCTGGTTTTTTGTTTTTGGTAGAGAATTTTCAGTTTTGTGGTTTGTATAATAAGTATTTGTGTTTTACCTTAAAACTAATGTCATATGGAGGCCCAATTTATAGGCTCTCTTCAGGCCCGACACAGAGGGGGTGGACAGAGGTGCGACCGCCCATGGGTCTGTATCCATTTCTTTAAACTATGGACTCAAATGTTTTGCTTTTCTTCACATTCTGGGCCCATTTGTGTTTAAAAAATTAGAAATAGGCTAGTTTTTTTGTTTTTAATTCGAAATTTACAAAAAAAAACAGGCTCATATTTTAAAACATATATAGAAAATGCCTAAATATTGTTTTAAATGATATTTTCAGGGAAAATATTTTTTGGCCCATGGGACCTAAAATAAGTTGGGCCGGGGTTGGCTCTCTTTAGTGTAGTTTAAAGTCATTCGAGTATAGATTCTTTTTCGTTGGAGGATTTGTATTTTGTTTTTTATATGTAACATTGTTGATAAGTTTTGATGTCTTTCTATTCCTTTTAATGGATTTTAGATTTTTTTTTTATATATCTTTTTGTCTGTTTTTTTTACTCTTGTTCGTAGGGTTTCCAACTGTTTTTCTACATTTTATTTGATTCTTCTTACAATTAACATTCTTCATTATTATTTTTTAGAGAATTTATAGTTTTTTGTTTATAGAGAATTTGTTTTTTAATTTCTAAATGTTTGTTATGTGAATGCGCAAAAATTTATATGAAAAAATATATATAAAAGCCCATTAAAAAAAAATTAAGTTGATGATGTGGATAGCTTAGATGGAGAGAGGTTTGGCTAATTAGTTTTCAACTGTTTTTCTACATTTTATTTGATTCTTATTACAATTAATATTCTTCATTATTATTTTTAAGAGAATTTATAGTTTTTTTGTTTCTAGAGAATTTGTTTTTTAATTTCTAAATGTTTGTTATGTGAAGGCCCAAAAATTTATATGAAAAAATATATAAAAGCCCATTGAAAAAAAACTAAGTTGATGATGTGGATAGCTTAGATGGAGAGAGGTTTGACTAATTATATATATATATATATATATAATTTTGTGTACTTTATGTATATAAGACACTTTGTAGTATTTTGTTGTTTTTAAAACATACAATAGAGACACTTTTGATGGGTGTCTTAAAAAAATATATATATATATAATATATATATTTTAATAAATTTATGTAAAAACTTTTGTTAACAATTTTTAAATATTTTTTTTAAAATAAATTTAAGTAAAAATATATATATTTTTAATAATTTTTCATCGTCTACTCCCGGCTTGCCACGTGCGCGTTCTTAACCAAAAAAAAGTCTTAATTTAGACACTGGTTTAAAATATAAGACACCTTTAACCATTTTTTATTTAATTTTATTATTAAAAACACTTAATTAGACACTTAAAGGTCACCATTGGAGTTGGTCTAAGACCAACCCCAACCCAGACACTTGAGTGTTTTATACAAAGTTCTTAACAATAAAAGAGATTAAATTAATTGTTTTTGGTGTCTTAAACTTTAGAACATATCTAAATTAAGACATTTGTTCTTAGTTAAGAACGCCCAGGTGGCAGTTCTTGATTGGATGACTTTAATATAATCTGAATTGAGAAAAAAAAAAGAACGCCATATGTTTTTTCGTCTCGGTCTCTCTTCGTCTCTCTCTCTCTCTCTCGACGGCGAAAGCAGATGCGCGCCGTTGATTCTCTCGTACCCGTCGGAAATCGAGATCCGGCAGAAGAAATCCGAGGACGACGCCGTTGTTTACATTTCCCAATTTCTGTTTTTGTTTTCTTCGCCAGTTCAATCTAAATCGGGGAACAAAGAAAGCCCTAGTCTCCGGTATGTTCTCCCTCTCTGTTCGTGATTTAGGAGAAAGGTGTGATTTTGGAATTTCCCCTTCACATTTTCCGGTTCAGCATTGATTCTTCTCTAGCCGTTTATATTTGGAGAATAATTCTCGGGCTGATTGTGATTGGGATCGTTTGTGTTTTTGTTCCCCTATTTTGAAACGTCTCTAGGTAAGGGAATTTGGAATTGATGGCGTTCGTTGACGATGATGAAGCCATCACAGAATGACGTGAAGCCGTCACAGAATGATTTGGTGGATCACATTGATTTAATGGGTAAAGCTGTCAAGAGAGATGGAAAATTGGCGAAATCGAAGGTTAGTAAGGAGAATTTGCTGATTCTCTGATGCGATCATGGATAGCACAAAGGAGAATGAGCTTTTAGCTGAGCTTGAACCTGAACTAGAAGCCGTTGAAGACTTGGTGATGCCATCCGGACCTATGACTCGTGCAAGGCTTAAGAGGCTTAAAGAAAGAATTGGAGGATTACTCAATCAGACGATCACTTAGAAAGGAGAAGAAGTTAAAACCATTCTGCTTTTAATTACACAGCAGACTTCTGAAAATACCAGTAGACTTCTGGAAGGAATACGCAGCAGACTTCTGAAAATACACAGCAGACTTCTGCAAGGACTACACAGCAGACTTGTGAATCAAGTTCATCAAGTCTTATAAAAAGCATATAAATCCGAAGTCTTATAAAGCTTATAAAGGATGTGATCATTTGTACTCTTTTTCCTTGTCCTTGGTTTTTCCCATTGGGTTTTCCAGGAAAGGTTTTAATGAGGCAAATTGATTCATAAACTTTATAAGGTTTATTCATAAGCTTATAAATTCGACCTAAGGGAAGGGAAAGCAGCTAAAGAGTCATTTGGAGGCCAAGAGTTATTCAAACTTAGTTTTAATTCAATCTTTCTTTAGTTAATGCTTTGACCAACGAGTTTGGCTCTTTGCCTACTCTTTTCTTTTCTATATAACCTATGTAATCTCATTTGAGAAACACAACCTTCTTTTTATTTATTTTGAGAGTGATTCTCTTTTGTTCTTCGTGAACATTTTCGATCCTTAGTGTGTAATATCCATTGATCAAACCTTAGTCCGTCTTGGTGCTTTATATCCAAGGGATTAAGAGATTGTTTGGTGCGTCATATCCATTCAATCGACCTTGGATTCATCTTAGTGTGTCATATCTAAGGGATTCAAGTTGGGGAATATCAGAAGTCTTTCCGCAACTTCTGTGCAATCCTTTCGATCCATCTTACCTTGTGATATACTCATAAATTAGCATGTTTTACCTCCCATTTTAGATAGCTTTTCATTCATTTATGCATTCATTTAGTTATTTTTAGTCCAAATTGCATCCATATTAGAGTTTAGCAAGTTTTAGCTTAGGTTATTGCATATTGTGCATATTGAGTCCTTATTAGGTACTTTGGAGGCTTGGAGGACCTCTTTGGAGAGTTGGGTGGCAAGGAGGAAGAAGAGAAGGGAGCCAAACATGAAGCAGACAAATTTTAGAAGTGTATCGACCTTGGTGTCGACCTACCAAGGTCGATACAGCTCAGCTGGAAAGACGGAGTGCGCGTATCGGACGATTGTGTCGAGCTACTAAGCTCGATACACAGGCCACCCGGAGTTTTGAAGATGACGTATCGGGCATTCGTATCGGACTGCTAAGGTCGATACACATCTCATCCGAAGTTGAAGACTGGCGTATCAGGCATCTGTGTCGACCTGCCAAGGTCGACACACTCCTTTAGGAAACATTTAGCAGCGTATCGAGCTGCGTATCGACCTAGCAAGCTCAATACGCTGCCCGATTTTCAGGCCTAAACCGGGTCAATACCCGATTTGTTCCGGATTGACCCGGGTCATCCACTGTTCACTATAAATAGGAAAAGATCTAATTTTTCCTAAATATCTTTTAATCTCTTGTTCTTCCTTAAAAAACTTTCCCTTTTGGGTTTCTAAGTGATTTTGTAAGACATTTCTTTAAGTTTATACAAATCTAGTATTTACCTTTTTTAATCTTTCATCTTCTATCTCTCTAATCATGTTTATCTCTACCTCTTTCATAGGATTTAAGGGATTAACCATGATTAGTGAGTAGTTTCATTAGGATCTAAGGATGGGTTAGATCTAGGGTGTTTTAAGGGTTAGTCTTGATGCCTAGGATTAGATTCTTCCATTTCCCTCCTTGTTATGTGTTCTAAATGCTAGTTTAGCCTTGATCATGCTAAAACTAGGCCTTAGGGAATTTCACACTCACAAGGTGTTTGATGAAATTCCCCAATCAACTAAACAAGGGATTTGCATTCCTAGCTCATGGAAGTGATTGTCTAGGGTGTTTATTGGTAATTTAGAACTGTTTTATATGGATTGTTAGCTTCCTTTTCACTAATAAAAGTTAGTTCTTGATTAGAATGATTAATGAAGGGATTAGTGCCATAAAAGTGGATTAGTCTAGCTATTGAGTTCTAAGCCTAGGGATTAGCTTATATTGTGATTGTTTGGCATCAAATATTGAATCTTGAAACACCTTAGATTGATAACCCCATCCTTGGATTCGTTTTAGTCTTTTGATAATCTTGATTAGTAGTCAATTAGCTTGATTTGGTTTGTTTGATCAATTAGGTTGTTAGTTAAACTTCAAACCTTTATTTCTAGCTTGGATTAAGAAGTTGTATGAATTCCTAGTGTCTTAACTATATCTATATGGATTGATCCTCAAGTACCTACAATGACATGAGTGGGTTTGAGTAATTGTTAAGTCTCACCAAGAAACCGCTTATCACCTTGTTCTTTGAGGATTCATTTCTTCATAAGTTCTAACGCCTATCCATCTATCCAAATCCAACTAAAGAGTGTCGATTCTTGGGAGGATCATATCAAGTGGTATCAGAGCACACTCTTCAATTCGGTATCATCTATCATCTTCTATCTTTTCACCTTCTATCTTTTCACCTTTTATCTTTTCACCTTCTATCTCTTCATCTTCTATTTCTATTTCTGTTCTAAGTTTTTGTATTCAGTTTATTTATAAATAAAATAATAAAAAATTTCGTTGATAAAAAAAAAAAAAAAAAAAAGAAAGCAAAGAAAAATTATTCAGTTTATTTCTGTGGTTTTAGTTCCTATATTTCTTGGGAATTTTCTGTTCTTCATCAAGTTCTTATCTCATCTATCTTTAAATTCATTTGGATTATTCTGTTTGGTTACTTTGGGGATTACCATTGAGTTGTATTGGATTTGTTCTATTAGAACTCTTGAGAAATCACTGAGAGAAATCAGATTGAGTGAAACACCTTGAGAGAAACACTTGTGAGAAGCTTTTGCTACTAATCTGTTTGTTAGTTTTGCAGGAATAATCATGTCTAACCACGAAGGAAATAACAACAATGAAGAAAGAGAGGCAGTTCCAAATCTGCAAATGCAAGCAATGAGGGGAGAAATGCGGAGAGAGCTGAGGGAAGAAATAAATGGTGTCTATGAAAAATTAGAGGAAATGCGATTAGAGGCACAACAAAGACAGCCACAAGTTGTTCCTGATGGAAGAGAAAGAGAGAAACTTAGACCAGCAAGGGTCGAATTAGATGTTGACTACTACAATCATGATGGACGCTCATGGGAGCAGAAGGAGACCTCGGCGTGAGAGAGAATGCAGGAGACAACGTGATGATGATCTTGGAGGACTTAAGCTCAAAATTCCACCATTTTATGGAAGGAATGATCCAGACACCTATCTAGAATGGGAAAAGAAATTAGAGCTCGTGTATGATTGCCAACACTACACGGAATACAACAAAGTGAGAGTGGCAGCCACAGAGTTCTATGATTATGCACTAAGCTGGTGGGATCAGTTGGTTACCTCAAGGAGACGAAATGGGGAACGTCCAGTAGAGACTTGGGCAGATGTAAAAGCTATTATGCGAAGGAGATTTGTTCCTAGTCATTACCACCGTGAGCTTCATCAGAAATTAAGGAGATTAACACAAGGCAGCCGTAATGTTAAAGATTATTATCAAGAGATGGATTCTCTTATGATAAGGGCTGATGTATCTGAAGATAGAGAAGCTACAATGGCTCGGTTCTTGAGTGGATTAAACAGAGATGTACAAGACAGGCTAGAGTTGCAGCATTATGTGGAGATTGAGAAAATGCTACACAAAGCAATTCTAGTGGAGCAGCAGCTTAAAAGGAAAGGTTCTACTCGACCTACATATGCAGCTGGAGTGTCTACTACTAGACAAAGTTACACAAGGACAGAGAAACCCATCACCACTCCAAAGGTTGAATCGAAGCCTTATATTTCAAATCAAATCGATAAAGGCAAGGCTGAAGCATCTAGATCCAGAACCAGAGATTTGATATGTTTCAAATGCCAAGGGAGAGGGCATTACGCCAATGAATGCACTAATAAGAAGACCATGATTCTTCTGGACAATGGAGAGATCGAATCAGAGGTAGAAGAAGTGGTTTCTGATTCATTACCATCAGAAGAAGAGCATGAGACTCCGGCTATAGGAGATCTGTTAGTGGCGAGGATATTACTAAGTGTGCAGTCTAAATCAAACGAGCAGGAGCAAAGAGAGAACTTGTTTCACACAATATGCCATGTTGAAGACAAGGTATGCAGCGTCATCATTGATGGAGGCAGTTGTACTAATGTGGCGAGTGAAACAATGGTGAGAAAGCTCGGTTTGAAAGAAAGGGAACATCCAAAGCCTTATAAACTTCAGTGGCTTGATGATGTTGGAGAAATGAAAGTGAGCAGCCAAGTATTGGTTCCCATAACCATTGGCAGATATGAGGATGAGATCCTATGCGATGTGTTACCTATGGAGGCAGGCCACATTCTTCTTGGAAGGTCATGGCAGTTTGATCGAAGGGTGACGCATGATGGATTCACCAATAGACATTCTTTTGAGTTCAAGGGGAGAAAGATCATACTGATTCCGATGACTCCACATCAGGTATATCAAGATCAGTTGTTACTTAAGCAGAAACGAGAAACAAACACTTTGAGCGACCCCCTAAACACTTCACACAAGAAAAAGAATGAGAGTCTGAGAAAAGCCAAGTCAAAAGCCTGTGAGAGCAAACCCGTGAGGCATTCAAACTTTTTTTGTGAGGATTAGTGAGGTTAAGAGAGCTTTGCTTTCAAAACAACCTTTACTTATGTTTGTTTATAAAGAAACTCTTATGAGTTTGACTGACCTTGCACCGGTGCTGCCGAGTAACTCTTCTTTTGCAGGACTTTGAAGATGTTTTTCCTGAAGATAACCCGAAGGGATTGCCACCAATTCGAGGAATTGAGCACTAGATAGACTTTGTACAAGGAGCTTCATTTCCAAACCGTCCAGCTTATAGGACCAATCCTGTGGAAACAAAGGAGCTTCAGAAACAAGTTAGTGAGCTCATGGAGAAGGGGCATATCCGAGAGAGTATGAGCCCTTGTGTTATACCAGTTTTACTTGTGCCAAAGAAAGATGGAAGCTGGCGCATGTGTGTGGATTGCAGAGCCATCAATAACATCACTGTAAAGTATCGCCATCCTATTCCTAGACTTAATGACATGCTTGATGAGTTACATGGTTCTAGCATATTTTCTAAGATAGATCTTAAAAGTGGTTACCATCAAATTCGCATGAAAGAAGGAGATGAATGGAAAACTGCATTCAAAACAAAGCATGCCTTGTATGAATGGTTAGTTATGCCATTTGGGCTAACAAATGCACCTAGCACTTTCATGAGGTTGATGAATCACGTTCTGAGAAGTTTGATTTGAGTCTTTACTGTTTTTTACTTTGATGATATCTTAGTTTATAGCAAGAGTCTAGATGAACATGTTCTGCACCTGAAAAAGATTTCAGAAGTTCTTAGAAAGGAGAAACTGTTTGCCAATCTGAAGACCAATCTGAAGAAATGCACGTTTTGTACAGATAACCTGGTCTTTTTAGGTTTTGTTGTAAGTGCAGATGGCATAAAAGTGGATGAAGAAAAGATCAAAGCGATCCGAGAATGGCCTAGTCCAAAGACGGTTGGAGAAGTAAGGAGCTTTCATGGACTGGCAGGTTTCTATAGGCGCTTTGAGAAGGATTTTAGCACCATAGCTGCACCACTTACTAAAGTAATCAAGAAGGACGTTGGATTCAAGTGGGAAGAAGCTCAGGAAGAAGCGTTTATAACCTTGAAAGGGAAGCTTACAAATGCACCACTTTTGTCTTTACCTGATTTCTTAAAGACTTTTGAAATTGAGTGTGATGCTTCTGGTGTAGGTATTGGAGCTGTGCTGATGCAAGAGAAGAAACCTATAGCTTACTTTAGTGAGAAACTTGGAGGAGCTACTCTGAACTACCCAACATATGACAAAGAGCTCTATGCTTTGGTTCGAGCTTTGCAAACATGGCAACACTATCTCTGGCCTAAAGAGTTTGTGATCCATACTGATCCATACTGATCATGAGTCACTCAAGCATGCTCGATGGGTTGAATTCATTGAGACTTTTCCATATGTCATCAAATACAAGCAAGGTAAAGAAAACGTTGTTGCTGATGCATTGTCACGCAGGTATGCACTGATTTCTACTCTTGATGCTAAGTTGCTTGGTTTTGAACAACTTAAAGAACTATATGAGACTGATGCTGAGTTCAAAGAAGTTTACAAAGCTTGTGAAAAGTTTGCGTCTGGAAAGTATTATAGGCATGAAGGTTTTATGTTCTCTGAACAACGTTTGTGTGTGCCTAACTGTTCCATTCGAGATTTATTAGTCAGGGAAGCCCATGGAGGAAGTTTAATGGGGCATTTTGGAGTTGCTTAGACATTTCAGGTTATGCTAGACCACTTTCACTGGCCACACATGAAGAGAGACGTGGAGAGGATCTGTCGAAGATGTGTAACTTGCAAACAAGCTAAATCCAGAGTACAACCCAACGGTTTGTATACTCCTTTACCCATTCCTACTCAACCGTGGAGTGACATTTCTATGGACTTTGTGCTCGGTTTGCCTAGAACTAGAACTGACAAAGATTCTATCTTCGTTGTTGTTGATAGGTTTTCTAAGATGGCACATTTCATTGCTTGTCACAAGACTGATGATGCATCTCATATAGCTGATTTGTTCTTCAAAGAAATAGTTCGGATGCATGGGATGCCTAGGACTATTATTTCAGATAGGGATACTAAGTTCTTAAGTTACTTCTGGAAAACGCTTTGGCATAAACTTGGAACTAGGTTGTTGTTTTCAACTACTTGTCATCCACAAACTGATGGTCAGACTGAAGTAGTTAATCAAACCTTGTCCACTTTGTTGCGTGCATTGATTAAAAAGAACTTGAGAACTTGGGAAGATGTTTGCCTGCCACATGTAAAGTTTGCATATAATCATTCGATCCATTCTGCTACTAAGTTTTCTCCATTTCAAATTGTTTATGGTTTTAATCCTTTATCTCCATTGGATCTAACCCCATTGCCTTTGAGTGAAAGAACTAGTATGGATGGGAAAAAGAAAGCTGATCTTGTCAAACAGATCCATGAGAAAGCAAGGAAGAACATCGAAGAGAGGACTAAGCAGTATGAAAGGAAAGCAAACAAGGGCAGACGCAAAATGGTGTTTGAAGTTGGAGATCTCGTGTGGATTCACTTGAGAAAAGAAAGGTTTCCATCAGAGATAAAGTCAAAACTTATGCCAAAAGTTGATGGTCCATTCAAGATAGTCAAGAGGATCAATGACAATTCCTACCAACTCGATCTTCAAGGTAAGTACAACGTTAGTTCAAGCTTTAACGTTTCTCATCTAGTGCCTTTTGTCGCAGATGGTCCAGATTTGAGGGCAAATCCTTTTCAACAGAGGGGGGATGATGCGATCATGGATAGCATAAAGGAGAATGAGCTTGTAGTTGAGCTTGAACCTGAACTAGAAGTCGTTGAAGACTTGGTGATGCCATCCGGACCTATGACTCGTGCAAGGCTTAAGAGGCTTAAAGAAGGAATTGGAGGATTACTCAATCAGATGATCACTCAGGAAGGAGAATAAGTTAAAACCATTCTAGTTTTAATTACACAGCAGACTTCTGAAAATACACGGCAAACTTCTGGAAGGAATACGCAGCATACTTCTGAAAATACACAGCAGACTTCTGGAAGGACTACACAGCAGACTTGTGAATCAAGTTCAACAAGTCTTATAAAAAGCTTATAAATATGAAGTCTTATAAAGCTTATAAAGGATGTGATCATTTGTACTCTTTTTCTTTGTCCTTGGTTTTTCTCATTGGGTTTTCCAGGAAAGGTTTTAATGAGGCAAATTGATTCATAAACTTTATAAGGTTTATTCATAAGCTTATAAATTCGACCTAAGGGAAGGGAAAGCAGCTAAAGAGTCATTTGGAGGCCAAGAGTTATTCAAACTTAGTTTTAATTCAGTCTTTCTTTAGTTAATGCTTTGACCAACGAGTTTGGCTCTTTGCCTACTCTTTTCTTTTCTATATAACCTATGTAATCTCATTTGAGAAACACAACCTTCTTTTTATTTATTTTGAGAGTGATTCTCTTTTGTTCTTCGTGAACATTTTCGATCCTTNGCTTGAGAAGCCGAGGAAATGCTATGAGGAACTGATAAGAACTGTTCTCATAACCGTGCGGTCCCTTCATTTTCTTTGGAGGAATCCCGAAGCTTCGGATAAATCTCTCTTGGAGCATTTATCTAAGATTTTCAAGTGACTTGACTCTTTTCAACTCTTTTGTTCTTCTCTCTGGTTATTGTCATTCTTTTGGTTTTAACACCTGTGGTTGGATGTTTTTTGTAGGGCATTTGACGTGAAGCCGTCACAGAATGATTTGGTGGATCACATTGATTTAATGGGTGAAGCTGTCAAGAGAGATGGAAAATTGGCGAAATCGAAGGTTAGTAAGGAGAATTTGCTGATTCTCTGGTCTGTGAGATGTTTGATTTAGACGAGACCTTCAAATCTCGTATAGGTGTTTCTTTCAGAGTTTGTGATGCCCATAATTGTCATCAAGAGTTTATTTCGTTTTCTGGCATGCATATTTTCTGTATATGTATCATCTTCTTAACTCTTACCCTGATTCTCTACTAATTTTGTGGGGTTTGTCTTTCTTGTGTGGCTAGTTTTTACTTGCATTTCTCGCAAAGAAGCCTACCAAAAAGAGATTACCTGATGAGGTTTGATTTTTTGTTTTTCTTACTCGAGAACTCTTTTTCCTCATGTGCCTTTTTCCTACTTTCAGACGGTCTTAATTTCTGCTAAGATTTTGCTATTATTTATTAGGAAAATCCAAAGGATGATTTCATAGTTGAAGATGACTCAACTGTGGCTTCCGATCAAGATGAATTGGATGATGATGATGATGACGATAATACGTTTGAGTCTGTTTGTGCATTTTGTGACAATGGTGGCGACCTTTTTTGGTATGTCTCCTTGTTGTATATTGATCTTGTAGTTTGATTTTAATCTTTGTGTTACGACCGAAGCTGCTTGGTTGATTGATCACTCTGTGAAAAAGGGTTGTAATTTCCGGGGAAGTTGAGTTCATGTTTCTGTGATGTACATTTGGTTTTTTAACTAGTTTTATAGAATCTTCGTTTTAACATTGAAGGTGCTTATTTCACTTATCTCTGTTACCAAATGGATATGAAACTTCTATGATTGCATCATTTTCGTGTTTGTGGTGATTTCTCTTGGTTACAGAGAGAGTCTTGGTTATTAAAGGAGACAAAAAAAGGATGAGTGGTTGTTGAAACAAAGGAGATGTTCCTCTCTTATTTTTTCCAGTTAATCTGGTGCCTCTCTCTTATGTTTTTGTATACATTGGATCCTTGTGTAGGAGGCTGTTGACTCGGCGATTCGTATAAGAAGGCTGTTGACTCGGCGATTCTGAAGCTAAAGAGCCTTGAAGCTGATTGTGCTGGCCAAGTAGCCGAAGAAGCTCCTTTGTGCGTTTCCTCTCAAAGTAAACAAGGTACTTTTAATCTTTTAACTCTTCCTTTCTTCTTCAACACTTGTGCACAAAACTATCTTTAACTTATTTTCTGATATTGATTGACCTCTTTTACTTGAGTTAAAAAAGAGTACGTTCTCAGCCTTTGGTTAAAAAAAGAGTACGCTCCAGGTCATAATACATATATTTTCTTTTGTATACTATCCAGAAATCCTTAGCTTCAACTGGTGTCTTATTTTGCTAATGCCATCGGTTAGAAACTGAAAATAAATGATTAACCCTTGTTCAATTGTAAATATATGGTTAGAAACTGAAATAAATGCTTTGTTAGAGTTTGTTAGATTTTAGGGTTTGGTTGTTGAGTTTAACTGTGATTAGACTTGTATCTGTAAATCAATGCATCGATTGAATGTTTAATACAAAGAGCACAACTACTTGTGCTCTGCTTAAACACAACCATTACTTCTATATATTAATGTATATCCGTAACTACTTCTTCTCTTTCACCTACGTCTTCTCTTTCAACTTCTTCTCTTTCAATCTTGTTTTTATATTTTTCAAACATAAAAGTTAGGTTATGGATTCTACAAATCCATATAGTCAATCCCAAAATTTTATGGAGCTTCTAAATAGTCAACAGGATAGCCACCACCCTTATGAGATTTCTTCCCAAACTAGACCTCTTGGATCCTCAGAAGTTCCCCTGTTTAGTAGTCAGTGTTGTGATGAACCAACACTAGAGGGTTTAGGGACAGCAGAGGAGCGTAAAGAGAGGAAGAGATGGACTCCCACAGATGATATAGTGCTCATTAGCGCCTGGCTAAACACCAGCAAGGATGCTATAGTGTCAAATGAGCAGAAAAGTGGTGCCTTTTGGACATGCATAGCAGCATTATATAATGCTAGTCCTAAGGTTGCATCTGCTGAGAAGAGAGATCACAATAAGTGTAAGCAGAGGTGGAGGAAGATCAATGAGCTTGTCTCCAAGTTCTGTGGAGCATTTGAGGCTGCAAAAAGACATAAGACAAGTGGGCAGAATGATGATGATGTTCTCAAGCAGGCACATCAGATCTTCTACAACGACAACAAGGCGAAATTCACCCTTGAGTACGCATGGAAGGAGCTTTGGTATGACCATAAATGGTGTGGCTCGTTTGGTAAAGGTGTAGGTGACGGTAGTTCAAAAAGAAGAAAATGTGAGGATGGTTCAGCACAATCTGGTAGCTCTCAGTCGGTTAACATTGAAGATGATGACCTCCTGGTTCGACCCCCTGGTGTTAAAGCAGCGAAAGCTAAGAGGGCAGTTACCAAGACAGCCTCTGTGGAAGAACAAAACAAGTGTCTGTCAGAGTTTCAGACCATGTGGGAGATAAGTGAGAAGGACTTAGCCATCAAAGATAAGATTTCAGATAAAAGGTTGCTTGAAAGACTCATCGACAAAACAGAGCCACTTTCTGATATAGAAATTGCTCTAAAGAACAAGTTAATTCAGGACATGTTGTCAAAGTCCTGATTTCGTATGTGTTGTTTCATCAAAGTCCTGATTTCGTATGTGTTGTTTCATCGAGTCTTTGCTTTCAGTTGTTGTTTGATTGAGTCTGTTGTTGCATTTAAGTTTCATCGAGTCTTGTATGATATTTAAGTTTATGAAATGAAATTTAAGTTTATGAAATGAATGTGTTGTTACTGATAGTGTTGTTACTCTCGTTTAAAGAAAACATGAAATTAGTATACAATGTACATGCGTTGATTAGGTTTGTTTTTTTGTCTTGGACTTGCAGATCCATCTGAAAGAACTGAAAAGCACAAGTCGATCGATATGCTGGAGATGATTCAATGGCTTTCATATGCAAATCGGAGAAAGAGGGGCTTCATTTTTGAGATTTCAGCTTCTCGGGCTTGAGGGATCAACGCCCATGTAAGTAGTTTAATGCCATTTGCATTCCGATTTTTGTATAAATTTCAATCCTGGGAATTCCGATTTTTGATGGAGATATTGTTCCTGGTCACTGCTTTCCTTGAAATCGCTTGTGTCTTCCTTCTTAGAACGGATTGCTACAACCGATTTCATGGCCTCTTGTGATTTATTTATGCTTCCTGTAGTTCTTTGTTTTGATTTATTTATGTCCGCAAGGACTTCCTCAGTCATATTCAGATGGAGTTTCAAAGAAAGGGAATCACACCATTCGTTGATAATGAGATCAAGAGAGGAGAATCCATCGGTCCCGAGCTCATCCGTGTATAGTCCTGAGATTGATCTTGTTGGAGAAGAGGTACGGTGCTCTGTCTCTCTCTCTAATTAGTTCAAATTGTAGGAGAATCCATTGGTTGGTTACCTTAATAGATTTTACTCTTACTGCTTCAAATGCTGCTCTTTGAATGTGGAGCCATATACCTGGGATTATCATGCTCTTGCTCTAAGTCAATTCATTCTTTCCAGTTAATATACTCGTCTTGTTGAGTTGCAATTTTCATCTTGTTTTGTGTTAAAAATACTTGTGATTGCTTTCTTGTCGGTTTTACCAGAAACCATCCTCTGTCTATAACCTTGTTTGAAAAGCTCGATTTGAACCGGTTTGTTTAATGGGATGAGTATACTTGTGATTGCTTTCTTCTGTTTGTTTTTTTGTCTTGGACTTGCAGATCCATCTTTGGGATACATTGGCAGGAACCGGTGCTCTCTTTCTCTCACACAAGCCGGAATCTGAGCTTTCAAAAAAGGGATACGTAAAAGACAAGCTGTGGTGCTCTCTTTTAGAATTTCTAGCTGTGGAAAAGACAAGAAGATATTTGTTTTCAAGCACATGTCTTTTGCTTTTGGCCTTGACCTTTCAACCATTTGTTTTGGATTTTTGTATCACATGTAACTTGACCTTCCAAGCATTGTTTTGGGAATTTTGTATCACATGTAACTTGGCATTTCAAGCCTTTCTTTAAAACATTTGTCTATATAAACAAAACCTAAAATCAACAACACATTTGTCTCTTTTTTTAAAGCCTTTGATTAAAGCATTTGTCTCTCAACACTTTCAAGCATCTCCTTTGGTTTTTCTAGCATTTCTTTTTTCCTTCTCTCATCACTTGAAATTATTTATAAATTTTTTCAAGCAAACTCTAGACAAAACTCTGAAATCTCCTTTGGTCTTTCAAGCATTTCCTTTTTCCTTCTCACACATCCATTTTTATTTCAAGAAATTATTCATAATTTTTTCCCCATATTTTCAAATGGCCTCTTCTTCCAATGATCCTTACGATCAAACTTTCGATGAAAATTTTGATCAAGCATTCGATGAAAAATTTGATCAAGCTTTCGATGAAAAATTTGATCAAGGTTTCGAGGAAACATTCGAAAAGCTCATTGCTATTCGTCAAAAGTCAACAAAATCAAAGATAAAACGAGCCTATATTGAAAGAAATCGGGAAGAAGGCCACATCAAGTTATGGAACGATTATTTTACTGAAGATGCGAAATACGAGGGTCATTTATTTCGACGTCGTTTTAGAATGAACAAGCCCTTGTTCATGCGTATTGTTGATGGACTCTCGAATGCTCTTCCATTCTTTCAGCAAAGAAGGGATGCTACCGGAAGGTTTGGTTTCTCAGCACTACAAAAGTGTACAGC
>JAHZTW010000005.1:12423407-12485968 GCA_020283515.1 Alliaria petiolata | reverse complement strand
AATGTTCTTGATCGCTCACCAGTTTTTGATGATGTGTTACATGGTAAAGCTCCAAAAGTTAATTACTTTGTCAACGGACACAAGTATAATTTGACTTACTATCTCACTGATGGTATTTATCCGAAATGGCCAACTTTTATCCAATCTATTTCACTTCCACAAAGTTCGAAAGACTCGTTATTTGCTACACATCAAGAATCTGTCAGAAAAGATGTCGAGCGTGCTTTTGGAGTCTTGCAAGCTCGGTTTAAAATTGTTAAAAACCCATCTCTTTTTTGGGATCTTTCGGGCATAGGAAAAATTATGAGAGCATGTATCATACTGCATAATATGATAGTAGAAGACGAGCGAGATGGATACAATCTAATTGATGTATCAGATTTCGAACACGGAGAAGGAACTTCCGAAGTGGATATGACGTACTCTACCGATATGCCTACAAATCTCGGCAATATGATGGCCGTTCGCAGTCAACTTCGTGATAGAACAAGACATCAACAATTGAAAGCTGATTTGGTTTAATATATATGGCAAAAATTTGGCGGAAGTGAAGATTACAATTGAGCGGGTTTTCCAGTTTTTAAATTGCATTTCTCTAATTTATATGTTTCAATGTGTTATATTTTTGAAAATATAATATGTTTACAAAGTTGTTAACACAAGTTTTTACTTAATTTTTTTTAAAAAAAAATTGGTTTTTAAGACACCCATCCAAAGTGTCTCCATTGTAGACTCAAAAACAACAAAATATTACAAAGTGTCTTATATCCAAAAAGTACACAAAATATTACAGTAAAACCTCTATAAATTAATAATGTTGGGACTTCAATATTTTATTAATTTATAGTGTTATTAATTTATAGAGATATTTTTCGGTTCAAATTTTTAACGTTCATCAAAATAAAATAAAAAATATTTTCAAAAATGTAAAATTCATTCAGAAAATATTATATCAATAAATTTAAAAGATAAGTCAAACAACATTTATAAACTTCAACAACAATATAATCACATTTTACTATATTACATTATTTATATATACCTAAATGTATAATTATTAATTTATATAATTATTGGGACCATATTTTTACATAAGAGTTTCAAAAAAACTATTATCTTATTATCTTATCGAAATTTGCTAATTTTTACACTGGTCCGACTCGGGACCGGCAAAATTTATTAATTTATAGTGGTTATTAATTTATCGAGTATTAATTTATAGAGGTTCTGCTGTATTATTTAATCAATAAGATACCACACTATGGTGTTACCATTGGGTTGTTCTAAGTGATTAAAAAAAAGTAGTACACACTACACACCATGCACAATTACACATGTGTTTTAGGATTATTAGATATTAATGAGACAAACAAATTATGTTGACACATGTACACAAAACAAGATATTTCATTCTTCCTTTTTTTTGTAGCTAGAGTTTAAAAAATAGTTTTGTAAAGTTGTCTCCATTTCAATGCTAATGCAGGAACTATAGACTAGAGTCTTTTCAATGTATTTGGAGGTGGTATTAGCATAGATAAACAATACAGTTCTACTGATATTTAAAAAAAAAATCAAGATGTTCGACTTCTCTATAACATTAATTATTTCTTACATCTATGCCAAATCAAATATTAATGTCAGGCTTCATGACCTAAGGGATGTTAGGCTTCAAGCATAAGAGCAGTTTCAATGGGGTTCTTAACATAGGATTACAGAAAAAACTAAAACAATAATTCAAAACTGTTAAGAATTGGTTTTTAGAATTGTTAAGAACTCCAGACGTGTCAATTTGTGATTGGTCGGTTTATTTTATAAAAAAAAAAATTAAAACTTCACAAAACTTCACAAAAATTAAAACTTCACAAAATTTATGAAATGCAATAATTTTTAAGTTTTATAAAATATAAAATATTTAATAATTTAAACAAAATAAATTTTACTGTTCTATTATTGGAGCTATATAATTTTAATTATTCTTAAAAAGGTTCTTAACTTAATATTTTCAAAATTTATAGTTAAAATAATGTTAAGAACCAACAAGGATGGTTCTTCCGACAAAAAGAAAGACAATTTTTATAAGCCATAATTTGGAAACGAAAAAGAGTACCGGCCCCAAAGGTTGCAAGATATACGCTAATATATACACTTCCTCTCTTACCCGTCAGGCTTCATGCTAATATACGCTACTTTGACATTCTCTTCTATCATACACTTTCTCTAAATCTTCCAAAGTCTCGCCCCCAACTCACGTCCCTTTTTCCAAATCTCAGCTGAAAAGAAAAACATTTTAGAAAAGTTTATATTATTGCAACGGATAAAGAAACTTCCTTTGTCATAATTTTTTTAATTTTTGGCTTAATTGGTTTTGCATATAAGCAATGGCGGATCCAGAAAATAATTATGTGTGGGATATAATATATTTAAATATTAAATTTTCTATTAAAATTAAATAAAATTAATTATGTAATTAATTAAAATATATACTGATTATAAAAGATATTGAATACATTATTAAAGTATAATTTTTATTTTTGATAATTTTAAAAATTGAACCAAACTAAAAAGATAGATTTTTTTGGTAAAAACTAACGAAAATCCTTCATTTCACTTTTTTAATAAAAAAATGTATTTGTTTTTACTGTTATTTTAAATATTTATTAAAAGAAAAAACTAGATCTAAAAAAAGTAAAAGAAAAATTGAAAACCTAACTAAAATAATATTATCAAACAATGACGTGAGGGCAAATGTTTTTCATGGGAAAGGAGGAAAAAAACAAATCATGGGAAATGATTCCTAGATCACGAAACGTAAATCCATCCAACCAAGTGAGTGTACAAATCAGTGCTTCAACGTACCTTGGTAGAAGACGATTTATATATTTGTTTAAGACATGTGCCCCAATACTAAAGAAAGAACTAGAAAATTAGTTTAGTTTGGGTTTGGGTTTGAGATTTATAGGAAGAATTAGAAAATTAGGGGTTTTCCATTAATAAATGGAATTTATAGGAAGAATTAGAAAATTATAGTTTTTCCATTAATAAAAAGTAGGGCTTTTCGGGTAAGCGCGAGTCCGGTCGGGTTTAAACTCAAAAGACCATTAGTCCAAATAGGTTTAGTCCGAAAGACCCGATTTTTTTTGGGCTTAAATATCAAAGCTCGAACCTGATATTTTTCAGGATCGGACCGGGCTGACCCGCAGATTTTGACTCTAATTGACATCTCAAGAAAGGAACAATAAAAAATAGAGGTTGGCTATTCGAACCGTGGTGGACAAGGACGAAAGAGAACTAGTAGAACCAATTGAGCTGCATTTATATTTTATATCAAGAGAAGTTTATAATATTTAGTATGGGGCATGTGCTCCACTTTTTAAAATGTGGGTTCACCCGTGCATATAATCATAAACATATATATTTTGCAGATTACAAAATCACCTAGAGTTGTTGAGAAAACAAGATACTTTTGGAACGCAAAATATTCAATTTTGTAAATATCTGTGCATTATAATATATTTACTATGTTTTACAAATAGTGTTATTTTGACATATTTCACACAAATTAAAAAAACAATGAAAAGTTCTAGTAAGAATAATAAACATAACTTTAGTTAGGTTTCTATCATAAGAGGTATTTTAGTTTTGAAATACAAAATTTGCATCCAAACTCTATTTTTAATAGCATCTCAAATATCTAAATTTTTTTATTTTATATCTAGATACAGCATCTGAATACTGATTTTAAAGTGTTCTAACGAACAATATTTGAGCATTTGTATCCAGATGCATCATCTGGATAAATCCTAAAATTTTAACAAGTATATTTTTGTGCTTGCTTGTCATGCTGATTCTT
This sequence comes from Alliaria petiolata, assembly GCA_020283515.1. Classification (NCBI taxonomy): domain Eukaryota; kingdom Viridiplantae; phylum Streptophyta; class Magnoliopsida; order Brassicales; family Brassicaceae; genus Alliaria; species Alliaria petiolata. Next base: position 12,482,118 of record JAHZTW010000005.1, on the reverse strand, counting down.
TCCGGATATTCCTCCATCATATAATCGAAAAATATGCAAAAAAACTTGTTTGGTAAGTTTTGTCACGTCAACTCCCGGATATGCATCGTCATTGTTCCATCTCCTATTTCACCAAAAGTGCATCTTCACTCCTTTGAGCCCAAAACTTGAGTTGTATAACTCCTAAGTCAAGGCTCATCTCCAAAGATCCATCTTACAACACCACACTGAACTAAATTCTCATTCCAATATGGCAATATCTATCTGTATTGCATTTGTTCAACTAAAATGTATTTTTTTTTCTTTGTAACAATTTTTGTTCCCCAACCGGTTTTGTGTAACACCCCAAGCCTATCTCTCTTTTTTTTCTCATGGCCCACTTAAAAATTTGACCCAAAAAGCCCAATTTCCTTTATTTTCTTTCCTTGGTCGTGTGTTGTGTGTGTATATATATATACATTATACACATCTCCTTCTTCAAATAAAACCCTAAGCGAGCCGCCACTGTTGATCGAGAGAGAAATAAAGAGAGAAGGGAAAAGAGAGAAGGGAAAAGAGAGAAAGGGAGAGAAGAAGACTCATAAGCGATTACCACCATCTTCTCGTCAAAACCGTACGTGAGGGAGAGAGAAGATACGACGGAGCCGACCCACCACTGTTGACCACCACGTCGCCACCATCATCGCTCACCAGCATCATTGTTGACCGGCCACGATATCATCGGAGACGAATCCACGTTCACCAAAGCTAAGCCGTGAGAATTTTAGAGCAAACCCTAGTCTACCTTGCGCAGCAAGCCACCAAATTGATCCGTTTTAGCGATCATCATCTTCTCTGTTTCCAAGGCTAAGGTGAGGAACAAGATTGTGCTTTCTACATAATGGCCTTAGCTTCTCGTTACGTTAGACTAAAATTAAAACAAGTACATCTTAGAATATATATATATATAGTTATGCATGTTTGAATGTGGTGTATATATACTATACGTGAGATTGAATATGGACTAAGGGTTAGAGTACGAACATAATAAGTGATAATTGTTGTTGTGATGCATGCGATATAATACTGTAATGTGATTAAAAGTGGTGCAATGGGCACGTAGTGCGGATAAGGACCGCTAGGTGATGCACTGAAACGATAAGTGCGGATAAAGACCGCTAGGTGCTATGCACTGAAACGATAAGTGCGAATAAGAAGGACTGCTAGGTGCAATGCACCGAAACGATATGATTTTTACGTGATCTTAAGTGTGCATTTATCGATGTGATGATTGTTGCTTGTTTTAGGTCTAGACTTGCGTTTTCGTGTGGTTAAGTCCTTTTTGGTGAATTCGTGAGTCCGTTAGACTCGCGCTCATTGAGTAATCCATTTACCCACCCCTCTTTTTTAAAGTAAGCTCGAGAAAGTGCAAGAGTAGCCGTTCTGGTGTGTGTTGGATTTTGGGGACATGATTTTATTTGTTATTTTATTTAATCGTTTATTCGTTATTTTTTTTAAGAGGTTTTACTTGAACATTTTGGTTTTGTTGGTTTAATTTTAAAGTTGGTTTTTATGTAAGACATTTTGGATATGATTGTTGGGAATAATATTTGATAAATGGCATGACGTTTTGGTTAAGAGTAGAGACGGATGTCACATTTTGGTTTTGCAATTTTTAGTTAGTGTTTTTTTTTTGTATTCCTCCAAATGGTTAGTTCCTTAGTTAGCGGAAACAAGTAAATACATGTTCACATACAAGAAATCAACACATACACAGATGGTTGAGTTTTCTAACTCAGATTTTAGTGGATATCATGGTTTTAGGCACTACAATCTTGGTTGTGGTATCTCTCATTAGAATCAGAAGAGATACCATATTATGGAAGATCTTGTGGTTGTAGTTGCTTCAGACCTCCACTAAGGAGGCTGAGAATGTGGAATTTTTGTGAGGCTTCTATTACGAAAACATGTTTGCAGAAATGTCTTTGAGTTTGAGGTGTTGAGTCTAACTCTTTATGTGATAATGAAAGCTGCAATATTTTTTCTATGTAAGACATGGTATTTAAAGGATCCAATTATATGGATATTAAGTTTAAATATATGTCGCTAAAACAAGATGTCAAAAGAGGAAAGTTTGTCATTGAACACATAGGCACTGAGCTTATGGTTGCAGAAGAAAAGCATTACCACCAAAGACCTTTATTAAGCTTGCTGAAAGTATGGGTCTTGAAGATAGATTTGATTATGTTATATGATTATGTTTTGCCTCCTTTATTTGAACTCTTTTATGACTTTTACATCTTTTATTTATTATGTTTCCAATGTGCACACACATTATTTGTTGGATTTATGATAACATAATGCGTCTTTATTTAAAGACAGAAAAGGGACCATTACGATAACTCCAACTTATGTTTATGGTCTAACTATGAAGGTAATTAATGTAGTAGTACATGGAAGGGATCATGTTGCAGAATGATATGCGACCGCCATGACTCTCATTGATTATTTGATTAGCTAAGACACTTATGATTAACACATGAAAAATAAAGTTATAGCGTATTATGCCGGCCTATGATTCCATACAGAAAACATTAACGGATTTTACTATAGACCAAGTGGGAGACTGTAATGAATAATTCCTTTTCCTATTATATGGTCTAATAGTCATCAATTTCTATTGGATTAATGCTATTCTTTAATATATTTGTTGACCAATTAAATTGGATTTAAAGGACGGTTGAGATTGATCTTAAGGAAACCGTAAAGAGGAATTAGGTCCTCTCTCCACCTGTAAATAGATGCCTTTACTCCATTGTAAAGGTATCACAATCAGAAAAGCACAACACCTAAAAGAACAGTTTATAGGCAAGGGGAGAGAAACCTAAAAGTCCTATCTCAAATAACATACTTTTCATATTCTGCGACAATAGCAGGAGGTAATCCGATAAATCTCCTCATAATTCTATTATGTGATTATTCAGATGGTTGAAGATCTTAGGGTTCATGTAATTTATATTTTACAGTCTTTCCACAGTGTAAAATATAATATAAATTACATGAACCCTAAGATTTTCAAACATCTGAATAAACATATAATAGAATTATGAGGAAATTTATCGGATTACCTCCTGCTATTGTCGCAGAATATGAAAAGTATGTTCTATGAGATAGAACTTTTAGGTTTCTCTCCCCTTGCCTAATCTTTTAGATGTTTTTATTGTGATGATAGTGATGCCTTTACAATGGACTAAATGCATCTATTTATAGGTGGAGAGAGAATCTAAATTCCTTTTAGATTTTCCTTAGGATTAATTTCAACCGTCTATCAAAGTAGAGATTCCATAGGAATTAACTCCTTCATTTCCAATTTAATTAGTCAACAAATATCTTAAAGAATAGCATTAATCCAATAAAAAACTAATGACTATTAGATCACATAATAGGACAAGAAATTATTTCTTACAAACTAGTATTTTATTTTATTTTGTATCTGTATTTTTATGTTTTTATTTGTTTCATTTTTTCAATAAGCTAATTTTAGTTTGTTTAGTATATATTTTTAGGTCATATAATAAGCGTAAATACATATATGGTGATTCTCTACGAATATGTTTTTGTAAAGAATCGTAACGTTGAAGTAATGGAGCTACAAAAAACTATAATAATGGGTGAACGAAATCATCTGAGAAGAGGCAATACTTTTAAAATCAAAATTATTACACTTATTTTTTTAATAACATCTAATTATATTATTGTAATGTAAAAGATAGTACAGATAGTTTACCATCCAGATAGGTGGAATATTGAATAACAAACATAAATCATTAAGCTCATAATCTTTAACAAAATTATTACACTGATTACTATATTCTAAATAGTTTAATCCGTTTTTGATTTTTTTATAAAAGGTTGTTTTATCTGTCTTTGCATATAGATGTAAAAATTCTCTCATATCATCTGAGATCGACATTGAAGTTTGAACATAAATTATCTCTGTCACTTCTTATAGTTTTTCAACAAATTGGTTGAGATGTGGAATTAAAACATCGATTTTGACGGATATCCATGTGACTGCTACATACGAAACATGTCACTATTTTTAAGATTGATAAAAAGAAATTCCAATTTTAAAGCATAATTTATCGCCACTTTAAGTAGATAATATTTGGACCGCATTTTTTTTTTTTTTTTTTTCTGCGTTCACACTATAACATCTATGCGCTTCACAATTGAGAATCCGTATCCTCTCTTTTGGCGATGTTTAAAGTTTGTAATGTTGGGACAAATTGTCAACTTTTTCGGTTTGATCATAGAAATAAATCCGTATGAATACTTTGTTCTTAGTTTCATAGATATATTTTTCTTTAGGTTAAAAGGTTTCATGCGTAATTATTACAAATATCAAAACATCGTTCGGTACATCGTTCGCCCTAGAAACGCTCCTAGACACGGAAGTCGAGATGGCCGCCGCACTTCATCGTCTCCCCTTCAGGATGAGCTGCCGACGTCGCCTCCTCTCCATCTGACGCTGCCGTTCGTCTGGTCCCCCTCTCCCGAATCATCGGAAGCAGTCCCTCCCTCCTCGGTTCCTTTTCCGATTTCAACCTCCGCAATCAAAATGGCCGTTCACCGCCGGATCTCTGCTGCCTACCTCATCCCCTAAGCTCGCCGGTGGTCTCTGTCTTGGGATCTCCTCTTCTCCGGTGAGAATTTTGATGACTGCTCTCTCTCTCTCCGGGTTTGAATCGACGAGATCTATGAAGCTTTTGAGGGCTGAGTTTCCGATCTGTCTCTTCACTACGCCGGAGCGGCCAGCTCGAGCACCGTCTATCTCTCTCCACCGGAGGATCCCCTCCCCTGTGAAACCGACCCCTTCCTCTCCCCCGGAGCCACCGGACCCGCCGGATCCGCCAGATTGCCGGGTTCTCTTTCTCCTGCCACCCTCAGTCTCTCAACCTTCCTCTCACTCTCTATCTTCGTCAACTGCTCTGCCTCTCCTCTCTGCGAAGATAGTTAGGGGCGTTGATTCCCCTTGCCCAGATCCGCCGTGCTTCAGTTCTGCTACGGCAAGGCTAGCTGGATTCATCTTCTGCTCCAGCGAGATGCAAGTCCTTCTTTTCCCCTCTCCTCAGCCGCTGCTCACAACTCCCCTCCGCCTGTCTCATTCGTCTGCTGTATTTTCAGATTCGTCGGTTGGAGATTTCCCACCTACGATGTATCAGAAGTTCAAGCTTCTCTCCTTTCCTGGGAATTTCCCTTGTATCCTCTACGTTTCAACATCGGTAACCCTAATATCTTTGCTTTGTCATTGCAATTGCTCCTTTGTGGGCCTGGAGTTTGATTTTGAATTCTTGTTTGCTGGACAATGGTTGGGTCGATGGCTTTACTTTCTGGTTTTCTGTGGTTCCAAATTTGATAGTGCATTTATGCCTAATGGATTGAAGAAAAAAACCCTGCAACTTTCCTCCTTTCAAAAGGAGTGTACTCCTCTGGGCATCGCCCATGAACTCTCTGTAACGAGCCAGTTTTTAATGGATTGCTTGTCTAAAAAGCTCGGTTACATGGTATCCTTACCACTCTTTGTCATCATAAGAGGTGGTTCTCTCTCAGAATTTATTTCGGGAAATATTTACAACTTCCTCACCTATATGTCTTCTTGCATAGTGGTCCAAGAAGCAACCGGATTCATTTCATTGATATCCGGAGGGAGGAGTTGGTCTTCAACGTCACTTTGTAATGTGACTAATGTTATCTATTCCGGCTCGGCTGGAAAGCTTTTTCGACGCATTTGAAGTTGTTTTCAAATCCGCTGTCAATCTTCTATGAAGATGAATCTGCTATATGCTTTAGTGTCTTTATGCTTTATTGTATTGTTCAAAGAGGATGCTTAATTCTCTCTCCTTAGTCCAAGAAGAGTTTGATTAATGGAAGAAAAATGTTGTGACAAAAAAAAAATGAAACATCGTTCACACTTCAGTTCCAGTTGTTTGTTGATGGGAATGGAAAATGTTATCCAACAATATTAAATAGATAAATAACTAGTCGTAAACCAAGTTGGATTTTTAGTTTTAATAATGGAAACATAAATATATTGAGAAGAACTAAGCAAATATTAAGCTATATAGGCACACCATAACCTAGAAAAGAAACATAGGTTTCGCTACTTAACACAAAAGCAAAGAGTAATTAATAAAATACATACAAAGTGCAGAGTTTATTGGATCAAAAATATGGGAAGCAAGCCCTATAGACACCATAATAATAATATTACTCTCCCCTCTATTCTTCATTTTCAACACATACAATCACACATAGATATCATTAGAGAAAATGAGAGAATGTGCTGTTCATGAGAAAATTGGCCATGATGCGATAAGTCTTCTGTGTAGGATGAAATGAGTCCCAAAACACATACTTGTCTGCGTTTGTACATGTAAATGGGTTATTCCTTTGGCAACAATATCCCATCTCGAACATCCCGGTCGCGCAGCAAGCTGCTGCCGCAACCTCGAACCCGAAAGAGGAAGGGTTCTTGACGATTCGCATAAATGGTTCATAGGGATTTGAGAAAACGAGGATGGAACCAGGAAACTCTTTGTCCAGCTTCTCAACAAGCTTCTCAAGCTTGCTATTGAACTGGACCGCAATATCGTTGAAGCGTCCAACGCACTCACCTCCTGTGCCAATGTTTGTGGCTCTCTCTAAAGGCATGCATCCCATTGGAGGCAATCCACCTAGTGAGATCTTCCTAGCACCAAGCCCGTGCAACTTCATCACAAAGTCTTTGGCGATTCCTGCTAGGAAATCTTGGTAAAGACCGACCGAGTATTGAGAAGAACGGCCGGGAAAGGCGAAGTAGTTCTCGAGGAAATCGTTGGTCCCTATGCTTATGAGGTAGAGAGAGTTGGTTATGGTCTCTGTGGCTCGGTCTCTTCCTTGGTATGCTTTTAGTTTTGTTTGGTATTCTTTGTAGTATTCGAGTTGTTTCCATAGAGGTAGTACCGACTACNCGCACTCACCTCCTGTGCCAATGTTTGTGGCTCTCTCTAAAGGCATGCATCCCATTGGAGGCAATCCACCTAGTGAGATCTTCCTAGCACCAAGCCCGTGCAACTTCATCACAAAGTCTTTGGCGATTCCTGCTAGGAAATCTTGGTAAAGACCGACCGAGTATTGAGAAGAACGGCCGGGAAAAGCGAAGTAGTTCTCGAGGAAATCGTTGGTCCCTATGCTTATGAGGTAGAGAGAGTTGGTTATGGTCTCTGTGGCTCGGTCTCTTCCTTGGTATGCTTTTAGTTTTGTTTGGTATTCTTTGTAGTATTCGAGTTGTTTCCATAGAGGTAGTACCGACTACAATCGCAATCAATGGAATATAATTAATAACTGTAAGAAAATATCAGAAAATAATTTAAGAAAAATATCAAAAATAATGTTTTTCATTAAATATTATCGCGAATGTTGTCAACAAACTATTTATCAAAATTAAAAATTACAGACGAATTTATAAATAAAAAAATAGTTTTATCCATATGTATTACTATTTTAATTTTATTTCATGAAATATATAAACAAAGACTTATTAAAGAATATTAAAGCACAAAGAAAAATGATATTAACGTAGTTGCTAATTAACTTGATCATTTTTCTCATATGTATTATTTTTATGAAATCTCATTAATCATACTTGCCTCTTTTCCTTTGACAACAGTCACACATTTCTTGTTTTTATTTGTCAATAACAATCATAAATGTCTACAACGACGTGTTGGTTTATGTAACATACCAAATAGTATATGTCATAAATACAAAGGAAGTTAAAGAAAAGTCCGTACCAGAACATCAGAAGTGGCGTTGTCATAACCGGTAGCAGCAGAAGCAAAGGTGACACCTGTTGCAAAATCCGAAATGTTGTAGGAAGGATCCAAGTATGCCGGAATTATTGGTTTAAGCCCTATGGCTTCCGACATAAAATCAGTCGCAATCTTTCCGTTACAAAACCGACCGGTCGGCTTCCCACCAACAAAGTCACGTCCATATGGCTCAAAGTTGCTTCTTGCGACCGTTGGGATATAATTGTTGTTCCCGGCATCAACGGATGAGTCGCCAAACACAATGATCGCCGGTATTTTACCGGCGAATGTTGTTGCCGGCGAAGACATAGTTATCATCATGAGGAATAGAAGTGTGAAGAGACTTTTGAGGTGTCCCATAGTGTTTTTTTCTTGTGGTTTTTGATTGTGATGGTGTGTGATTCCATGAGCTGTCTCTCTTTATAAGAAAAAACATGAGTGTTTGAAATGTGGTTTCATTGAATAAAGAGAGGTTTGTTGTGTGTTTCAATTAATGCTGAGAAATTCTGGTGAGACATTATTATTTTCAGCACGATTAGTTGTTTGTTCGTTTGCCGCTCCATCAATACTACTCTTTTACCGTTGGACTTTTTTTGCTATTCACTCTCTAAATTTTTTAGTTATATGGTTATAAACTTATAATGATATGCCCAATTTGGAAATAATTAATATATTCTGAAGTTAGGTTTCAGTTTATGAAAGGAATGATGTGTCGACCCTAAATGATATATTTATAGTGGAACTGATCCCATCAAATCTAGTTAGTTCAATGGTTGAAAAACTTAGGTGATGAATGTTTGTTTGGTTTTTGGATTTTGGTTTTTGTTTTTAGATTTTGGTTTTTCTAAAAATTTGAATGGTGATTTATTTAGTTTTTGGTTTTTAAGGTGACTTATGTTTAGAAACCCATAAATTATGGTTTTTGGTTTTTGTGTACAAAATCAAAAACTTTTTAAAAACTAGTTTCCCTAAATTGTAGGAAATCTATTTCTTCAAAATTTTGAATGGCAAAAAAATAGTTTTTGAAAAACAAAAACTAAAAAGCATTCCAAAAACTGTAAAGATTCAAGCCTTTATGAGATAATGTTTTGGATTAAAAAGAAAATATAAAGTTTCTGAAGAACCAACTCATGGTTGTTTAAAGATTCATCCAAGAATTGGGTATTATGGTAAAAAAAAAAACTTTCCATTGCGATTATAATATCAAATGTTTCATACATTCCAAAGTTTAGTATTTACTTCAATTCATGATCCCCATTTATTAAAAACAATATAGAAAGTTTCTCAAGTTAAGATTCTTGAATCCAAGAAGGACTCTAGAGATTTGCTCTATTTCAATCAAATTATTTGGAGAAGAAAAAAAAGAAGAAAGGAAAGTTGTGCTTTTGATATGAACAAAACGGCATCCTTTGATCATTCCACCAAACGTTTTGAATGGTAATGCATTTTTTTATGGATTTTTCATTTAGTTTAAACTTTTCAATTTTTTTTTTTTTTTAGATTGATAAAATCAAAATGTAGATTCTCTAAGAATGACAAACGTAAAACAACAACTACATACCTAATTTCATTAATTAAAAAGATAAGGATAAAGTTTTAGAATTTAGAAATCACAACTCACTACCATTCAATTTCAACATCTAAAAAACTCTTCGTGCCTTAGAGCTACTCTTTAGTTCTTATATCTACCATTCTTTTCTCATATATATCACACAATTTTTTTGAAGGAAATTGCAAACAAAAAATACTTGACCATTTGATCCAAAAAAAAAACTATTTGGGCTTGTTGACCAAAATCAAAACATTTGGGCTTTAGAGGCCCATAAGAGTCCACCATAAACATTTTGCTTCCCCGATGCTCGCTGTTGTCCTTAAACCTCAACAAACGTCTTTGTTCTGTATCTTCTCGGAAGATGTTTCGGGTTTCAAAGATCCAACTCTGTTTCCCTCTCTCAACATTCACCAAGAGATTCTCCTCATTTCAAGCTACTAAATCGGTAATCGATAAAGCTGCAATCGATGGGGAGCTGAGGGTTTTCATCGTCTCCGGCGAAGTCTCCGGCGAAAACATCGGCTCTCGTCTTATGGCTTCGCTCAAAAAGCTCTCTCCTTTACCTCTCCGTTTCCATGGAGTTGGAGGGTAAGCAATTGGGTTTTCCCAGATTAAGCAGATTCTGTTTAATTTTCGATTCTTACAATTGAAATTTGGAAAAGTTTGTATCTTTGCTTCTAAAAAAAATTGATTGTTTATTTTTGTAAGATCATTGATGTGCAAGCAAGGATTGACTTCGTTGTTCCCCATGGAAGATTTGGCTGTAATGGGTGTGTGGGAGCTTTTGCCGCATTTGTATAAATTCCGTGTGAGTAATTTAGCCTCGAGATTGAGTTTAATCCAATTTAGATCCTTTAATTTACTACTCTAGTTTGTGAGATTCCAGGTGAAGTTGAAGGAGACCATTGATGCTGCATCTAAGTTTAAGCCACACGTTGTTGTGACTGTTGATTCAAAGGGCTTCTCTTTTCGTCTACTTAAGGAGTTACGAGGTAAACAACACAAACTTGTAAGAGAGAATCAATGAATAATTGAGCTTTAGTGAAGTAGGAAACTTAATCTGATCCTAATCTCTAGGATTATGGTTTTGATTTTGTGGTGGAAATTGTAAAGCAAAAGAAATGGGGAACCTTATAATGTAGAACTTCCTGAATGAATATCATGTAGGACAATGGAGGAATGCTTTTTTGGCTTTGCAGCTAGATACAATCAGCAGCGCTTGGAGAATCGTCCGGTTCATTTTCACTACGTGGCGCCGTCGTTCTGGGCCTGGAGAGGAGGAGAATCAAGGCTTGGATGTCTCTCTGACTTCGTTGATCATCTTTTCTGCATTCTCCCGAACGAGGAAAGTGTTTGTAAAGAACATGGTGTGGAAGCAACCTTTGTTGGACACCCCGTTCTTGAGGATGCTTCTGAATTCAGCCTTGTATGCATTTTCTTCTTGTTCTTGGATTACTTCAGTTTCTATGAACACTCTCTCGGATTCCTTAGCGCTCTTTGTTCACGCAGGTGAGGACGTGCAAGCCTCGGGAATCGAAGCTTGAAGGCTCGAGTTTTAGCAAATACTCACTTCCTTCTGGTAATAATGTGAAGGTCATCTAAATGATTGTATTTGGTTATCTACTTTTGTTGATTTCTCATTGTTCTTGAACATTTCATGAAAGAAGAAGACTCCACGGTCATTTCGATTCTACCCGGGAGCAGATTACAAGAAGTTAAAAGAATGCTACCAATATTTTCCAAAGCAATGAAGCTACTCAAAGACCCGTTTCCGAAACTAGTAACTCTCATCCACGTCGCGTCAAATACTCAAGTGGATCATTACATTGGAGAATCCCTCTGTGAATGGCCGGTTCCAGCAATACTAGTCCCTAGTGGATCCACTCAGCTTAAATATGATGCCTTTGCCGTAAGTCTCCAAAACCTCTCTGTCTCTCTCGCTGTCTCTTCGGTCTTGCTCCTCTCATTGTCCGGTTTTCGATACTTACAGGCGAGTCAGGCTGCGTTATGCACTTCAGGAACAGTCGCTGTTGAGTTGCAGCTTGCTCGTTTACCTTCCCTTGTCGCATACCGAGCACATTTTCTAACGGAGCTATTAATCCGTTACAAAGCCAAGATACCTTACATTTCTCTCCCAAACATTCTCCTAGACTCCCCGATCATTCCTGAAGCCTTGTTCCAAGCCTGCAACCCTTCGAATCTCGCCTCGATACTCGAGTAACTATAATTTTGTTTTGATCTTGCTATGGAGAAATGGGCATGATGATGATTGTGTGAAAAAATTTGTAGGAGGCTGCTCTTGGATGAAAAGATGAGAGAAAAGCAAGTTGTTGCTGCTGAAAAGTTGACACGACTCTTGAATCCATCAGAAAGCGGAATGAGAAACTCGATTCGTTGCAGTGATTTGGAATATACACCAAGCAATTTAGCAGCTTCGACTATTCTTAGTTATGCCAAGCGTTGAAGCCAAATTGCGAAGAATGTTCCTTGCTTCCAACGCTAACATTTTAGGTCATTACATTGTCATCGCTTGTTGCTTAAATAGTCCATCCTTCAAATCAAAGGTCCCCTCTCCCTTGTTTAATACTTTCACAGGCTTATGTTGTTACTGTTATCCATCTTATTATAAAAATAACTATATGAATACATATGCTATGTGTGGATTTTGTAATCCATTTTTTATTTTGAATTGTTGGTTTGTAGTACTTTGTTTTGAACCATTTCATTTTTCATTTTTCATTTTTCATTGTACTAGTGGTTGCAGGAAATAGGGTCAATTTCAACCTCAACTAATCTTGTCGTGTTTTTTCCTATCCGAACAATATTATAGTGCATTTGTCTACCCCAATCTTTATACAAATTCAAATAACTTATCCAAACTATATGTTTCGTGCCAAAAGCGATGTTGACCGTAATTCAAGTTCTTGGCATTGGCCGTTCTCTTGAGCTTGCTTTCTGAATCTTTGCATTTGCATTTGCATTTGTTAAAACTTTTTCTAAATTTAAAAAGCGTTTTGAAAATATTTTTTGTGTGTTTCAAATCAGTTTAATAAAACTTGCAAACCGAATTTGAAAGATCATGTGTTTAATGAAAGCTTTTTTAAGTTGGCATAAGTTTAAATTTTCATCAGGTAAAGTGGATTGTATTTTTGTATTTTTTGGTGGTTGTATTTTTGTTTTTTCATTGGTTGTTGACGTTCATTAATAGTTTAATACCGATTTATGTTATTATGTTACCGAAAACTAAGAAATGGCCCTTTTAATTTTTAAGCTTTTGACATGTTACAACCACGAAACGGTTCTTTTATAGCGTTAATTTGTGATCTTTTTCTAGTAACCTAACCAAGTCAGTATTAAAGTATTCAAGAAGTTTTATTAATTTCTCTATCATAATGAAATGGTTAAAAAAGTATATGCTTAATGTTAGTAAAATATACATTTAGTGATATAGGGTTTCTTGTAAACATATTTTTAGAAGTTTTTTTAGAGAAATTTGGCAATAGGATACTTTTTAAGTTTTTAATTAAGAAATTGAGTACACCCAAGTTTTTATTAGCAAAAATGTTACTTCTCTCTCTCCTAACATGCAAGTAAACTATGCCCCTGCAATAGTTTATTTAATAACGATACTGCCATTTAAGATTAATAATAATTTAATCTTATTCTTTCTCTTTTTTTCTCTCTTCTCTCTCTTCTCTCATTTTTTCCTTTTTCGTACAACTTATATGACTATTAAATAACTTAAAATCAGAAAATAAAAATGATATAAATCAACTATTTCTCTTTTTAATTGTTCTAAAACCTAAAAACAACTTTTTTAGATCTAGTTAAATCTGAAAGCTTTATTTTCTTATAACTCCTTTTAAAAAAACACTAATTAAAGTAAAAAATTCCTTCAAAATTTAACTGCAAAAATTTCAAACTTCGTATTTAATAGTTAATTGCATCTCATTGGTCTGTTTTTAACATTTGAAGAATTGTTCTTACCTTATGTATTTCGTATTAATTTTGCAGCTAAATTTTTATTTAGTTTTCATGAAAATAAAAATTATCTAAATCAACTATTTCTCTTTTTAATAGTTCTAGAACCCAACAAACAATTTTTTTGGATCTAGTTAAATCTGAAAGTTTTATTTTCTTGTAACTTTTTAAAAAAAACACTAATTAAAGTAAAACTCTCCTTCAAAATTTAACTGCAGAAATTTCAAACTTCGTATTTAATAGTTAATTGCATCTCAATGATCTGTTTTTAGCATTTGAAGAATTATTCTTACCTTATGTATATACTATTTCTCTCTCGCTCAATCTTTTTATTTACCAAAAATTCCAACACTATCATTTCCTTCTTTCTTGATAAAAAATAATTTATTGCAAACAGAAATTTCAACACTGTCATCCTTTCTTCTCCTCCGTTATTCTCGACCAAATCTATTCTAAGTTTGTTCAATGAAATAATTATTTTTTTATCAGTATTTATATTTAAAACTATTTAGATACTTTGTAGGTCTAGTGTTTATATATAATTTTAAATACCTTTACTAATTTTTATATTATTTAATGTAAACATGAAATCTTAGTATATGCAAGTTAAATTATGAATCAAATATTATATTTATGAAAATTTTAATAATTTTCACATTTAACTACTCGAAGCTATACTAAATTACTAGTCATAGACTCACAACTGTAGTATGAACTATACTAATCGCACCTTAAGTTTGTTTTCATTTAAACTTCTGTTATACAGTCATTTTATGGTTTATCATTCAAGCCCATCATAATTTTTCGTAATAAGTCTCATTTTCAGCATTCACTTGAATTAATTAAAATTCAACAAAATAAATTAATAATAAGATTCAATCATTTCTTAGTTATGACTAACTAAAGAAACAATATTCTCTTATTTTTCATTGCCTACTATGTTTTTCTCTTCCTCCTTTTATCCTTTTTCCTATCTAAATATTATAAGTTATGGTTTGTTATTCATATTTATACTGGAAAGAAAGAAGAAACTAACTACACTTTTTTTATTGTTTCTTGTTATCAATCAATTCTGGTATGGGCATGTAAAAATATAAAAAGAGGAAGAAGAAGAAACAGGAAAAAAAAAATCAAGAACGTGAAGAAAATGATCCAAAATAAAGCTGCGAAGCTCGAATCACGTTGTGTTTCAAGCTGTCTGATTTGCTGTGGGCCGCTTGTGAGATTATGTCTTTGTGTGGATTAACTTACTCTTAGGATTTTAGCACAAAAAAAAAAAACTCTTAGGTTTGTATCTTCAATCTATCAAACTTGTCAAGCTTTGTATGGCGATTTTTAATCCATCAACCTTGTCAAACTCTTGATTATCTCATAATGATATACAGTGGTGGATTCCAATTTTTTTTCATTTGAGTAAGAATCTGAGGGAGAAGGTTCAGAGTTTAGAGTTTAGGGTTCAGGGTTTAAGATTTAGGATTTAGTGTTTATGGTTTATGATTTAGTGTTTAGGATTTGGGGTTTGGGGTTTGGGGTTTAGGGTTTATGGTTTAGGATTTAGGTTTTAGGGTTTATGGTTTACGGTCTAGGGTTTAGGGTCTATGGTTTAGGGTTTAGGGTTTAGTGTTGAGGATTTAGGGTTTGGGGGTTGGGGTTTAGGGCCTAGGGTTTAGGGTCTAGGGTTTAGGGTTTACGGTCTATGGTTTAGGGTCTAGGCTTTAGGGTTTAAGGTTTAAGGTTTAAGGTTTATTTTTTAGGGTTTAAGTTTAGGCTTTAAGGTTTAAGGTTTAAGGTTTAAGATTTAGGGTTTAGGTTTTTGGATTTAGGGTTTAGGGTTTAAGATTTAGAGTTTAGGTTTTAGGGTTTAGGGTTTACGTTCTATAGTTTAGGGTCTAGGGTTTAGAGTTTAGAGTGTAGGATTTAGGGTTTACACCACACCAAGAGAGGTGTACACGATGGTGTACGAGTGAGGTGTTCATGATGTTGTACGAGTGAGATGTTCACGATGGCGTACGAGTGAGGTGTTCACGATGGCTTACGAGTGAGGTGTTCACGATGGTGTACAAGAGAGGTGTACAAGAGAATTAAAAATTCGTCGGGCCCTTTAGGAACAGCCATTCAAATTTCGAATTTTTATTTGTGTTTGCCTGTACACCACACCGAAAGAGGTGTACACAATGGTGTATAAGCGAGGTTTACATGATAGTGTACACGATAGAGTACAAGAGTGACGTACGTGATGGTGTACAAGAGTGATGTACTCGATGGTGTACGAGAGAGGTGTAAAAGAGTGATGTACAAGATGGTGTGCAAGCGATGTGTACTGGGGTACAAGAAAGGTGTACACGATGGAGTACAAGAGTGATGTGTACGATGGAGTACAAGAGTGATGTGCACGATGGTGTGCTAGAAAGGTGAACAAGATGGTGTACAAGAGAGGTGTACACGACGGTGTTCGAGAGAGGTGTACACGATGGTGTACAAGACAAGTGTAAAAGAGAGGTGTAAAAGATGATGTACACGATTGTGTACAAGAGAGATGTACACGATGGAATACAAGAGTGATGTATATGATGGTATACAAGAGAGGTAGAGGTGTACATGACGGTGTTCAAGAGAGGTGTACACGATGGTGTACATGAGAGGTGTACAAGAGAGATGTACACGATGGAGTACAAGCAAGGTGTACACGTTGGTGTACAAGAGAGGTGTACACGATGGAGTACAAGAGTGATGTACACGATGGTGTACAAAACATGTATACAAAAGAGGTGTACACGATGGTGTACAAGAGATTTGTAGACGATGCTTCATCATTATATTTATCTCAATTATAATGATTTACGATGTATACACTACATATTTTTATATATACACCATATACTAGCGAGAGATGCTATATATAACATTTTGGTGTACGTACACCGTATTTTTAGGGTGTACAATATATATTGTAAATGTAAATTATACACAAAATATGTTAAAATGTCCGTTTTAAAAACTTTGAAATTCGACATGTGCAGCAAAAAATAAATATTTTTTTTGTTCATATATTATCTTATAATTTATATTTTACAATAAG
The DNA here is from genome assembly GCA_020283515.1 of Alliaria petiolata. Lineage (NCBI taxonomy): Eukaryota > Viridiplantae > Streptophyta > Magnoliopsida > Brassicales > Brassicaceae > Alliaria > Alliaria petiolata. The sequence goes on along the minus strand of JAHZTW010000005.1, from coordinate 12,465,695 downwards.
ATATATGAATCATAAATTTGAAGGAGAAACAAAATTTGAAGGAGAAACAAAATTTGAAAAAGTAAGAAAGAGAAAATTATTATTATTATTATTATTATTTTTTTTTTCTCTTCGACTCACATGTTTTGTCACCTTCTCCCTTTCCCTCACAGTGGACCCCATCTCTATTTCTCTCTAAGAGTTTTTTTTTTATATTGTTCTAGTTCTTTATTAGGAGCTCTATTTATACAGAGACTCTTTGCCTAGTAAATTCTGAATTTTCTCCTTATATTTTTACTATTATTATTTGTATGGTAAATGGATCAACCATATTTGCTAATTACAATTTATTCAAAGATATTGACATTTTTCTGTACACTTTATTGAAAGATATTCATAATCAAAGTTATTTTTGAAGATTTATCACAATAAATCTATATATAGAAAAACATCTTTTGTTTTGTTTTTAGATATCCCAAAAAATCACAAGTATCTGATACAATCTAATAGAGATAAATGATTCCACATTTTACAAAATATTATACGAAATAAGTTTAGTAAATAATATCATTATATTGTATAAAGTTAAAGACTGAAATATTTAACAACAAAAATAAAATCAACTAACCTTTTAAGACACAAAGATCAGTTTCATAGTTCAAATTATTTTTTAAACTTGTAACATCCAATAAAATGCTATCAGATTTTGCAGCAATGTCTCAAACATAGGTTGAGTTTTTGAAAACAATCTAATACTTGTGATTTTTTTTTTATTATCATACCCAACAGACGGTATTATACGAAAGAACATCTTTCAATCACTTTGTTTTTTTGATATTCATAATATTAACATCATTTGGCATAATCCTAGCATAAATTTTGACACCATAAAAGAGGAAATTTAACGAAAATTGAGTTTCTATTATATGGGAAAAAAAATTAAAAAATTAAGTTTGATAAATTACATGCATAAGCTAACAAAATGAAAAATTGCTTTACCTTCTCATTATTTAAAATAATCTCAATGCTTTCACCAACACACCATTTCTGTCTCCACAATCAAACAACTTTGACATCAATTGCCAACTGGTTACGGATGAAGTTAATTTTTCAACTGAATTTTTTGGAATTTCGTTTTCCATTATTTTGTTTTATTAATGGATTCAGATATAGTAAAAAAATGGTAAATTTTTTTGTGGAATATGTGTAATCTTATATTTATCAAAATAGAACTAATCCTTATTTTAATTATTTTTAAGGAATAAATAAAGAGAGTACTTTTAATTAAGAAGTTATATTCAGTTATATCGTGAGAAAATATGTTTTGTACTGATGAATAAATCAGAAATTATATTCAAATCTTAATAATAATGTTACGCCGAATTATGCTTTTTTAATTTATAAAAAAGAGTAATTTCTTGATTAAATGAATATCTTTTTGTTAAGACACAAGCTATTTGATATGATCCTAAGGAGCAACCAGGACGCCGAGCTTCATACCGAACTTCAAGATGATGCTGAGCTACAACAGGATGCCGAGCTGGAGACTATTGCCGAGCTACAAGAAGAGGCCGAGCTAGAACCTGAGAAGCAGCTCGCACCTGAGCAAGGAGAAGAAGAAGCTTTGATCGTGCCTACTGGTCCAATGACTAGATCAAAGACTAAGCTATTCAACCAAGCTATTGGAGGACTTCTCAATCAAACCTACAAGTCAGAAGATCAAGACCTCAAGAAAGCTTGTCAAAACGTGTCTGTTTTGATTCAGGCCATATGATTTTAACAATGGGTAAGTATTGGGTTTATACTCTTTTTTCCCTTGTCAAGTTTTGTCCCAATGGGTTTTATTAACAAGATTTTTAATGAGGTATTCCCAATACTTCAAAAAGGCCATTATGTTAAATCAGAAACTCAAGCCCAATAAGAGTTGGCGTCCCTTTTGTTGTTTTTAGGGTTTTTCCTTTTTGTTTTAGGGTTTTTCCTTTATAAGTTCTTTGTTTTCCTCATTGCAAAACTATCTATCATCTTTTTAATAAAATCCTTTTGGTCTTAAGATCTCTGTAATATCCAGCAGACAACTCGAATTCTTGTGTGTTATATCAAGAGTTCAAACCTGGTTTACTTCAAGCCCTCCGCAGCTTCTAGTAAAGCCCTTCGATCCATCTCTCATCTCTCCCTTTCACATTTCACCTCCACAAATACAAGTCCTATTATAACTTCAAGCTGGTCGATTCAAGGGTGATCATATTAAGTGGTATCAGAGCCACCCAGCCAACAAGTTAAGTTTTCTTTCTTTTAATTTTCGTTTCTGTTCATCTTCATAAGCGCATATCTGCTTGTTTTGGAACCAGGAACTATAGATTTGTGTACTACGGATTTTTTTCTTTTCTTTAATATTAGTCCTATAGGTCTGTTAAACTCAAACCCTAAGTTGTCTAAATTAGTGTTTTGCGTTTTTCTGGGCTTGAACTGAGTTAAGTTGCAGAAAATCATTCCTGTCGCATCTGCTTACCCTAGTTGGTTTTGATATTAAGGACTTGCTTCTGTAGAACTCTTTACTGGCGGTTTTGGTGTTTCTGTTACAGGAAGCATGGCTGGAACATGAGAGGATGAAGGAACTAGCCATCCTCAGAACAATAAACTTCTTCTTGAGGCCCTTACTGCTGAAGTAAGAAAGATGATGAATGCTAGAATGGAAACTCTTAGAGAAGAATTTCGACTTAATACAAATCAAGAGCAGCGGCGTGATGAGCCTAGAAGAAGACAAGAGAGGTCTCCAGAAAGAGAAAGAGACCCACGCAGACAGCTTAGAGATGAAGCAACAGAGGATTACTATAGCCATCACAATGGTACTTCTCATCACAGCCAGAGGAGACAGAGAAGGTTTAGGGAAGACAGAGGACATCAACAAGACAATTTCGGTGGTCTCAAACTTAGAATACCACAATTCCATGGAAAAAACGATCCAGATGCCTACTTGGAATGGAAGAAGAAGATTGAGTTGGTGTTTAACTGTCAACACTACACCGAATCTAATAGAGTCAAGGTAGCTGCTACTGAGTTCTATGACTATGCTCTCAGCTGGTGGGATCAGTTAGTCACCTCAAGGAGGCGAAATCATGAGTATCCAGTAGAGACTTGGACAGAGATGAAGACTATAATGAGAAAACGATTTGTCCCAAGTCATTACCATAGGGAATTGTATCAGAAGCTGAGACAACTTGTTCAAGGAAGCAGAAGTGTAGAAGACTATTTTCAGGAGATGGAAACACTAATGTTGCGTGCTGATATATCTGAGGACAGAGAAGCAACCATGTCTAGATTCATGGGAGGGCTGAATAGAGATATTCAAGACAGATTGGAGATGCAGCATTACTTGGAGTTAGAAGAGTTACTCCATAAAGCTATTCTGGTGGAACAGCAACTCAAGAGAAGAGGATCTTCAAGGCCAACGTATGGAGCTGTTCCTGCAAGATCTAACTTTCACAGAGAAGAGAAACCAAGCTATTGAAGGGATAACAAGCAGCCTGCGAATTTCAGAGCTGAAAACAAGCCACATACTGCGATTCAAGATATCAAAGGCAAAGCTGTAGCTGATGCCTCTAGAACTCGTGATGTGAAGTATTTCAAGTGTCAAGGCAGAGAGCATTATGCAAATGAATGCATTAACAGGAAGGTTATGATTCTGCTTGACAATGGAGAATTTGAGTCAGAAGATGAGAAAACATAAGCTGAATTGTTTTCAGATGAATATAAAGAGGAACCAGTCAAAGGGGAGTTACTTGTAGCCAGGAGATCTTTGAGCTTGCAATCAGGTCAAGAGGAGCAAGAACAGAGGGAAAATCTGTTTCATACACGTTGCATAGTTCAAGGAAAGGTCTGCAGTTTGATCATAGACGGAGGCAGCTGCACCAATGTAGCTAGTGATGTAATGGTTAAGAAGTTAGGGTTAAAGATCAGGAAGCATCCTAAGCCATACAAGCTTCAGTGGCTCAATGACAGTGGGGAAATGAAAGTAAACAGTCAAGTGGTGGTTCCCATAGCCATTGGCAAGTATGATGATGAAGTTCTATGTGACGTATTGCCTATGGAGGCAGGACACATTTTACTTGGAAGGCCTTGGCAATCTGATCGTAAGGTGATTCATGATGGATACACTAATCGTCATTCCTTTGAGTTTCACGACAGGAAGACTGTATTGCTTCCTATGACGCCAAAAGAAGTCTATGCAGATCAGATACACCTGAAACACAAGGAGGAGCAGGTATCAAAACATTCTAATTTCTTTGTTAAATCAAATGTTGTCAAGAAAGCTCTATTTGCAAGGAAACCAATGATGTTATTTGTATATAAGGAAGCTCTTATGAGCTTAACTAACCTTGCACCGGTGCTGCCGAGTGAGATGATCTCCCTTTTGCAGGAATATGGGGACGTGTTCCCTGAAGATAATCCAGAGGGATTACCACCTATAAGGGGCATTGAACATCAGATCGACTTTGTTCCTGGAGCAACTCTCCCAAACCGTCCAGCATACAGAACAAACCCTATGGAAACAAAGAAGCTGCAAAAACAAGTAGAGGAACTAATGGAGAAGGGACATATCAGAGAAAGCATGAGTCCCTGCACTGTACCTGTTCTGCTCGTGCCAAAGAAAGATGGCAGCTGGCGCATGTGCGTTGATTGCAGAGCAATCAATAATATCACGGTGAAGTATCGACATCATATACCTAGATTATATGATATGCTTGATGAATTGCATGGTTCCTGCATATTTTCTAAGATTGATTTAAAAAGTGAATATCACCAGATTAGGATGAAAGAGGGTGATGAGTGGAAAACAGCCTTTAAAACTAAGCATGGGCTGTATGAATGGTTAGTTATGCCATTTGGGCTGACAAATGCACCTAGTACTTTCATGAGACTAATGAATCATGTGCATAGATCATTCATAGGCGTGTTTGTTGTTGTTTACTTTGATGACATCTTAGTTTACAGTAAGAGCCTAAATGAACATGTTGAGCATTTGCATTCTGTTTTAAACGTGCTTAGAAAGGAAAAGCTTTATGCTAATCTTAAGAAATGCACATTCTGCACAAATAACCTTGTGTTTCTAAGCTTTATTGTAAGTGCAGAAGGAGTTAAAGTGGATGAAGAAAAAGTTAAAGCAATCAGCGATTGGCCAAGTCCAAAGACAGTAGGCGAGGTGAAAAGTTTCCATGGCCTTGCTGGGTTTTACAGGAGGTTTGTAAAGGACTTTAGCACGCTGACAACTCCCCTCACTGAAGTTATAAAGAAGGACGTGGGCTTTAGATGGGAAAAAGCACAAGAAGATGCATTCCAAACCCTTAAAGAGAAGCTTACTCATGCCCCTGTTTTAACTTTACCAGATTTTCTTAAAACTTTTGAGATAGAGTGTGATGCTTCTGGTATAGGCATTGGTGCTGTTTTGATGCAGAATAGGCAGCCCATAGCATTTTTCAGTGAGAAGCTTGGAGGGGCAATGCTGAACTATCCCACTTATGATAAGGAGCTGTATGCTTTGGTGAGAGCATTGCAAACGTGGCAGCACTATCTCTGGCCTAAGGAGTTCGTCATACACACTGATCATGAGTCCCTTAAGCATCTCAAAGGCTAGCAGAAACTTAACAAAAGGCACGCCAGGTGGGTTGAATTCATAGAAACCTTTCCCTATGTCATCAAGTACAAACAAGGTAAGGACAATGTAATTGCAGATGCATTGTCTCGTAGGTATGTTTTACTGTCTACCCTTGATGCTAAACTCCTAGGTTTCGAACAGCTTAAATACTTATATGCAACTGATTCTGATTTTCAAGAGATTTACAAGTCTTGTGAAAAGTTTGCCTCAGGACACTACTTTAGACAAAATGGATTTCTTTTCTTTGATAATCGTTTATGTGTTCCTAACTGCTCTGTTCGAGACTTGTTTATAAGGGAAGCTCACAGTGGAGGCCTGATGGGGCACTTTGGTATTGCTAAAACACTTAAAGTGATGCAGAATCACTTCCATTGGCCTCAAATGAAAAGAGATGTGGAGAGAATCTGTGGCAGGTGCACAACATGTAAACAAGCTAAGTCTAGGGTTCAACCTCACGGTTTGTACACCCCTCTGCCTATTCCTTCTCATCTCTGGACTGATATATCTATGGATTTTGTGCTTGGATTGCCTAGAACTAGGACTGGAAAAGACTCCATCTTCGTGGTAGCTGATAGGTTCTCTAAAATGGCACATTTCATTGCTTGTCATAAAACAGATGATGCATCTCATGTAGCAGACTTCTTCTTTAAAGAATTCATTCGTTTACATGGCATGCCTAGAACTATTGTTTCTGATAGAGATACCAAATTCCTTAGCTATTTCTGGAAAACCTTGTGGTCTAAGCTAGGAACTAAGCTGTTATTCTCAACCACATGTCATCCCCAAACTGATGGGCAAACAGAAGTTGTTAATAGGACTCTAGGAACTCTATTACGTGCTTTGACTAAAAAGAACTTGAAAACTTGGGAAGATTGCTTGCCTCACATTGAATTTGCATATAATCATGCTATGCATTATGCTTCTAAGTTTTCTCCATTTCAGATTGTTTATGGCTTTAACCCATTATCACCTTTGGATCTAATGCCTTTACCTTTGAGTGAAAGAACTAGCCTAGATGGGAAAAAGAAAGCTGACTTGGTAAAACAGATTCATGAGAAAGCCAAGAAGAACATAGAAGAAAAGACAAATCAGTATGCCAAACAGGCTAACAAAGGAAGGCGTGGTATGATCTTTGAAGTTGGCGATCAAGTATGGGTTCATTTGAGGAAGGAACGGTTCCCTGCTGAGAGGAAGTCTAAGCTAATGCCAAGGATTGACGGTCCTTTCACAGTCACAAGAAGAAGAAGCGACAATGCTTATCAGCTAGATCTCCAAGGTAAGTATAATGTAAGTTCTAGTTTTAATGTTTCTAATCTTGTTCCTTATATTGCAGATGAAACGGATTTGAGGTCAAATCCTTTTAAAGTGGGAGAGGATGGTATGATCCTAAGGAGCAACCATGACGCCGAGCTTCATACCGAACTTCAAGATGATGCTGAGCTACAAGAGGATGCCGAGCTGGAGACTATTGCCGAGCTACAAGAAGAGGCCGAGCTAGAACCTGAGAAGCAGCTCGCACCTGAGCAAGGAGAAGAAGAAGCTTTGATCGTGCCTACTGGTCCAATGACTAGATCAAAGACTAAGCTATTCAACCAAGCTATTGGAGGACTTCTCAATCAAACCTACAAGTCAGAAGATCAAGACCTCAAGAAAGCTTGTCAAAACGTGTCTGTTTTGATTCAGGCCATATGATTTTAACAATGGGTAAGTATTGGGTTTATACTCTTTTTTCCCTTGTCAAGTTTTGTCCCAATGGGTTTTTTTTACAAGTTTTTTAATGAGGTATTCCCAATACTTCATAAAGGCCCTTTTGTTAAATCAGAAACTCAAGCCCAATAAGAGTTGGCGTCCCTTTTGTTGTTTTTAGGGTTTTTCCTTTTTGTTTTAGGGTTTTTCCTTTATAAGTTCTTTGTTTTCCTCATTGTAAAACTATCTATCATCTTTTTTATAAAATCCTTTTGGTCTTAAGATCTCTGTCTCTTGGTGCGTAATATCCAGCAGACAACTCGAATTCTTGTGTGTAATATCAAGAGTTCAAACCTGGTTTACTTCAAGCCCTCCGCAGCTTCTAGTAAAGCCCTTCGATCCATCTATCATCTCTCCCTTTCACGTTTCACCTCCACAAATACAAGTCCTATTATAACTTCAAGCTGGTCGATTCAAGGGTGATCATATTACTATTTGAAGCGGTTATAATTGCATGATGCAAAGATAAACCTATATTTATTTGAAAAAATAAAAATAATATATATATATATATATATATATATATATATATATAACTAAAATGAATATTTACCTTAACAGAATAATTAAATGACCATATATATACATATATATTAATTTGGTTTTTGGCCTTTTAAAAGAACTTTTGTTGTCAAATAATTGATAACATGCATATTTTACCCATTTTTACCATTATAAGTGTATGCTTTAATAAGTATTTCACTAAGGTATTAATGTATATTTATTAGTTTTCGAGTATTTGTGTGTCCAAGACTCTTTTCAGAAAATCTTAGAAAAAGAATGCAAAACGGATATTTTTGGAACATGAGCTTTTTGACAGAAGTTTAGCACAAGACGGTGACCTTCCCACCACATGATTTAGCTGAATTTTGGTGACAAGATAGCCTGAACTACTATATTTCACCTCGAAGTGGTTTGAGTTCAATCACATGGTTGGATCTCAAGTTATGAAGGAAGCAAGAAGGCCCGTCAGAGACATCACCAGAAGAAGCCTGGCCGCGCAAGGAAAGCTCAAAAGACCAATGGCCGGCCCATGACCAGTCGCTCGCGCGACCACAACACTTGACGATCCCCGAGCCCGTTTTCAAGCCCAAATCAAGCCCGTTAACCCCCAAACTTGGTGGTACCCTAAGTGACGCCTAAGAGGACCTCAAGACCTATAAATACTCTTATTTTACAACCTAATTTCGTGTGCAACTTTAGAGAGAGCCTCACGGCCGCCTCCTAGCATACTTTTCATTGTTTTTGTTCTTTGTTCTCTAAGGGAGGTAGACCTGTTCTTGAACCCTAGTTCTTTCACTACTCTGATTTCGTTTTATGCAACTCTCTTCATCTATAATTCTGATTTTCGTTTCTATGTCTGAGTAATCACCTTCGTTGGGTGTTCTTTAAGGATTTCTGTAGGGAATTTCAGTAATTTTTCTTGAACTGCCTATCTAGACCGTAGATTCGGATTTTTTTTTTCTTATCAAACTTGTTCTTATTGCATGATTCTAGCGTCGCGAACTAGAGTCTAATTTTAGGATCTTTGAAAACCATTAACATGTTGAATTCCATATACGAACCTAGTTTGGTGGAGCGCAACACTTCTGGGATGCTCATGCATACCTAAGGAGAAGTAGTGAACGTTTATTGTCCCAATCATTACTTCGTGTTTGCCTTGGCCGTTGGATACGAGAGTAGTTCTGCGCACTTGGCATAACATAGATCGATCTTGCTCGAGATACTTTAGGTCGTTAAAACCAGTGATTCCAGTTTAAAGAAATCGCCTAGTCTCGTTTGTCTGGACTGTTATGAGTTTGATTTCTAGTTAGAACCCCATAGATTTCCCGAGAAGATCTCCAACGTGTTTTCCCATCTGCTTTTTAATCGAGATTTACGCACTTCCATACTTACTTCATCCGCACTGCTTGCTTTGATTCCCGTTTGATATAGAGTTGATTGGCAATCAACCCTATATAAACTCTCTTTTCTTTGCTACTGAAACCGTGATACAACAATCCTACAAACCCCCAATTATTTGCGTCTTTGCTTGCCCTGATTTTCTATTTTGCAGTTGACCTCCTCCCTGTGGATCGATACCCTAAGTACTACATCGCACTCTGTGCACTTGCAGCTTAGGGTCCTATAAATTTAAAGCTCGACGAAACCCCAAAGAAATCCACCAATTTCGGACGACTATTTAGATCTCATCAATAATATCACTACAAGAAAAAACGAAACAAAATGTTTAGTGATACTCATTGTTTTTGTTGTATTATTTCTATTGAAATAGTTTTTTTTTATATTGTTCTAGTTCTTCATGAAGAGCTCTATTTCAGTTCTTTAATTTCAAACTTTCCTTTCCAAATTAGTTTACTGATATTTAGAATCAGAGTAAATTTTATTTTGTTAGTTAATAAATTTACACATTACAAAAAAGAAACAAAATTATTTCGGATGAATATTTAGACCCCATCAATAATATCACTACAAGAAAAAATGAAACAAAATGTTTAGTGATACTCGTTGTTTTTGTTGTATTATTTCTATTGTTTTTATTGTTCTAGTTCTTCATGAAGAGCTCTATTTATATAAAGACTCTTTGCCTAGTAAATTCTAAATTTTCTCCTCATAATTTTTACTATTATTATTACATTATTCTCTCCCAATCCAGATATGCATATGAGTTAATATTTCAAGAGAATGTTGGAGCAGATAGCTTGATGTCTTTGCCTCCATCTCTATCTTGTTCTTCTCTTCTGGCTCGGTTTTATCCTCTAGGATTGTAATATCCATTAGAATCCGGCGGTATAGGCTGGCGTTGATGAGCTTGTGGATCATCTTCAAGGTCAGGCATGTCATCTTCCTCCTCCTCTTGGTTATTCCTCTGAGCGTTTGCACCTCTGATGGGGTTCCTGCGTGCAGGTACTTGTGCTGGTGCTGGTGGTTGCTCAAAGCGATTCATGCGCTCCCCTAGAGTGGCCTGAGTGTTGACCAAATCAGTGAGCGTGGCTTCCATAGTAGCAAGGATCTGAGCGATGTTGGCAGTGTCTCCCATTGCTTCTTCTGTGTAAAGACAGAAAACAAAAGAGAGATCAAGTGCAAAATGTGGGTTTTGGAGAATTAAAACAAAAACAATGAACCTGGACAGAAAACAAAAGAGAGATCAAGTGCAAAATGTGGGTTTTGGAGAATTAAAACAAAAACAATGAACCTGGACGCTTTCTTGATACAACAATAGATCCGTTGGCAGAGCTTTAATCGTTTTTAAACAAAACGGGAAATCAAGCTACGGTATAAAACAATTCCGACAACCAAATAACTACTAAAGGAAACTTCTTTTTTTTTTATTTTTTTTTTACGAAAAACGCAAAACTTAAGCTAAGAACAGCAGGATGATGAGGACAATGAATCTAAGACAGGAATGCACGAAATGATTAGGTTAAATAACTTTCTTATTATTTTTTTTTTTTTTTGAGTGGATGCAAGAACAGAAACTATAATCGCAGAGAACAAAACAAAACCCCCTTTTTTTTTTGATTTTCAGATTGATGAATGACAGAAATAAAAACTTGCAGGAATACTAAGCAATCAAAGGCAATGATACGAAATGTTTTTATGGTTTTCTTTTTCTGGAAATCAAACAAACAAGCAAGAACAGAAATGAATTTTTTTTTTTTTTTTTTTTTTTGATTTAAACTTTTCTGGAAAATGAAGAACACAAACAGAAGAAAAAAAAAATTGCAGAGATAAGAATAGGATAGATTCACCTGATTTGGGAGCCTAAGCTCTGATACCAGATGATGTAGGAACAAGAGATCTTGTTCTTACAAGGGACGAATGATGGTGAATCCTCAACTGGACGTACAACTCTCTTTGAGTATCCTGAAGAAATGGACGATGAATGGATCGGTGGAGATGGATTGAGAGACGCCACTCGGTCTATGAAATGATCCGAGATAAGTCTAGACACTCTGTTTCAAAAGGATTAGCACACAAGTGAGAAAGAGGATCAAGGGTTTTCTTTGCTAAGCGAAAGAGGCTGTTCTTTTACTGAATAATGAATGTGTATTGAAATGAAACAAATGGGGGAGCTTATAAGCTCTGAACTACAACGGTCATAAAATGACTAAAGAAGGAAACTAGATGCGGGGCTTTGAAAGCCAAATAACAAAGAAAAGCGAATTAAAAACAAAGCTAGCCGTTGGGTCTTCTTAAGGAAAGTCTTCTGGTCTGGTTTGAATGAAGAAATCAGATAAGAAATAGCTAGGAATCTCTTAAGCGCCGGTCTTGTAGAGACTTCTAAGGGATTAGAATCTCTTGCCCTCCATTAAGCTCCTTAGTAATAACAAATAATGTTATGTCTTCAGCACCTTGTAGAACCGGCAAAAGTAGACTTGATTTGATCTTGATACGCAAGTAAGTGTCTTCGGGTGGTTTAGTATAGGCCGAGCTATTCTGAGTGATAGGGAACTCACTATAGTGAATGTTTCCCGCTTCTTGAGTCTTCAAAGGGTCTAAGTCATCTTGTGGCCCAATTGGTGCTTCTTGAGTAATCTCCATTGCAAGCAGCTGCTCCTTAAGATCTTCATGCTCTATGAGAGTAATTAAGCTCGCCACTGATTTGTTGAATTCTTCCCTCAAGCTTCTTGTTCCTGATCTGGTCCTTGGTCCATGTCTCATAGTTGGTATGGCGACTTCCTTCTCTCCCCCTTGAGAAGGTTCTGACCTCAGAACTGGTACATCTGCATTAAATGGAGCTAAGTCAGTAACATTAAAAGTATGATAAATGGTTAACTCACCTCGCAGCTCCAGCTTATAGGCATTGTTGTTGATCTTCTCAAGTACTCTGAAAGGACCATCTCCTCTTGGTGAAAGCTTGGATTTCCTTTGGTTAGGGAACCTCTCTTGTCTCATATGTAACCAGACCCAATCACCAGGATCAAATGTAATCTCTTTGCGCCCTTTATCAGCTTGTTGCTTATACTTCTCTGTCTTTCTTTCCAGATTGTCCTTGTCTCTTTGGTGGAGTTTCTTCATGAACTCAGCCTTAGTAACACCTTCTGCACTAGAATAAACAGCTTGGGGGCAGGGGTGAGAGATCTAATGGTGTTTCTGGATTGAATCCATAAACAACTTCAAATGGTGAAAACTTTGTAGCATAATGCTTAGCATGATTATAAGCAAATTCAATGTAAGGTAAGCATGCTAACCAATTCTTTAAGTTCTTACCAACCGTAGCTCTCAGCAAGGTGGATAGTGTGCGATTCACTACCTCTGTTTGTCCATCTGTTTGAGGATGACAAGTAGTGGAGAAGAGCAGCTTTGTTCCTAGCTTCTTCCACAATGTCTTCCAGAAATGGCTCAGGAACTTGGTATCACGATCAGAGACTATGCTTCTGGCCACGCCATGTAGCCTAACTACTTCTTTAAAGAAGAGATCAGCAGTTTGTGTTGCATCATTAGTCTTGTTACATGGTATGAAATGAGCCATTTTGGAGAATCTGTCCACAACTACAAAGATGGAGTCTTTGTGGTTGATCTTGGGTAAGCCTAGTTATAGGGCTCAGGTTTTACCCAAATAATCAACTACTGCAAGTGCACAGCAATGCAGTTGAAGTATAAGGGGTATCGAATCCCAAGGGAAGTGAAAACTACACTTATGGTTTCTAGATTTGAATTATGCTAGGTCGAATAATGATTAAGTAAATAAATGCAACTAGGCGAAATAAGTAAACAAGATTTAGATGGATTAAAGTTCAGGAGACTAAAGCGCTAGGCAAGGATAATTATCAGGTTGAATCCAAGAATGCAGAATCTAAGCTTATTAGGGATTTATTAAGAACCGTCTAGAACTCGAAATACAATTATAAAAGCAACCAACTCTCGCTCCGAAGATTATCTATGTCTAAACCCTAGAATTCCAAATCTCTTTGCAAATCCTACCAATTTAAACAAGCATTAAAGTTCAGGTTCGATTGTTCACAAAATCCCTAAACCAAATCTCTTTGAGAATAAATATTTTGCTCATCTAACACTAGTTCAGGCAATCAATAATACTCTCGCATCTATTAATTAACCTAAGATCAGATTCTAGGTCATAAAGCTAGAATAAGCATTAAACACAAATCCAGATGAAGAACCCTAATAATTTTATCCTAACAATTTAATTCGACCTAACAATTCATCAATCACCTTTGAAAAACCCTAAACCTAACTAACAAACTACTTAGACATGATTAATGAAACAAAAATCATTATTTGAATAGAAAGCATAAAAGAAATCAAAAGAAGAAAATAAAGGAGTTCCAAATCTGCTCTAAAGGAGTCAAATTCTTCTCTCCAAAAACCTAAACTTCTATGATTCTTAAAGTATGAGATTGTGCCTAAACAATGGCTGAAAAACTATATTTATAGGCCTAGGTTCGCATCTTCAATTCCTTGGAAGATTAGGAAAAGTCTTGGAGATTTCCTTTTCTTCAAAAACTGGAAACTTCTCGCTTCTGGAAATTGGAAATCCTGGTGTCGATCGACACTCATCGTGTTTCTTCAATCCGACTTCATTCCACTAAGCTCCAAAATGTATCCAAATCTCCAATTTATCTCCAATTGTACCTGAACCTGTAAAGACTCTATATAGACTCGAAAATAGCCAAAAGACTCTATAAAAACACTTATATCATGGTCTAAAAATGGGTAAAAACCATGATATATCAACTCCCCCAGACTTAGCTTTTGCTTGCCCTCAAGCAAAACAGAAACTTAGAATGAAGTAGAAGTTTGAAAACAGAAACTTTCGAGTACCTCTTCAGAACGCCACATTGATTAACACTTCTTGAATCCACATGATATAGAGCCAACCTTAGGAAATGTTCAGTGTACTTACCACAAGCTTAGCAATCTCCCAGTTCAAATCCAGATCCTTTCCTTGGTAAAAGTTTCGAACTCTAACAGTGGTAATGCCACAGAACTTTGCTGATCCTTTTCCCTTCCTTAGTGCCTGAACAAGACATTCTCATACAGCTCCCCTATTTTCTCTTCCCTTAGTCAACTTCTGCCCATTTTCAGGGTGTTCTAAGATCTTTTCATTGACTCTTCTTTTTCTTTTGGAATCTCTGGAATAGTGCTACTCTCTACTTGTGTTCCTTGTGAGGAGACGTGTTCAAGAGCATCACTAATATTGTTCCTTGTGAGGAGACAGGCTCATGACAAAGGCACTATTCCCAGAGTTAAACTCTTTTTCTTTCTTTTCTAAAGGGAAGAACAAGGAGAGACTGCAATGGTCTATCTGTTCAGACTGAAAGAGGAATCAAGTTCTGCGCATATCTAGTTCTTATAAAGGGATCTGAACTCGCCCAGTTAGACTGATTCCACTTGCAGCTTTCTACTTAATAAGACCTGCAATCAGCTACTATAGCAATGGTTCTTCAAGTGTTAACATTCTGTGGTTAGTCCCAAGAAAAACTGAAAGTTCCAACTGATTTTGACTCAATAAAATAAAATTTTTGAAAACTTTTTGACTCTCAAAACAAAACACAAAGTCAGTAACCACCTCCCCCAGACTTAAACAACACTGTCCCCATTGTTATCAAGTCCGAAGTTGGTTAAAAGAAAGATTAGAAACAACTTAAAATACCAGATAGAAGACTTACCTTCGTCTGCGCGTGGTGTCGATCGACACTAAGTGGTGTCGATCGACACTGGTCTGAGTCGAGTCCAATGTCGCCTTTTTTCAACTGACTAAAACTAGGACTTAGTAAAATTAAAACGAAAATAAAAAGAAAAATATACCTAACAGTGGGTTGCCTCCCACTCAGCGATCGTTTTCAGTCATTAGCTTGACTGTGTCGGGGTTCAGACGTCTGGTGGATCAGAGGGTGGCATTGAATGCTTCCCAGACGAATGTCTTCTCATCCATGGCGGTGTATAGGCAGTAGGTGCATGAGAGCGACCAAGGAAATGAGGAACAGCAGCAGGGTGGGCCTTGAGTTCGGGTGGGACACTTCGTTTTCCTGCAGCATTATCAAAAGAAATACCAAGCCCTCTACGAAAATCTTGTGGCTTGCCTAAGCGTGAAATAGCTTTTGAACCTTTGGTATTCTTATTGATAAGATCATGGGGTTTGGAATTGATTCCAGGGAGTGCGTACCTTTGCTTTCTGCGAGTTTTCTGGGCTGTAGGATGTGGAGGCATCTGTTTGACCACATAAGATGGACTTGTATCATCAGAAACAGCTTCTGGTATGATCCGCGAAGGGTGTCGATCGACACTAGTATTCATGACAACATCACCCAAATCAAGCTCTATTTTCCCTTTCCTCACATCAATGATAGCACCAGCTGAAGCCAAGAATGATCTTCCCAAAATAAGAGGATCTATAGGTTCTTCATCATATTTCAAAACCACAAAGTCTGTGGGAATCACACAACCTTCAATCTTCAATGGAACATCTTCTAAGACACCTTCTGGGATTCTCTTAGATCGATCAGTTAGGACAAGGGAGATTCTGGTTGGCTTGAAATCAGTCATTCCAAGTCGAACAGCAACGGAGTATGGTATCAAGTTGATACTTGAACCTAGATCACAGAGAGAACGAGGAAACCTTCCTGTTGAGATTGAACAATCTAGCACAAAGTTCCCTGGATCAGGTAACTTCTATGGAATCCTCCTCTGAATCACAGCACTGACTTGTTCAGAAACTCTCACCTTCTTCTTCTTCCTTGGAACTATGTTCAAGAGAATTGCATTCATGTCTCTCGTAAGCAATGCTCCTTCCTCAGGGCTTATACCATTGACTACCATTCTCTTGACATACCTTCTTAATGCAGGTGAAAGTTGGACTGCATCAACTAGGGGTAGCTCAACCATCAGCTTATTCATCATCTCCTTGCATCTGGCTTTCTCTCTCTCCTGTTTAGTTCTTCTGGGAGGCAGGGGATAGGGTATTTTTGGTTTGTACACCCTTTCTTCTGCAACCTTTGTTGTTGTGAGCTGTTCTGGTGAAGTCCGTGTAGAGCGTTGATCGACACCCTCCTGGTGTCGATCGACACTCGCCTTTGGTGTCGAGTCCTCCGTGTCGAGTTTGCTTGTTTCGTCTAGTTTCTCCTTGGGTGTCGATCGACACATAGTAGTGTCGATCGACACTGGCTCCGCAGCATCTTCCACTTCTTCAAGCTCCTTGAATTCTTTAGCATTTAGACCCCTTTTCAGCTCTGTTTGAAAGCTTCTTTCACTCTGGATCGTGATGGCATTTACGTGGTGTCTCGGATTAGTATCAGTTTTCCCTAGAAGGAAATCTTTTTGCTTATGAACAGCTTCTGCAGTTTGAGCAACTTGAGTATCCAATTTCTTGACATGGTTGTTCAGAGATTCGAATTTCCCATTCAAGTCTTGGTACATGGCGTCCATCTTTCCAGTCACATCTTGATATAATGTGTCAATCTTCCCATTAAAGCTCACTGTCATCTTCTGTTGCCCTTCTAAAAGTTGTTCTATCATAGACTCCATCTTATTGTCTTGTGCAGGAGGCTTCTGGTAAGAAGAAGAACCATAGCTTCTCTGGAAGTTGTTGTTCTGAAAAGGCTTCTGGTAAGAAGAACCATAGCCCTGCTGATTGCCAAACCTTTAACCTTGAAAACCAGCTCCATTAATGTAGTTAACTACTTTTTCCTCAGGCTCGAATGTCTCCACCTCATTAGCAAAATGAACTTGCTTTTTGCCCATTAAAAGATCCAGCTTCCTGTTAACCTCAGCTATTTGGCTTCCTCCATTTGCACCAGCATGTTGTTTCCTCTCAAAGTCTGCATTCTTGGTGTTGTTGCAAGATGTCAAATTCTCTATGAGTACCACCGCGTCAGCTGGGTATCTGGTGTTGAAGTTGCCATTGCTTGCAGCGTCTAAAGCCATCTGATATCTCCAATCGATCCCTCGGTAAAAGATACCGATAAGTTGCGGCTCGCTGAAACCGTGATGTGGGCAATCCCTCTGGTACAATCTGAATCTCACCCAAGAAGCTTTGAATTCTTCAGTGGGTCCTTGAGAAAATGCAGTGATCTTCATCCTCAACTCTTCACTTCTTGCATCATCAAAGAAATTGCATAAGAATGCATTCTTTGTTTCTTCCCAAGTAGTTAAAGATCCTGGATCAAGCTGCTTCAGCCAATATGATGCATCTCCAGCAAGCGAGTGAGGGAACAGCTTACAGAAAAGATAATCATAGGACACTCCATTAGCCTTGATGCTTGATGCGAGGTCCTCAAATCTCTCAATGTGATCCATCGGATGCTCATTAGGAAGACCATGGAAAGGATGCTGAGCCACTAGTGTGAAGTAGGAAGGCTTTAGCTCGAAGTCATTCCTCTGAAACGCAGGAGGACGGATCGCAGCTCTATTAGCATAGAACTGGTCTGGGCGGTTGTACTCGCCAAGTGTTCTTACACGTCCATCTTCTGCAGCTTGTATTGTTGGATCGATGATGACGGCGCCAACCTCATCAATTCTCTGGCCTCGGTCGTTTCTTCTATTGCCCTCCAGGTCTGTGAAGTTACCATCCGCATCGCGGATCATAATCACACGTTCCATCTCGATCTGTTTCAGGTGTCGATCGACGCTATCAGTGTCGATCGACACTGCTTTGGTCTTGCGGTTCGTACGTTCGAGACATGTTATTTCCTGGTTGAGCGCGATTAGTTCTTTGTCCTTGTTGCTTCTGGTACCGGGCATGCACCTGAAAGCAAAGGTAAGAACCAAATTAGTAACCAAAATAAAAACAAAACCTAGTCAAAATCCTAGTACTAGATTCCGTAGGCAGCTATTACTTCCCCGGCAACGGCGCCAAAAACTATTCCCGCCTGTCACGCGGGTGACCCGGGTTCGATCTCCGGCAATGGCGCCAAAAACTTGATAGGGCTTAGGTTTTACCCTAATAAAACTACTGCAAGTGCACAGCAAATGCAATCGTAGTATAAGGGGTATCGAAATCCCAAGGGAAGTAGATGCTACTCTAAGGTTTCTAAATTCAGATTATGCTAGGTAAAAAGATTAAATTAAAAGACAGAAAGCAATTTAAAAGACTTTGTAAATTCAGGAGACAAAACGCTAGGTTCAGGGAAATTCTCAGGTGATCTAAATTTCAGGTCTAGACAGAATGTTAGGAATAATGAAGATCCNCTTATCTCCTCTTCTGGTCCAGTAGGTGTTTCTTGGCTTATCTCTTTCTGGAGAAGATCTTCCTTGAGGGCTTCATGTTCGATGAGAGTGATTAAGCTTTCCACAGCCTTGTTGAACTCCTTTCTTAAGCTCTTTGTTCCTGATCTAGTCTGTGGGGCTTGTCTCATGACCGGCACAGCAGCTTCTTGTTCGGCTCCAGTTACGTTGGGGGCGATGTCCTCATCATTCCCTCCCTCTTGAGAAGGTTCTGACCTCAGAACTAGTACCTCTGCATTGAAAGGAGCTAAGTCAGTAACTTTAAAAGTATGAGAAATGGTTAACTCACCTGGCAGCTCCAGCTTGTAGGCATTGGCTTTGATCTTCTTTTATTAGGAAACCTTTCTTGTCTCATATGTAGCCAAACCCAATCACCAGGCTCAAATGTAATCTCCTTGCGCCCTTTGTCAGCATTTTGCTTATACTTCTCAGTCTTCTTTTCCAGGTTGTCTTTGACTCTTTGGTGAAGTTTCTTCACAAAATCTGCTTTAGTAACACCTTCTGCACTAGAATAAATAGCTTGGGGCAGGGGTGAGAGATCTAAAGGTGTTTCTGGATTGAATCCATAGACAACTTCAAATGGTGAGAACTTTGTAGCAGAATGCTTAGCATGGTTATAAGCAAATTCAATATAGGGTAAGCATGCTAACCAATTCATGAGGTTCTTACCAACCGTGGCCCTCAATAGTGTAGAGAGTGTGCGGTTCACCACCTCAGTTTGGCCATCTGTTTGAGGATGACAAAGTAGTGGAGAAAAGCAGCTTTGTTCCCAGCTTCTTCCATAATGTCTTCCAGAAATGGCTTAAGAACTTGGTGTCACGGTCAGATACAATGGTTCTGGGCACGCCATGTAGTCTAACAACTTCTTTAAAGAAGAGATCAGCAGTTTGTGTTGCATCATTAGTCTTGTTACATGGTATGAAATGAGCCATTTTCGAGAACCTGTCTACAACTACAAAGATGGAGTCTTTGTTGTTGAGCTTGGGTAAGCCTAGAACAAAGTCCATAGAAATATCTACCCAAGGGTGGTTAGGGATAGGTAAAGGCATATATAAACCATAAGGATGTAACCTGGATTTGGCTTTTAGAAATGTAATGCATTTGGCGCAGAATCTCTCCACATCTCTTTTCTGGTAAGGCAAATAGAAATGCTCAGTGAGAACACTTAGAGTCTTGTCTCTGCCGAAATGTCCCATGAGTCCCCCTCCATGTGCTTCCCTGATTATCAATTCTCTCATAGAGCCTTGGGGAATGCACATCCTCTTTTCTTTAAACAGAAACCCATCTTGTTGATAGAAAACTCCAAATGCAGCTTTACTGGTTTCTTTGAAAAATTATTGAAAGTGAGGATCAGCCTCATATAAGTCCTTGATGTGCTCGAATCCCATGACTTTAGACTCCATCGTGGTGATTAGAGCATGTCTCCTGGACAATGCATCAGCCACAATGTTTTCTTTCCCCTTCTTGTACTTAATGACATAGGGAAATGTTTCCACAAACTCCAGCCACTTATCATGTCTCTTCTTTAGTGTTGTTTGGCCTCTCAAATGCTTTAATGTCTCATGGTCTGTATGAATAATAAACTCCTTAGACAATAAATAATGTTGCCAAGTTTCAAGAGATCTTACTAATGCATATAGCTCCTTGTCATAAGTGGGGTAGTTGAGGGAGGCTCCACTTAGTTTTTCACTGAAGTAAGCTACTGGTTTCCCTCCTTGTGTTAATACAGCTCATATTCCTGTTCCAGAAGCATCACATTCTATCTCAAAAGTATTATCAAAGTTAGGTAATACCAGGACATGGGCATTTGTTAAGCTTCTTTTGAGCTTGTTGAATGCATTGTCTTGAGTTGTTCCCCACTGGAATGCAACATTCTTCTTGATTACAGAGGTTATGGGTGCAACTATGGTACTGAAGTCTTGTACAAATCTCCTATAGAAGCTGGCCAGACCGTGAAAGCTCCTCACATGTCCAATGGTGGTAGGCGTTGGCCAGTCTTGAATAGCCTTTATCTTTTCTTCATCCACCTTTAATCCCTGAGAACTTACAACAAATCCTAAAAACACAACTTCATTAGTGCAAAATGTGCATTTCTTCAGGTTTGCATACAAACTTTCAGCTCTTAAAGTTTCAAGTACTTGTTCTAGATGTTTTAAATGATCAGCAAGGCAAGTACTATAGATTAGTATATCATCAAAATATACTACAACAAACTTACAGATGTAGGCTCGCAGGATGTGATTCATGAGCTTCATGAAAGTACTAGATGTGTTTGTAAGTCCAAATGGCATGACCAGCCATTCATATAATCCTCTCTTGGTCTTAAACGCAGTCTTCCACTCATCTCCTTCTTTCATGCGCACCTGATGATATCCACTCCTTAGATCAATTTTGGAGAAGACTGTTGCTCCATTTAGCTCATCCAGCATATCATCAAGCCTCGATATTGGATGCCTGTACTTGATGGTGATGTTGTTGATTGCTCTGCAATCCACACACATCCTCCAGGATCCATCCTTCTTAGGTACTAAGAGCACAGGAACGACACAAGGACTTAAGCTCTCCCTGATGTATCCTTTAGACATAAGTTCTTGTACTTGTTTCTCCAACTCTCTTGCTTCCTCTGGATTCACATGATATGTTGCTTTGTTTGGTAATGGTGCTCCAGGTACTAGATCAATCTGATGCTCTATTCCCCTTATAGGAGGTAATCCAGGTGGGATTTCTTTCGGAAAAACATCAGTAAATCGATCCAATAGCTCTAAAACAGCAGCTGGTATGTCTTGTTGCTCTTGTCCTGAAAGTAAACTTTCTCTAAAGATCATCAGTAGCACATTTTCTTGCAAGTCAAGAGATTTTAAAAATGAAATATGTGATACATATAAGTTAGTTTTACTTACCTCTGATCCTTTTGACATTGCTTTGTGCATCTCATTCACTTCATGAGGAGTGAGAGGCTCCAGGCTATGCTTCTTGCTGTTGTGGGAAAAAGTGTAGAAGTTGGTCCTCCCATTGTGCAAGGTCTCTTTGTCAAACTGTCATGGCCTTCCTAGAAGCAGATGGCCAGCTTGCATTGGCACAACATCACATATGACTTGATCTGAGTACTTCCCAATGCTGAATGGAACCGTCACTTGCTCAGCAATCTTTAGCTCAGTATCGTCATTCAGCCACTTGAGCTTGTATGGCCTTGGATGCTTGGTCTTTTGTAAACCTACCTTATTAACCAGATATGTACTAGCAACATTAGTACAAGAACCACCATCTATGATCAGACTACATACCTTAGTATTGATGGTGCAGCGTGAATGGAAGATGTTCTCTCTCTGAATGGTTTCAGGCTCAAAGAGAACACTGAGTGATCTCCTCACTACTAGAAGATCTCCCCTGTCTGGATAGTCTATGATGTCTTCCTCAGACTCAATAGCTTCTTCTTCTAACTCATCCTGAGATTCATATTCGCCATTTGCCTTGAGAATCATTACCCTCTGGTTTGGGCATTCTCTTGCATAGTGTCCTTTCCCTTGACACTTAAAACAAGTGATATCCCTTGCTCTCTGGGCTGGAAACTTGCTAGCCTCAGGCTTGTTGAGCTTCGGGGCCTCTGGCGTGAACTTCTTGAACTTTGATTTTACTTCAATAGACTTCCCCTTGTCTATATTGCGCTGTGGTGGTGGATTCCAGGAGGTCTTGCTTCTGTTTGTAGCAGCAGTCTTCCTCTTGATGTGTTGCTCAGCTTGTATTGCAAGATGCAGCAGCTCCTCTAGATCATGGTAGCCTTGGCGTTCCACTTTTCTAGCAACTCTATCTTGCAAACCGTCCATAAACTGTGCCATCAATGTCTCTGGAGTATCCTCAACCTCCAATATGTTCTTAAGAGTTTCAAACTCTTCAAAGTATTCTTCCACAGATTTGCTCTTTTGTGTAAGCTTGCGGAATCTCCTCTGTAAGCCTCTGTGGTAGTGAGCAGGAACATATCTTTTTCTCAAGTTGAACCTCATGTCCTCCCAAGTAGTGATCTGCCCATGCCGATGTCTCCTTCTATCTGAAACATCTCGATCCCACCATGCTAGAGCATTCTCAGTAAGTTGAGCAGCATCTAATGAGATCTTCCTTGCCTCTGAGTAATGGTAATACTCAAAGATGTATTCCATTCTTCTCTCCCAATCCAGATATGCATCTAGGTTAATCTTTCCAAAGAATGTTGGAGCAGATAGCTTGATGTCTTTGCCTCCATCTCTATCTTGTTCTTCTCTTCTGGCTCGGTTTTGTCCTCTAGGATTGTAATATCCATTAGGATCCGGCGTATAGGCTGGCGTTGATGAGCTTGTGGATCATCTTCAAGGTCAAACATGTCATCTTCCTCCTCCTCTTGGTTATTCCTCTGAGCGTTTGCACCTCTGATGGGGTACTTGTGCTGGTGCTGGTTGTTGCTCAAAGCGATTCATGCGCTCCCCTAGAGTGGCCTGAGTGTTGACCAAATCAGTGAGCGTGGCTTGCATAGTAGCAAGGATCTGAGCGATGTTGGCAATGTCTCCCATTGCTTCTTCTGTGTAAAGACAGAAAACAAAAGAGAGATCAAGTGCAAAATGTGGGTTTTGGAGAATTAAAACAAAAACAATGAACATGGACGCTTTCTTGATACAGCAATAGATCCGTTGGCAGAGCTTTAATCGTTTTTAAACAAAACATGAAAGCAAGCTACGGTATAAAACAATTCCGGCAACCAAATAACTACTTAAGGAAACTTCTTTTTTTGATTTTTTTTTTTGACTAAAAAGTAAAAACGCAAAACTTAAGCTAAGAACAGCAGGATGATGATGACAATGAATCTAAGACAGGAATGCACGAAATGATTAGGTTAAATGACTTTCTTATTATTATTTTTTTTGAGTGGATGCAAGAACAGAAACTATAATCGCAGAGAACAAAACAAAACCCTTTTTTTTTTTTTTTTCGGATTGATGAATGACAGAAATAAAAACTTGCAGGAATACTAAGCAATCAAAGGCAATGATACGAAATGTTTTTATGGTTTTCTTTTTTCTGGAAATCAAACAAACAAGCAAGAACAGAAATGAATTTTTTTTTTTTTTTATTTAAACTTTTCTGGAAAATGAAGAACACAAACAGAAAAAAAAATTACAGAGATAAGAATAGGATAGATTCACCTGATTTGGGAGCCTAAGCTCTGATACCAGATGATGTAGGAACAAGAGATCTTGTTCTTACAAGGGACGAATGATGGTTAATCCTCAACTGGCCGTACGGCTCTCTTTGAGTATCCTGAAGAAATGGACGATGAATGGATCCGCGCGTGGAGATGGATTGAGAGATGCCACTCGGTCTATGAAATGATCCGAGATAAGTGTAGACACTCTGTTTCACAAGGATTCGCACACAAGTGAGAAAGAGGAAGGGTTTTCTTTGCTAAGCGAAAGAGGCTGTTCTTTTACTGAATAATGCGTGTGTATTGAAATGAAACAAATGGGGGAGCTTATAAGCTCTGAACTACAACGGTCATAAAATGACTAAAGAAGGAAACTAGATGCGGGGCTTAGAAAGCCAAATAACAAAGAAAAAAGAATTAAAAACAAAGCTAGCCGTTGGGTCTTCTTAAGGAAAGTCTTCATGTCTGGTTTGAATGAGGAAATCAGATAAGAGATAGCTAGGAATCTCTTAAGTGCCGGTCTTATAGAGACTTCTAAGGGATTAGAATATCTGGCCCTCCATTAAGCTCCTTAGTAATAACAAATAATGTTATGTCTTTAGCACCTTGTAGAACCGGCAAAAGTAGACTTGATTTGGTCTTGATACGCAAGTAAGTGTCTTTGGGTGGTTTAGTATAGGCCGAGCTATTCTGAGTGATAGGGAACTCAGTATAGTGAATGTTTCCCGCTTCTTGAGTGTTCAAAGGGTCTAAGTCATCTTGTGGCCCAATTGGTGTTTCTTGAGTAATCTCCTTTGCAAGCAGCTGCTCCTTAAGATCTTCATGCTCTATGAGAGTAATTAAGCTCGCCACTGATTTGTAGAATTCTTCCCTCAAGCTTCTTGTTCCTGATCTGGTCCTTGGTCCATGTCTCATAGTTGGTATGGCGACTTCCTTCTCAGCTTCGGTTAGCTCAGGTTCGATGTCCTCATCAATAGGTTCATCTTTGCATCATGCAATAATTACCGCTTCAAATAGTTTGTGTCTTACCAAAAAGATATTTATTTAATCAAGAAATTACTCTTTTTTTTATAAATTAAAAAGCATAATCCGGCGTAACATTATTATTAAGATTTGAATATAATTTCTGATTTATTCATCTGTACAAAACATATTCTCTCATGATATAACTAAATATAACTTCTTAATTAAAAGTATTCTCTTTATTTATTCTTTAAAAATAATTAAAATAAGGATTAGTTCTATTTTGATA
Source organism: Alliaria petiolata (assembly GCA_020283515.1). Classification (NCBI taxonomy): domain Eukaryota; kingdom Viridiplantae; phylum Streptophyta; class Magnoliopsida; order Brassicales; family Brassicaceae; genus Alliaria; species Alliaria petiolata. Next base: position 12,440,708 of record JAHZTW010000005.1, on the reverse strand, counting down.
AATATAAGATTACGCATATTCCACAAACAAATTTACCATTTCTTTAGTATATCTGAATCCATTAATAAAAAAAAATAATGAAAAACGAAATTCTAAAAAATTCAGTTGAAAATTAAACTTCCTCCATAACCAGTTGGATGCTACAAGTTTTAAAAATAACAAGTTCCTCCATAACCAGGTTGATGCTCCATATCTGAATCCATTTTATTGGATGCTACAAGTTTTAAAAATAACTTGAACTATGAAACTGATCTTTGTGTCTTAACAGGTTAGTTGATTTAACTTTTGTTGTTAAATATTTCAGTCTTTAACTTTATACAATATAATGATATTATTTACTAAACTTATTTCGTATAATATTTTGTAAAATGTGGAATCGTTTATCTCTTTTTGATTGTATTAGATACTTGTGATTTGTTTGGGATATCTAAAAACAAAACAAAAGATGTTTTTCTATATATAGATTTATTGTGATAAATCTTCAAAAATAATCTTGATTGTGAATATCTTTCAATAAAATGTACAGAAAATGCCAATATCTTTGAATAAATGTTAATTAGCAAATATGGTTGATCCATTTACCATAAAAATAATAATAGTAAAAATATGAGGAGAAAATTCAGAATTTACAAGGCAAAGAGTCCTTATATAAATAGAGCTCTTCATAAAGAACTAGAACAATTAAAAAAAAAAACTATTTCAATAGAAATAATACAACAAAAACAATGAGTATCACTAAACATTTTGTTTCATTTTTCTTGTAGTGATATTATCAATTTTATTATCAAAGAATAACGCTTTGGACTACGCAAGTATGTTATTTCTTACAAAAATTATTTTTTTTTTCATTTATTTTTAGTCATTTAATAGCAATAGTTGAACAAAAAAATTCTGAAAAGCATATAGAATTGATTATAGCATGGAACTTTATTTGTGTAATATATTTATACCTAATAAATTATTATTTAAATATTGATATAGATCATATATAAAATCAATACATTAATGTCTGATTGTATATGTGCAGATCCAGAAAACTGTCTTGGTATTAAGTGTGGACCAGGTGAGCACGGAAAGTACGGAGCTTTTGAATGCCAAAGAGATTGCCGATCGAAAGGGTACCATAATGGAGCTTGTTGGATTGTTGGTCCTCAAAATGCTCAATGTTGTTGCAATAAGTGATACAAATCGATACTTCCATAATGATTTGGTAATTTGTACTTTGAGTTATGTTTCTTTACTTTTCAAATTTCTTGAGTAACAAATCAAATAAAAAATATTTTTATTTTATTATACTACCTGTTTAAACTCATTGGTTGAATTTGTTAGTAATTAATATTAATTTATTCTTTTTTGTAATGTGGAAATTTATTAAATAACAAAATAAAATTTACTCTTATTCGAAATATCAGTAAACTAATTTGGAGAGAAAACTTTAAAATTAAAGAACTCAAATAGAGCTTTTAAATCAATAAAATAAAATCTGTAAAAAATCAAAGAAATAAATAATCGTAGAATCAGTAGAAAAAACAGAGCCTTAAAATTTCGAACATTATAACTGAACTATACTGTCTCTTATACACATCTAGATGTGTATAAGAGACAGGAAAAAACAGAGCCTTAAAATTTCGAACATTATAACTGAACTATATGTACTAAAATCTGATCTAACACAAATCATATTGTTACTCATAAATATTATTAACATATACATAACATCAATTATGTTACTTTCATTTCAATTATGTTACTTTCATTTCAAATAATTTGAAATCATGTTTATTAAAGTAGTTTATATATTTCTCATCACGCATATGCCACAGAATACTTACTAGTTAGATATGATTCCGGTTAACGAAAAGATAGCCAAATTTCAAATTAAACCATATAGTTTGTTACAATAATGAAATGTCATATTTATCCAAAACTATTATCGATAAAATTTATTTGTTGTTTATATTATAATAATTTACTATTCTTGATTCATTTGTCTAATATGTTCACTGGTCACATGATACAAGGTACAATCAAAAACAGAAAATTAGTTAGGTGCCATGAACATTTAATTATTGAAGGAATTTGGAGGGAGATAGAAGACTTCATTCTCATCGCAAAAGGCAAATATTTTTATCACCTCACACAATAAGAGAATTGAATTTATCATATCAAGTAATGTAATCAAAATTGAATACTCTACCTAGAAGGATTTTTATTATTTTATATATTTATAAATACTTTAGTATCAATAGTGTTTATTACATAATATTTTTTTGCAGTAATAAGATACACCAAATATTGCTAGAGTTTAAGTTTTCAATGAAAATGAAGAATCATTTACATTCGAGATTAAAAAAAGATACATGCATTTGTATATTTGCTGCAATTTGTTCTTACATATGAACCACTTCATTATTGAAACAAATCTTCAATACAAGGAAAATTAATAAAAGTAAATTTCTTTTAATGTAATACATATTTATAATTTATAATAAAGATTGCCAAATGTTAATTGTCTTGCAACCTAAGTGAATATTTTTTGTTTAGGAATAATTAACACAAAACAAAACAATTACTTATTTTCTAGGTGGCTCATTATTTGACAACAAAAGTTCTTTTAAAAGGCAAAAAACCAAATTAATATATATGGTCATTTAATTATTCTATTAAGGCAAATATTCATTTTAGTTATATATATATATATATATATATATATATATATTTATTTATTTTCAAATAAATATAGGTTTATCTTTGCATCATGCAATAATAACCGCTTCAAATAGTTTGTGTCTTACCAAAAAGATATTCATTTAATCAAGAAATTACTCTTTTTTATAAATTAAAAAGCATAATTCGGTGTAACATTATTATTAAGATTTGAATATAATTTCTGATTTTTTCATCGGTACAAAACATATTCTCCCACGATATAACTAAATATAACTTTTTAATTAAAAGTACTCTCTTTATTTATTCTTTAAACATAATTAAAATAAGGATTATTTCTATTTTAATAAATATAAGATTACGCATATTCCACAAACAAATTTACCATTTATTTACTATATCTGAATCCACTAATAAAACAAAATCATGGAAAACGAAATTCCAAAAATTCAGTTGAAAAATTAACATCCTCCATAACCAGTTGGCAATTGATGTCAAAGTTGTTCGATTGTGGAGACAAAAATGGTGTGTTGGTTAAAGCATTGAGATTATTTTAAATAATGAGAAGGTAAAGCAATTTTTCATTTTTTTTTCTTTTGTTAGCTTATGCATGTAATTTATCAAACTTAATTTTTTTATTTTTTTCCCATATAATAGAAACTCAATTTTCGTTAAATTTCCTCTTTTATGGTGTCAAAATTTATGCTAGGATTATGCCAAATGATGTTAATATTATGAATATCATAAAAACAAAGTGATTGAAAGATGTTTTCGGCTTTCGTATAATACCGTCTGTTGGGTATGATAATAAAAAAAAAAATCACAAGTGTCAGATTCTTTTCAAAAACTCAACTTACGTTTGAGACATTGCTGCAAAATCTGATAGCATTTTATTGGATGCTACAAGTTTTAAAAATAACTTGAACTATGAAACTGATCTTTGAATTCTGAATTTCCTCCTCATATTTTTACTATTATTATTTGTATGGTAAATGGATCAACCATATTTGCTAATTACAATTTATTCAAAGATATTGACATTTTTCTGTACACTTTATTGAAAGATATTCACAATCAAAGTTATTTTTGAAGATTTATCACAATAAATCTATATATAGAAAAACATCTTTTGTTTTGTTTTTAGATATCCCTAAAAAATCACAAGTATCTAATACAATCTAATATAGATAAATGATTCCACATTTTACAAAATATCATACGAAATAAGTTTAGTAAATAATATCATTATATTGTATAAAGTTAAAGACTGAAATATTTAACAACAAAAGTAAAATCAACAAACATGTTAAGACACAAATTGCAGCAAATAAACAAATGCATGTATCTTTTTTTAATCTCGAATGTAAATGAATCTCCATTTTCATTGAAAACTTCAACAAAAAATATCATGTAATAAACACAATTGATACTAAAGTATTTAAAAATAAATAAAATAATAAAAAAGCCTTCTAGGTACAGTATTCAATTTTGTTTACATTACTTGATATGATAAATTCAAGAGAAATTTGGCAATATGGTACTTTTTAAGTTTCTAATTAAGAAATTGGGTACACCCAAGTTTTTGTTAACAAAAAGGGTATTTTTTTCTCTCTCCTAACATGTAAGTACACTATGCCTCTCCAATAGTTTATTTAATAACGATACTGCCATTTAAGATTAATAATAATTAAATCTTATTCTTTCTCTTTTATCTCTCCTCTCTCTTTTTTTTTTGTCAACTTCTCTCCTCTCTCTTTTCTCTCATTTTTTACTTTTTTTTAACAACTCATATGACTATTAAATAACTTAAAATCAGAAAATAAAAATTATCTAAATCAACTATTTCTCTTTTTAATTGTTCTAGAACCCAAAAAAACAACTTTTTTTTTAGATCTAGTTAAATCTGAAAGCTTTATTTTCTTATAACTCTTTTTAAAAAAAAAAACTAATTAAAATAAAAAATTCCTTCAAAATTTAACTGCATAAATTTTAAAATTCGTATTTAATAGTTAATTGCATCTCATTGATCTGTTTTTAGAATTTGAAGAATCGTTCTTACCTTATGTATTTCGTATTAATTTTGCACCTAAAATGTTATTTAGTTTTCATAAAAATAAAAATTATCTAAATTAACTATTTCTCTTTTTAATTGTTATAGAACCCAAAAACCAATTTTTTTAGATCTAGTTAAATCTGAAAGCTTTATTTCTTGTAACTCTTTTTAAAAAATACTAATTAAAGTAAAACTTTCCTTCAAAATTTAACTGCGAAAATTTCAAACTTCTTATTTAATAGTTAATTGCATCTCATTGATCTGTTTTTAGCATTTGAAGAATTTTTTTTACCTTATGTATATACTATTTCTCTCTAGCTCAATCTTTTTATTTACCAAAAATTTCAACACTATCATTTCCTTTTTTCTTTATAAAAAAATAATTTCTTGCAAACAGAAATTTCAACACTGTCATCCTTCCTTCGCATCCACTATTCTCGACCAAATCTATTCTAAGTTTGTTCAATAAAATAATTATTTTTGTCAGTATTTATATTTAAAACTATTTAGATACTTTGTAGGTCTAGTGTTTATACATAATTTTAAATACCTTTACTAATTTTTATATTATTTAATGTAAACATGAAATCTTAGTATATGCAAATTCAATTATGAATCAAATATTATATTTATGAAAATTTTAATAATTTTCACATTTAACTACTCGAAGCTATACTAAATTACTAGTCATAGACTCACAATTGTAGTATGAACTATACTAATCGCACCTTAAGTTTGTTTTCATATAAACATATGTTATACAGTCATTTTACGGTTTATCATTCAAGCCCATCAAAAAATTTAGTAATAAGTCTCATTTTCAGCATTCACTTGAACTAATTAAAATTCTCCATAAAAATGAAATAATAATAAGGTTTAATCATTGCTTAATTATGACTAACTAAAGAAACAATATTTTCTTATTTTTCATTGCCTACTGTGTTTTTCTCTTCCTCCTTTTATCCTTTTTCATATATAAATACAGTAGAACCTCTATAAATTAATATTCGATAAATTAATAATCAACTATAAATTAATAAATTTTACCGGTCCCGAATCAGGGCAGTGTAAAAATTAGCAAAAGTTGATAAGATAATAAGATAATAATTTTTTTGAAACTGCTATGTAAATATATTGTCCCATTAATATCATAAATTAATAATTTGTATATATTTCTTCCATTTTACAATAAGTAATGTTTTAGAGAGAAAATATGTTTCAAATTATATTATGTTTTTAACTTTGAATAAAAATAAGTATTTTTTAGTGTTTTTCACCATTTGTATTCGATAAATTGTTTTATCATTGGTTGAATTGTGTTTTATAGTGCTTTTGACACAATGATTATAAATTTATTGTTAAAATTTTATTTTGATGCTAATTAAGGATATTTCTTATAAACTAATAACTTTTAAATTAATAAAATATCATAGTCCTAATATTATTAATTCATAGAGGTTTTACTATTGTATAAGTTCTGGTTTGTTTTTCATATTTATACTGGAAAGAAAGAAGAAACCAATTACTCTTTTTTTTATTGTTTCTTGTTACCAGTCAATTCTGGGATGGACATGTAAAAATATAAAAAGAGGAAGAAGAAGAAACAGGGAAAAAAAAATCAAGAACGTGAAGAAAATGATCCAAAATAAAGTCGTGCAGCCCGAATCACGTTGTGTTTCAAGCTCTCTGATTTGCTGTGGGCCGCTTGTGAGATTATGTCTTTGTGTGGATTAACTTACTCTTATGATTTTAGCACCCAAAAAAAATACTCTTAGGTTTGTATCTTCAATCTATCAAACTTGTCAAGCTTTNAAGCTTTGTATGACGATTTTTAATCCATCAACCTTGTCAAACTCTTGATTATCTCATAATGATATGAATTGGTGGATTCCAATTTTTTTTCATTTGAGTAAGAATCTGAGGGAGAGGGTTCAGAGTTTGAAGTTTAGGGTTCAGGGTTTAGGGTTTAGGGTTTATGATTTAGTGATTAGGATTTGGGGTTTGAGGTTTGGGGTTGAGGGTTTATGGTTTAGGATTTAAGGTTTAGGGTTTAAGGTTTACGGTCTTTGGTTTATGGTCTAGGGTTTAGGGTTTAGGGTTTAGGGTTTGGGGTTGAGGATTTAGGGTTTGGGGTTTGGGGTTTAGGGTCTAGGGTTTAGGAATTAGGGTTTAAGGTTTACGGTCTAGGGTTTGGGGTCTAGGCTTTAGGGTTTAATGTTTAAGGTTTAAGGTTTATTATTTAGGATTTAGGGTATAGGTTTAGGGTTTAAGGTTTAAGGTTTAAGATTTAGGGTTTAGGTTTTTGGATTTAGGGTTTAGGGTTTAAGATTTAGAGTTTAGGTTTTATGATTTAAGGTTTAGGGTTTACGGTCTAGGGTTTAAGGTCTAGGGTTTAGAGTTTAGGGTTAAGGATTTAGGGTTTACACCACACTAAGAGAGGTGTACACGATGGTGTATGAATGAGGTGTTCATGATAGTGTACGAGTGAAGTGTTCACGATGGTGTACGAGTGAGGTGTTCACGATGGTGGACAAGAGAAGTGTACAAGAGAGATGTACACCACACAGAAAGAGGTGTACACAATGGTGTAAAAGCGAGGTATACATGATAGTGTACACGATGGAGTACAAGTGTGGTGTGCTCGATGGTGGACAAGAGAGGTGTAAAAGAGAGATGTACAAGATGGTGTACAAGCGAGGTGTACTGGTGTACAAGAAAGGTGTACATGATGGAGTACAAGAGTGATGTGCACGATGGTGTGCTAGAAAGGTGAACACGATGGTGTACAAGAGAGGTGTACACGACGGTGTTCAAGAGAGGTGTACACGATGGAGTACAAGCGAGGTGTACACGACTGTGTACAAGAGAGGTGTACACGATGGTGTACAAGACAAGTGTAAAAGAGAGGTGTAAAAGATGGTGTACACGATTGTGTACAAGAGAGGTGTACACGATGGAATACAAGAGTGATGTACATGATGGTATACAAGAGAGGTAGAGGTGTACCTGACGTTGTTCAAGAGAGGTGTACACGATGGAGTACAAGCGAGTTGTACACGATGGAGTACATGAGAGGTGTACAAGAGAGGTGTACACGATGGAGTACAAGCAAGGTGTACACTTTGGTGTACAAGAGAGGTGTACATGATGGAGTACAAGAGTGATGTACACGATGGTGTACAAATACATGTATATAAAAGAGGTGTACACGATTTTGTAAAAGGGATTTGTACACGATGCTTCATCATTATATTTATCTCAATTATAATGATTTACGATGTATACACTACATATTTTTATATATACACCATATACTAGTGGGAGACGCTATATATAATATTTTGGTGTACGTACACCGTATTTTTGGGGTGTACAATGTATATTGTAAATGTAAATTATACACAAAATATGTTAAAATGTCCGTTTTTAAAATTTGAAATTCGACATGTGCAACAAAAAATAAATATTTTTTTTGTTCATATATTATCTTATAATTTATATTTTACAATAAGATATATGAATCATAAATTTGAAGGAGAAACAAAAATTGAAATAGTAAGAAAGAGAAAAATATTTTTTTTTATTATTTTTTTTTCTCTTCCACTCACACGTTTTGTCATCTTCTCCCTTTCTCTCACAGTGAACTCCACCCTAAACCACACACTTTTGGTATATCTCTCTCTCACACTCATGATTGGTATCTCTATCTCTCTCTAAGAGAGAAAGGCAAATTGTCCAACAATTTTGGTCACACTCTCTCTCACCCACTTTCCCAATTAAAACTTAAATGTACTCATCCAACAAATAAAATCTCAAAAAGTACCCTATTTACTAACTTTTTTTTAACATACAAATATTAATTTTATTTATGTTAACATTGTAGCGTTATTTCTGAGTCATTTACATCTATATGCACTTTCAAGATTCAATGTTACAAAAAGGTACTTTGAACTATTGGGTGACTTTAAACACTATTCAAAATTTTTTAATACCAAAATATCCTTCTCTCTTTCTTTACCTTTGTCGATATAGTTTAGGGTTTTTTCACCCTTCTTCTTCTCTCTCTCTCTCTCTCTTTCTCTCTTCCCATCTTGAGCATCAACAATTTCTCAGTTTTTATATGGATCTTCAGTCACTTTATGTCTCTTCATTTTAGGCTATCTCTCTCTTTCTATCTCGCCTCCACCAATCTCAATTTAACGAATTGATATGGATTCAATTTCTTCATCTCTAATGTTCTCTCCATATCTCGATCTCGAAGGTGTCGTTCATTTGGGTCTAGAGTCTTTTTGTTTTTACTGATTTCAAGTAGGCACCGAAAATTTAAGAACCGAGCACCTGGATTTAAGGAAAAGATTGTTCATAGAAATTCGTGGACACGAGACCGTGGATGCGATACCGTGGACAAAGTATTTGGATGAGGATTTTGTGGATCGATAATTATGAATATTTTCTATGAAAAAATAATCGTGAATTGCTTCTAAGGTTCCTGGTGAAGACAACAGAGACGGAAGAGAAAGCAAAGGGTTGAGATTTTAGTATTTATATGTGGATGTTCATGTGTAGATGCAATGTTATGGATGATTGAGATTTAGTTGTTTAAATCTATGATAGATATACAAAAACATGTATAAGGTGATGTTTTGGACCCAAATTTATTGGAATAGAAGCGTGGACAGACAAATATGGACACAATCTTTGAGTAGGTTCGTCGATTACAACATCAATCGGTGGCAGTGAGTCTGCCTCGAAGTGGACAAAGGGTGTAGACGGTTAAAGTAACATGGACAAATTTGGGTGGATAAGTTTCTGTGGACATTATATCCAGCTCCATATGTATGTGAGGTTGATAATGGATATGTTGTAGTGGACAGGTTTCCATTGTGGGGGAGTTTAACCGATTTCTGGGTGTTGTATAAGATCAAGTGGCTATGAAAACGTTGGGTAACCTAGAGTGGATTTTGGTGGGTTTTCCTAGCAGTAATTAATTCCTATTTGGTGATGATGAAACGCTTCTCCGTTTATTTCGGCAAAGAAGACCAAAAATTAGTCTGTAGGTGGACGGCTGAACTTGGATAGAAAAAAAGGTGGCACGTACGTTAGAGACGATAATTTTTAAAAACTTGAAAAGTTGAGGAAGAACGATGAGAGAGTGAGGAAGAATGATGGGAGAGTGAGGAAGAACGATGAGAGAGTGATGAAGAACGATGGTCGAGTTGCAATGGACCCTTTAATGCACAAAATTGAGGAAGAACGATGGGAGAGTGAAAGTTATAAAGATGGTTGAGTTGCAATTGACACTTTGGCGTGGAAAACAATGTGATAACCACATGTAGATCCATGTGTCCGAGCTGCAATGGACAGTCATTGATGGACATATGTTCATAGACAAATACGTGTGGATAAGTTGAGAGATTTGAACATCTGTTGAGAGATTTGACCCCTCCAGCATAAAACTCAACAATAAACAAGAGCTCTTGGCTTCTACAGCATCGTAACATAAATTTTGTTCATTGAAAAATGTTTTATTGTACATAGATTTGCTTAACTAGATCCATGTGTGAGAGTTTCTTCTCATCATTTTGTTTGTTTATTCTCAGTGATTGTATTACGACATAACATTGTCAAGAGCTTACAAATATTATAAAAGTCTCCAAAATCACGTACCAATGACAAATTCACAAAATATCAAGAACAATCCACACATGACCATCCATGCATGATCATCTGGACTACACACTAATAGTTTCTCCATCCATGATCCATCCATACACACTAACACTTCATACACACATGACTATCCACAAATATACATCCACACATACAAACTTAACACTTTGCTTTCACATCCGCATTTGTTATCTCCGTTGATGTCTTTCTCTTCCTCTTATTCACTGTTACTAAATATGAACTAATTAAAATTAGAAAAACTAAAAAGATCCAAATTGCCTTCAATCTTATCACAAACACCAACATTTGGGGTTGGAGTAACGGCATAAAAATGGAGGAGTGGTGGTGGGAATCATTTCAAATCTCCAAGACCCAACACCGCCCATGAATACAGGAACCGTCACCCAACTTAAAAAATTAGATCAAACTCCTTCCACATCTAGAGATTAAGATTGACAAGTTTCGATTAGAATGATGTTGTAACCGTATTATGAAAAATTGTTGTTCAAAGAAAGATAGAAAAAGAGAAAGTGTCTGAAGATCAATGGAAACTGTGAAATTTTTATTGCAAAAGATGGAGAGAAAGAAAAAGAGAGAGAGAGAGAGAGAAAATTGAAGTGTAAAAAAACTAATCGGCAAAATCCAAAAAAGAAAAAAAGAAGATAAAAGTTAATTGGTTCATGGGGTGGTTTGGTCTTTTTAGGTGTTCAAAGTACATCAACCTCTATAAGTACCTTTAGATGTAATATAAGTTTGTTAAAGTACCTTTAAGTGTAATATTCTCGTTATTTCTTTATATTTTTCATGAAACCTAATTAGAACTAGTTCTCAAAAAGCTCCAATCTAAATGTATAATTAAGTTTCTATTCAACGGAAATAACTACTAACTATGGCTTAAGACTACTAACTTTTTATTAATTTTATTTCGGTGCACAGCTATGATCCGGTCAGGTCCTACCCGAAGACCACAGCTATGATCCGGTCAGGTCCGGTCCAGAGAACAAGCAGTATAAACCATGGCTTAAGACTACTAACTTTTTATTAATTTTATGACTACATTTATGTTTTATGATAGTGGATATAGAGCGACAAACATTAAAAAAATGTTAACCAAAAGATGTTCTGGAATTTACATAGCATAATATATAAAAAAAATAATTATTTTTTATTTTATTTTTTTGAACCACCATTTTTGTTGGGTCGGTCCTGGATCAGGTATACTAGCTCGGACAAGGTAAACTTTATAAATACTTTTCTCCCATCAACGGGAAAGGGGTTTACAAATTTTTAAGCTGAGTCTATTATATTGCACTCGTCTTTAAACATTTAGACATTTCTTTTATTCTCTTGACATTTCACTTTTCGACTGTATTCAGGTTATTTCTCCGGTTTTCCCAAGACCGCCTTTTTCACCCTTAAACTCAACTGTTGATCCATCATTTCTTCCGGATCCAGTTAGACGCCAAAACAGACATTCTTTTCACATTTTTTCGTTCATCTTTCATGTTTTCAATGTATTCATAAACCGTTTTCTAACTTGGCATCAGAGAGTAATCAGTGAACCCCCAACCCCCACCATCATGTTTTCCGGGCTCTAGCGTCATTTCTCATTTTATTGAGACTAACCCTCGATAAAACAAAATTGACCTGAAACATGTCTCATAGTTTACTTTTTTTTTAATTTAAAACGGTGATGTTATTTGTTTGAATTATACAATTTCATTTAAAAAAAATCCTAATATTATTTTTTCAGAATTTTCAAATATGTAAGAAGAAAAAAAACAAAATAATGAAAAAAAAGTTTTGAAATACAATTATACAGTAAAACTTCTATAAATTAATACTCAATAAATTAATAATCACTATAAATTTATAAATTTTGCCGGTCCCAAGTCGGGCCACTGTAAAATTTAGCAAAATTCAATTAGATAAGAAGATGATAATTTTTTTGATACTCCTATGTAAATATATGGTCCCATTAATATCATAAATTAATTAATTTGTATATATTCCTTTCATTTTACTATAAGTAATGTTTTAGGAGAAAAATATATTTCAAGTTATTATGTTTTTAACTTTCAATTAAAAAATCGTTATTTTTTAAGTGTTTTTAACCATTTGTATTCGATAAATTGTTTTATCTTTGGTTGAATTGTGTTTTATAGTGCTTTTAAAACAATGATTACAAATATATTGTTAAAAATTTATTTTGATGTTATTTAAGGATATTTCTTATAAATTAATAACTCTATAAATTAATAAAATATCATAGTCTCAACATTATTAATGTATAGAGGCTTTACTGTATGTTTAAACATTTCATTTTGTTATATTAGAATTCTAGTATTAAGCATACTAGAGTTAATTCCGCGCTACGCGCGGTTTGTTTGTGGTTTGTTTTAATTTGTTTTTATATGCAAGTTTTGACCATGTTTGTAAGAAAAAAGTAAAATTCCTATTATGTTTGTGAAGTTATAGTAACTTTTATGAATAGATGAGGAAGGTAAAGTCTTATAATTTGGTCATATCCACATTACAAAAAATAACTAATATGAAGATTCTTGATTTAAATCTTAGAAGCTCTCGATTCTTGTATTATAAACCCCATCCTTGAAACTCTCGTTAACCATTAACTTGAAACTGGGAAAAAAAACAAACACAGAGCAATTATAAGGCCTTTATTCTCAAATTTCAATCCATATTTGTATGTCAAAAAACCTAGAAAAAAGTAAGTTCCATGCACAAGGTTTATGTGCTATTGTTGACTTCGCCTCCGTCAACTCGAGAAAAATATACTCTTTAGCTTTCTTTGAGTACTCGTAAGGAAAAAATGCGTTTACTTCTGTGTCCATCTAAGAATGCTTAGATCTCAGGCCTTGAATTTAATGGTGATTCCATGCAGTGCAGAACTTGCAGTTTGGCTGGAACTTGGAACACTCACCACTCATGCAGCCTCTTCTCAAGTAAAAACATATAATGGAAACGACCACGTATATAGAGCCATCTGATAAATTTTAACAGAAATAACAATGTGTAACTTATTAAATGGGACGAATGTAAAGGGTATGGAAAGCGTAATAAATAAAGAAGATTTGCAGAAACAAATTTGATTTATTTCTTTCAGGTAATAAATCAAATTAATAAATCAGGTAGTAGTTTTGTAATCTTAACATTCAGGTAACTTTCAGAGCAAAGCTTACATGTCTTGATCGTCAGGCTATACAAAACTCGAGGGCTATCTCTTCCTCCCGAGCGGAGTCTTTCTTAACATCCTGGTTTCGTTACTTTCAGCATTAAGTCTATTCTGCTAAGAGTAATCCTTTTCACCTTGTTTGAAATGGGTTTTGTCTCCCTTTATGCCTAATTGTAATTTGTTCTTCTGCTGTTCAACTCTTGTAACTTTCAAATGTCTCATTGTGAGAAAACAATATAAAGTAAAAAAGTAAAAAATTATCCTACAATATGAATGTTCCAATTTTTAATGCATATTCACATGTTATTACACAATTGTTAATTTGTTATGAAATCAATAATAATTTTTATTATCAAACTTATGTTTTAGTCGGTTTTTATGTTCATGTTCTATTTTTTTGTCTATTCTCTTATACGACATCATATATAAGTATTTTTATAGAACAATAAAGAATTCATTTTTAATTTAACACTTTTATTTTGTTAAGTACAATATACATGTGTCTCAACTATATGATACAACCTCAAACACTATGTTTAAAATTACACATTGTTCTTTCGTTGATTTCACTTTTATGGTTGATTTCAACTATGTTGAACTGTATTTCCCAGATTATTGTAAAATCTATGTACTGAATGATTAATGCATATGTCTCTGATTTGCACTTGGCCAAATTCCTGCAGTAACCGAAAATGATTTGAAAATTTGGGTTAACTTAAAACATTAAACAGTAAAAGAAGAGTGAGTTATTAGTTAAACTTATTCAAATATGACTATGTAAAGGCAGATCGGAATGTACGATACTGAAAGTCACAAATAAGTAAATATTGCTGACATTCTTAACCCCTAAGCACTGATCCAAAGAAGCATACTTTGCAAAAACCTACTAACTGCACAACAACATACTCAATTAAACAAAGAAAAAAAAATGTTATAGTCACATCAAAGGTCACTCTAATTCTTATAACTTGCAGCTAATACCCACAAGTTTAGAGCTGCAAGATGGTGTATACCAAAATGACTAATACTCATCAACCCATTGAGATACCTATCTCTTTATTTCTCAACTCAACGGTCAACATATTTCTTCTCCTAACTTAAGAAACTTACAAATTGTTGTCCTTTCTTAGTCATAATCGCATTGCAACATCTAAGATATAAAATCTCCGAGAATCACCAAAAATTTAAAAAAAAAATCAGAACATTGAAGATGAAGAGATCAGCGGTGAGAAAAAGTGTGTGAGCTCTGCTGCAAGCGACATCTCTAATGACGTGATCCCTAAAGGCAGAGGCAAAGAACAATGATGTGATCACTAAAGGCAGAAGCAAACAACAGTTCTGCATTGAGACTCCAAGTTTTGGATCCATAACATGGCGTACTATCCACTTGCTCGCATCGCCCGGTCGGACTCGACAACCATCTTTTACATGCAACACCAATCGAGCCCAATTTCGAATTATCTATAAGCCCATTTAAATTCCTAAAACAGAGTTTATTTGTCACAGATCATTAGAGACATTAAGCTTGGGTACAACAAAAAACGTATTAAAGGTCCAAAGATGAGAGTTGGAGACTTACTTCTCCCGGTTTGCTTATATGAAAGTTGTCCATCATCTTCTAAACACGCTCCTTTGCATCTCAATTTGTAACAAATATCAAATTTCTCTTGTTTTATTAGACCCAAAGATGTCTAATCTCATATCACGGTACATAAGTTGGTGGCAAAACCCATGCAAAATGTTATAAAACCGTCAAGAGTATCGTAGCCAAATTGACAACCAAAAATTAGAGTGTTAAATAGTAACATTTGATAGTCAAAGTTCTATGGTGGTAAATAGCCGAGTCACCAACAAATCTCATTAATATATCAATGAACATGGGCAAATCAGACTCACCAAAAATTGCCACCGCTGTCCAGATGCATAACCTCAATACACTCCAATTTCTTCAATTACGTTGAATCCAACCTCCCTCACCACCGAACCCGTAACTCCACAGACTCTCGTCAGATTCGTCCATTGAATCTCTCCTTCGATTCATCCGTTCAGCTCTTTAATTGTGCTATAAAAAACAAAAATTAATATCCCGATTAGAAGAGATGGAACATGTAACGACATCTTAAAAGAGAAATTGTGTTTCTTCTACCGTCATTTTTTTAAGAGTTGTGAGAGGCGATGATTTATAGCAAATTGAGGGGAGGCTTAACGGCGGACGTATTGGCCATTAATTGGAACCAATTGAAAGCAATTATAGAGGTGGTGGTAAGTGGTAACTGTGGTGCATAGATTTCAGGCAAGTAAGGTGAATCGATTGCAGATGCAGTGTGTTTCGTTTTGTTGGAAGAGAGAGAGACTTAGGTTAGGATGGGCTGTCATAGTTAAAAAAAAAAAAAAAAATTGGGCTTATGTTTTAGTGTGCAATGTTTTCGGCTTTAGAAATGTGGGGCATTGGATCAACAATATATGGGTTTGGCCCAGAAGCTAATGAGTGACGTGGAAACTTCTTAAACATTTTGCAGAAGTGATGACGTGGCAGACGGACATAACTTTCTAAAAAACTGATGTGGAGGCCCTCAGAGCCTCAAACTGCTCCTTTTATTAGTATAGATTTAAATCTACATAAAGGATGTGTGGTTAAATGCATTTTATAACTAATGTGTAAATATATTGAAGTGAACAATGAAATAGTAAATTTGTTATATATAGACACGTAAATAAAATTCATGAGTAATATTTAACTAAAATATGATATAATAATAAAAAATTAGACAAAAATGTAATTAAAATGTCATAATTATTGGGAAATTGATGACATGGCATATGACTTGGCCGGTTACTCATCCATCATAGATGATGTGTCATCCACAACATTAACATTATCGGTCAATATTTTATATTGAGAATGTTTATATTCTGATTGGTGACATGTAATTTTAAAGTCGAGTTATAATTGATGTTATAATTCGATGTAAGTTGCAGTAAAATTATGTGGTAAAAACAGTAGATTTATGTGGTAAATTTGATGTAGAAATCCGAGTTAACATTTTGTTAAAAGAGATGATTGGTAACTTTTCTAATGTATAAGTTGCAGTATGTATTATTTATAATAAAATTAATTTAATTATTAATAATGATAACATTTATTATAAAATTAATATAAAGTAGATTAAAGAAATTAATACCAACAATAATATATTAACTAAAAACATTATTTTTTTAACACAAAAAATCTTTGAATAATTTTATTACAATCATTCAAAAAAATTTTAATTAGAATGATATGAATAATTTTATTAAAATATTAACTAAGACTATATGAATAATTTTATTAAACTCATTAAAAAGAAATAAATAAGTTTAGAAAAATATTTGACAAAGATGATTTGTTGCTAATAAAATAATTGGTAATTGTTTAAAATAAAATAAAAAACCTAATTAAGTTATACCATACGTTACCTTAGGTTTTGTTAAAATAAGAAAGGAAACAAATGGTCTGTAAGTTATACAATAATTAATATTGAAAAAGTAAAAAAAAAAGAAAAAAGCTAACTCAATCTCTAATACATGGAATTATCCATGATGTTGAGTTAACTTTTGATTTATCAATTTTACAAAGAGATAACTCAAAATTTTAATGCAATCATAACACATTGTAACTCAAACTCTAAAGCAAAAAATGGAAAATAATTCATGATTGGTAACATTTTTGAGTTATGCC